>CAXDIV010000019.1:0-179235 GCA_963989385.1 Ctena decussata
ACAATGGGGTAAAAGTGTCTTGGGAAACAGTGTAGACTCAGATCAGACTGCTCCTAAAAAGGAGCAGTCTGATCTGGGTCAACACTGTTTACATTACACATAGATAATTTGAACAATTGCAATATGAGCCGGGACATGACAACCCAACAAAGTGGCAGATGCGCCCAATGAAGACTCAAATCACCCTGGGAAGTCGTCCAGTCTGATCAGAGTCTTTGCTGTGCGCTAAAAGGGTAGCTAAGGGTCTAAGCTAGCTCCATGTGGACAATGAAGACTCTGATCAGACTGGGCAGATGCCCAGGCTGCTCTGTGTCTTCACTGAGGGCGCACATACCACTTTGTTGGTTGCTCAAAATAATAATAGTAACTGGTTAAGAAGCTCAATTAATTAAGTTAACAATTAGTCTAGAAGATCTTACCCTTTTTCATTTTCTTATTTCCCAAGATATCAACAATGAAAGAAGCCATGATAATAGACTTCTGGTGTTAGAACAAGCACTTGTTAAACTAATGCGTCAAAATTGATGAATAAAATATCAGGAATCTTCGTTAATTGCGCTGTGAGTAAAGTACCAATCTCACAGAACAATAATGCTGCTTCAAGGATTGCTTGGTTCGGTGAATCAGCCACTTCTTGCTCTCACCAAAATACAGTCAACTCTCTATATCTCGAATACTGATATCTCAAAGTACCCTCTTATATCAAAGAACATATTGTGACTCATTTTCTATTTCTATTTACATTTCAACTCCAGTAATCTCAAACAGCGGATATCTCAAAGTAAATATTCTGGGACCAGAATATTTACTTTGAGATATCAGTTGCTTGGGATGAACTCTGACTTTGAGATATGGAGAGTAACTGTTGACTGTATGTGCATTTCTACCTTTGTATAACACCCTAATTTAGCTACTCATGCTACTAGTTAGCTTCCATCTAACCCATTGCATCTGGGTATTTTTGTCGTCTGCTGAAATTGTCGTCTGCACCAAAAATCAAGAATATTTTGACAATATTGGTCTTACTGACTCTTGTAAAAATGATGTCTCGGCAGCAAACAGTTTGGATCACAGATCAGGCCCCACATTTGTGGGGCCTGATCTGGATCAAAACTGTTTGCTCTAAAGGGATATCCTAAATGCAATGGGCTAAACAAATGTGCCGCTTTATAGCACTATGTTCAGGTTACAAGGCATTAAGGTAATCAAAAATTCCCTGACCAAATTCTGTTTTTGCTGAGCAAAATACTGACACTTTACCGCCTTTTTCTCTTCTTGCAGCAGATAAATGAAGACTGAACAAGAGCTGTCGCCTGACAGCATAGCTCGCCTGCATTGGTGCTTGCCCATCACTCAGCCGCTATGGTGGTGTGGACTGCTATGCATAAAACTTCATGCAAGCATGTCCATAATGAAAACACATTTATAAACAAAAGCTATCTCAGAAATAAGTCTTAAAATAAAATTAGAATAAAAAAATGAAATGAAATTTCAAAGTCCATGAGCTTGAGGTAAAAAAAAAAAAAAAATGACGGGTGGGGGGTGGGGGGGGGTGGGGTGGGGCTATGTACTACTATGCATAAAACTTCATGCAAGCATGTCCATAATGAAAACACAAAAGCTATCTCAGAGATAAGTCTTAAAATAAAATTAAAATAAAAAATGAAATGAAATTTCAAAGTCTATGAGCTTGAGAAAAAAACTGACGGGTGTGTGTGTGTGTGCATGTGTGTGTGTGTGTGTGTGTGTGGGGGGGGGGGGGGGGGGGGGGGGGGGGCGCTAGTATGTATCAAAACCCTGAACCATTATCTAACATCAGCCCAAGTATTAGTATCAACTGAGTCCATCATCGTGGCACTGTGAAATTATGTCTTCATAAATATAAAACTTTAACCAAAATCTTTAAAACAAAATTCTAAGTCGATGACCTTGACTTCAAGGTCACCCAGTGGGGTAAGTATAAGGTGTTTTGTAAAAACTCAAAAAAGAGTCTAACATCAGTTCAAGTATAAACTAAATCTCTGCAAAGCATTATGAATCAGTATGCAATTACAAAACTTTAAAAAAGACAAAAATTTCCTAAGTCCCTGACCTTGACATCAAGATCACTGAGCGGGGTTGGGGTAGTACTCTGTAGATCTAACTACAGAGCAAATATAAAAGAATTCATCTCTGGGTTCAGGAGATACGTGTCTTTGAAAAACTTTAACCAAAACATCCAATCAATAAAAAGACAATATTCTAAGTCCATGACCTTGACATCAAGGTCACAGAGGGGGGTAGGGGTAGTACCTTCGAAAACTTTAGACCAATATCTAACTTTAGTGCAAGTATCAAAGGAATCCATCCACGGGTTCAGGAGATATTGGGCTTTATAAAACTTTAACCAAAACATCCAGTCAAAAAAAAACACCAATTTTTTAAGTCCATGACCTTAAATCAAGGTCACAGAGTGGGGTGGGGGTGGTACCCTGTTAAACCTTAGACCAAGATCTAGCTACAGTGCAAGTATCAAAAGAATCCATCCATGGGTTAAGGAGATATAGGTCTTTAAAAAACTTTAACCAAAACATCCAATTCGAACGCCGACGCTGACGCGGACGCGGACACGGACGCCGACGCCGTGGTGACAACAATAGCTCTTCCTGAACTTTCGTTCAGGCGAGCTAAAAATGCATTCCCATTTGTGCAAATCAACTTAGTTACACTGATTTAAATGTTTTGGAACATACCTTTTCTAATTGATAACCAATTTTCAACAGTATCAAGCAAGCCAAGCGAGTGTGAGAAAAAATCAGCATAATTAATCACTAAAATTGGACAAATAAAACTGCCACATCCTAAAGTCAAAATCATATAATTCCCTGACTTAAATTTTCCTGCCTTTTTTGATATTTCAAATTTCCTTCACCATTTTGCAAGGTTCCCTGACTTTTCACTGGCATTGAAAAATTTTCAATTTTCCCTGACTTTTCAAGGTCGCAGCAAATAATTTGATACAATACTATTCATATCCCAATTGATAACTCACATGTGCCACACAATACCCTTTTCTAAGGCCGAAAAAAAATTATGTGTGTTTCAGGGTACATGTACATGAAATTTTAAAATAGGGATGGCTGGTCATAAAATATTTTCGTTTTGTTAAAAGTTTTTACATGGGAATATAAGGGAAACAATATAGCCGAACTGGGAAATCCCTTGGAAATCCCACAAAAATTCTTAAAAATTCTGGGGTCCGGGGCAAAAATTTAGGCAAAGTCGGGTAACCTGAAACACAAAGTTTTTGCTTTTAGGCCTAAGCAACTACGGCAGTTCTAAAATGTGGCAAAAAAACCCTGAAACATCACACAAACTGTCGGGTTCATCAACTTATTTCAAGAAATATTTTTTTCTTCTAAAACTCTCTAGCCCATACAACTCCATAATTTCCAATTTTACACATAATCTGACTATACTGGAAAACTTTCCACAATTTCACAATGTTGAATTAGTGGGCTCACAATGATGTGCAACGTCTTTTCAACTTTGATTCAACATCATATGACGTGGTTTCAATGTTTATCTACAAGGCACTTTCTTAATGAACAGTTAACTAAATATTTGATTCCATATCCAACAACTGAATTCTGGAACCCATCAAGTCATCGAATTAACTCTATTTGGATACTGTCCAGAGAAAACAAATATTGATGAAAAGTTCAAATTAACCAATAATAGTTCAATAGCATTGCAATTAATGTCTTGATTTCAGCTTCAAACCTGAAGGAAATTTATGTGTGACATCAAAACTTTTCTCTATTGCCATTCCCACTACATTCAAGGGCATACCTGTGTAATACAAAAATACCCAGGAGCTTACTGAAATTTTGTCAAAATGACAAAATTTCAAGAAGTACCTGCATATTTGCATACTGCCAAAGAACATAACAAATCTGAATTACCTGAGAGGGCTAACCATGAAACATCACCAGTTAACACTCAATTCAAATACAGATTCAAATACTCAATTCAAATACAGATTCAAATACAGAAAAATTTATTTCCGAAAATAGCGAAGTATGGGTAATTTTGTTTCTGACAGCGGTTTCAAAGTTCTGTGAATTGAAAGTATTCAGACGCTTTAATATTATGTTGAGTTGATACACCTCAATTTGTTTCTGCCACATTTACGAAGGGAGACAACCTTTATGGTGTTCTGTTTGCTTTTTGTGGGATAAAGGCTTTCAAAATTGGGCTCTGCTAATCAATAAGGAAGAATTGGCTCCTAGGAGCAAATTCCTTTTGTACAAGCAAATTTGTTGAATTTATATACCCCGCTGAAGTAGCTTAAATTGTGTATGGTTTATTTTAAGTTTCACAAAATTTTGTTTACTGCCTACACAGTTTACAGCTAAACTTATGGATTTTAAATCATAGGCAATAACCCCTTCATAGCTCCTTCGTAACTGAAATCATTTCGAAAAAAAAAAATGCCTCAGCATCACCCCATTTTGATAAAATAAATTTATATTCAGATTCAAGAAACTTCATTCATTGGTACCTTACTAATGGCTAATTTGTGGTATTTTAACTCAATGCAAGGGCAATAACTCATGCACTACTGATACCATAAGAACAAAACTTCAAGTGCACTGCAGTATATTGACAATAAACTACTGTCTTATGTTTCATGAAATTCCATTGATTGAGTACTTAGTTATGACTCAATTTGTTGAATTTAAATAGATTTAAGGGCAATAACTCATGCATTACTGAAGTGATGCTAACAAAACTTTACATGCACCACCTTGTTATGGTGAGCCATAGTCAGTATGAGTTTCATAGAATTCCATTATTTTCATAGTTATGGCTGAATTTCTAAATTTTAATTTGATTCAAGGGCAATAACTCGTGAAGTCTGATGCCATTCCAATGAAGCTTTACACGCATAGCTGTGTTATGGTGATACATATTTAAGTTTCATGAAATCCCAAAGATTGGTTAATTTTAGTTGATTTCATTGATTTTAAATCAATTCAAGGGCAATAACTTATGCATTACTGAAGCCAATTTGATGAAACTTCAATTTCTGGAACACGTTATAGTGATATATATATATTTTTAAGTTTCATTAAATTCTGACCAATGGTTACTTTAAAAAGTTATGCACCAGTCATTTGCAACCACGCCCCCCCCCCCCTGGGGCCGGGGAATAGCAGGGATATTGACTTTTCATTCTGCAAAGCCCTAGTATATGCCTTGCACTGTGGGGACATTTTTTATGTCAAATCCCTGGTAAATGTCTCCCTCCCCCAGGGGATCAAATAAATATAAAAATCCATATTCTGACAATGTGTCGCGGTAAATTTCATTAAACTCACTCCACTACTTGCTCCGCTGTTTTGGCGGGAATCAAAAGCCCGGCGTAATCACGGCACTGCCGCGACACTTCTTAGGTAAAAGCACAGTACTTAAGCCCCGCTATGCCCCCGCTATCCCCGGCCCCATGGGGGCCGTGGTTGCAAATGACTGGTGCATTATGGCTCTGGATGGACGGACAGAAAGACCGATGGACGGAATGACAGACAAACAAACAGATGGAAGGACATGGATAAAACAATATTCCTCTGCCAAATAAAAGCTGACCCAAATGCAAAGGGCAGCCAAAAAATGAAAATGGGATAGTTGCTTCCCCTGAAATTGTATCTATTCGTCTTAAATGCTCTAAAATCATGTAAATCTGTCCTCTATAGGGCTGTTTCATTAAACTGATGTCTATTCCTTATGCAGTCTAATCAGCCTACACTACTTGCTCTAGCAAAATGACCAAATATCAATGAAAGTAGAACCATATCTCCGAATCCCCTCTACCCTAATGTGCTTAAACACTGGGACACCTAAAAACCATTAATTTTCCATTTGGGACAAATGGAAAATTAAATGTTTTAGGTGTCCAAATACTTAAGCACTTTAGGGTATCCACTGCATATATCAGAACAAACAATCACTTCCACAAGAGCAAACTACTTTTAACATCTCTCATAATCAGCTATCACTCAAAAAATATGAGATGCCAATGGAAAGAGAAATCTCAGTAATAGGCATCCAGGTTCAGAAGAGATTAGAATACCCATAGTCAAGTCTACAATATCAGAAGACTTCTCATTGCATACACGCTAACTATGGTAGCCATGACTAGACTGCAAGAGTGTGCAAACAGGGCTTTATGTTGCTTGCTTTTGCACTAAGGATGGATGTCTTGCGGTGTTAGGTCCTTTTCTCAACACTATTTCTGTTTTATCAGGAAGATGGAGGGGCGTCATTAAGAGGCGGGAGGCAGGGATTTTCCCCTTCTACTCAGGCCTTGTTCCCCGCCTATATTTTGAAAATTTCTGTAGGAATTGTAGGAAAACATATGAAATCTCCCACCTACTTTGCCTTGACCACCGGGTGCCAAAAAAGTTAATGAAACCCCTGAGATGGGAGGGTGATAATGAAAGACTGCATGCAATGGAACCTTAAAAGATATCTGTCCTCAGCGACCAGATCACTAGATCAATAGCCTAGTGCTTATCCTTCTAACTGTCCCAATGTATAGAAATTTTACGGTAACTGAGCTAAACAAAAGGTTAATGCAGACACAGCCTCCAAAGCTGGAAAAGCAATATACCAACTCTCACTTTCTGCTAATTGCAAAAATCATGCAAAACCCTCTATTTCAAAGCTAGTTTCTCAAAATTTCCAAGAAACTAAATTCCATAAAAACTGTCAGGTACGGCCATTCATTTTAAATCCACATATCAGTCAAATGTACATCATCATCAATATATTTTATATCCAAAATTGTCTAACTATCAACACAATCACATTTAAATCATTAAACCTGGCTAGTAGCCTATATAATAATGTTTTACATAATCCTGCTAATGTCATCCCAGCTTATCAGTCCTTTATACTTTCTGCCCCTCTCAGACTGTGATCATACTGATCCTTTTATACAAAATACACTAAGAATTACAGGTATACTTGCTGCATGTAGAATCCTAATAAAATCCAGGTACATGTACAACAGTAGTTGGGACATATAGCTATGAGCAAACAGTTGCAGACCCAGATCAGACTGGAGCAGTCTGATCAGGATCTACACTGTCTGACATTCACTCTGCATCTTTTCAATCTATCACTGTACTGTAAAACCAACCTGTACAAATATGGTAATTATTTCAGGTGTCCGAATTTTCAGAATTTTTAGGGTATATGTACAAAATGTATAGAGCATGTGCCCGATCATGTAAATGTAAAAACATGATTTGTACCTGACAGGACCAAAACCTGGAGAATGTGAGTCCTTGCAGTCTAGCTAAATAGCACAGCTTTCTTTTTTTACCTGTAGATTCCTCGAGGTGTTTACAAGGTGTGTGAAACAGTGAAAGCTCTGATCAGACTGTGCAGATGCACAGGCTGGCCTGTGCCGTTGCTGTTCTCATATAAGCACACTTTCTTCTGTGTCACTGCTCTTACAACTATGATCTGTATACCATATAATGGGATACTACTTTTTGGAGCATATTTTAGGTGGGGTTGTAGCTGGGGGTAAGAACCGGAGAGTGACAAGTTCACCTGAAATTTCTGAAAATTGGGATACCTAAAATAATTACCGTACTTGGCCTAAAACGAGACAGTATGGTTTTGCAGTGCAGTAATGTGTCCAAAATATGCAGACAGAATGGTAAACAGTGTTGACACTCATCAGGAAGTATTAGGAGCAGTCTGATCTGGGTCTGCACTGTTGGCTCACATCTATCAGTCTGATGTATTGCCCAGACTTATCTATCCCAATACTTCAGAATTTTCACTGAAAGGCATGACTGAACCTTTGAAATCCCAAAGAGACTTACAAAATGACAAATTAAGGAAGTCTTGTAAAGTGACAGGGCTGATGTAAATTTCTTTCCTCACCCAAACAAACCCCTCAGCCAATTTCATGAATCAGACCTCCAATGTATATTGTGAGACTACTTAAATCACAACCTTTTTTTAGGAACAACTCTAAAAGCAAAGATGGCAGTGACTGTCACACCGAGTAAATAAGTATTTTCTGTCGTTGACTATTTTGTTTTGCCAACAGCAAAGCAACAAATGAATGTTGCAATAGCTGAAAAGGTCACAGGCCACGAATTGTCGTTAATAGGTCTTTGGCGTATATTTGTTCCAGTGAACAAAATCTTGCATTCTTAAACAAACGTCTACGCCTTATATACTTCTGAGGCCTGATTCATGAAACTGGCTGAGCGCTGTTCAGACTGCCTCCTCCCCTGCCAAAAAGAAAATCATAATAAATTGCCACAGACTGTATTTGTTCTAATAAACACCCACTCTTTAACAAACGTCTCCTTCCTCAGATTTTTTCACCTAAAAAATTTCACCAAAACTGGCTTTAGACCACCAAAATTTGTCATTTATTGCCCAAATCTTGTTTCCATAAGCCAATCATAGGACTTGTGAATTGAAACGCCCCTGGAACATTTATTAGTGCAGCATGCAGCACTGTTACTAGCAAGTATACCTTTAAACATGAATCGGTCAGGTAAATAATTGATATCCATTCCAACAGATATTGGATAGTTTACTGTAAAACTATCAATCATACATTCAAAATTCATCGATACATACAAACACATTTGAGCCGCGACGCGAGAAAACCAACAATGTGGTTGTGCGCCCAGCGCAGACTCAGATCAGCCTGGGCATCCGCCCAGTCTGATCAGAGTCTTCGCTGTCCGCATAGAGGTAGCTTAGACCCTTAGCTACCCTTTGAGCAGTTAACGAAGAGTCTGATCAGATTGGGCTGATGCCCAGGCTCATCTGAGACTGTGCAGGGCGCACAACCACATTGTTGGTTTTCTCGTGTCGCGGCTCATTTCTTTCAGCTATTGATACTCGCAAAAAATCTGACAGTTTGGCAATCTTTTACTACATGGTTTTCAATGATAACTTTCAATACCTTTAAATTCTATCAAACAGTTTAAACAGTTTCTCTCTAAATGGGTGCCGAACTATAGAAAGAACTGCCATTGAAATTTAAATGGTTCGAAGTTTTAACAGATAACATTAATTCAGGTCCTTGAAATTGATAAATACATGTTCTTATCATGTGAAACCCATGTGCCTACTGTAAATACGCAAACCAGTCTGGATGGCTGGACAAACTGATCAGAGTCTCCAGATTTTGCTTCAGGGCTCATTTTTGGGTGAGATTTTGAGAGATTTGCTCTATTTTTTTTTGCCAAAAATCCCACCAAAATCTGTTCAATGGAAGACAAACTCTCATCCAAAAACGCATTTCTATAATATTCTCACTGAGAATGGAAAATTTCTCAAGACTGATTGATTGATTTGTTGCTTAACGTACATGGTAAACAGCTATGGTCATGTTGGGACGGTCAGTTAACCTAACCACACTATTCCTGGGCTGGCCTAGACCTCCTAAACGGTTAACCAGTACTAAGTGCACATACTTTCGCCGGTAACTGACAACTGCCCTTCTTGAATCAGCGGAAGGAGAAACGAAAGTATGTGGCCAGACCAGGTATCGAACCCAGGACCTCTGACTTATGAGTCAGGTGCCCTACTGATTGAGCTAAGCAGCCCGGCAATTTCTCACGAAAAATGGCGAAATGAGATATTTTCTCTTGAAAAATTCTGAGCCAGAATTATCCCTGTTGCTTTATATATTCCCCAAGTCATAACAAGACCTGTCACAGGGCCAGGATAGCTCGCCTGACAGTGCCTTGCCCATCACATAAAAAACTTTAACGTAAAACTTTAACATTTTGCTAACGCTGACACCGCCGCCGACGCTGACGCTGGGGGTGGCGCAATAGCTCTGAACTTCGTTCAGGCGAGCTAAAAAGTGTTGATTCACAGGTTGACTGGTCCTAAAATTATAATTTTTTAATCATTTTTTTACCAGAAGTATTTCAATTCTTTGTTTGGTATATGTATGTCGAAATTTCTGCAAATCTAGCACTTTTAAATTTGAAACTAGTGAAACTCACAGATTACAAAGTTAAACTGTATTTATTCAAAGATTTATCAGTGGGGGACATGTTTTTATTTATCCTTTCCTTTTTCTTTCATTTAAATCAATCATTTACATACAGTTGTGATATAGTCTTTAAATGATCGGTTGAAGTGCTTTTTATTTATATTACATATTGAAGGATAGTTAAGATTTATGTAACTCTTTGATCATCCGTTTAATCATCCTTTGTAAGACATATCAGAGAACCCTTTCTTGAACAAAAAGCTTAGTATCATGTAGACAATTACAAATCTGAAGGATAGACAGACAGAGATTTAATGGGAGGCTATGTTCGGCCAACTAGCCTGAACATGCAACAGAACATTTAGTGCACACATCAACAGCAGACACAGACATACAGTCAGAACATAGACCCTGAGGATTCTAACGATAATTAAGATTAGATTTGGTCAAAAGAAATGTGAACATTGGAGATCACAATCATAATGATCCTTATTTTCTTTTTTGACATAGGCATTTCAGCCCTCTCATGACTATTTCACTTATATCGTGCAGATCCTATGACAAAGGTGGGCAAGAACTGCAACTCCCAAAGAAACCCACCTGGCCCCGAGGTTATAAAACTTTTTTCATGCTCAACTCAGCTGAGCATGAAATTTTTTCTGCTCATGAATTTTAAAATGCCAACAATTGTTGGCATTTTAATATTTATGAGCAGAAAAAATAGCCTTCTTGGCTTATCTGAGCCTGAAAAATACTGAATTTCTTGGTATTTTTATATTAATGGGCATTTTAAATTTCATGCTCAGCTGAGTTGAGCATGAAAAAAGTTTTATAACCTCGGGGCCAGTCCTTGCAGGTAAGAAGAGCTAGGCTTTCTCTCCTGTGCACCGGCAGATGCTTGAACCACAGAGGTGAGATACCTAATGTTAAAGAGTCCCGTGCTCTCAATCACTATATATATAGGCCATGGAGGCCCATTCAAATGTTTCCGATTCTAGCTGATCACACTGTGAGATATTGCATGTGTGTAAATTTACATGCCATATCTCTCAGTGTCAGTCATATGGACAGATATGGCGATTTCAATTTTGACACCGTCTCACAGAATAAGGTATGGAATATATACACCATGTCTCATAGAGGAGACATGGCACATACATACCAAACTATGTATCACACTGCCTCGATGCTAGATATTGCAATACCTCACTGTCTCAGAAGTTAGACAAGCTGTGTGTAACACTGTCTCAGAGGCAGATATGGAATGTGTGTATCCACTTTCTCACTGCGATATGGAGTGTATTGCTGTTTCACAGTGAGACTTGCGCAGTATGCATATCTGGCTATCAATATCGGCACTGCAAAAATCTTCCAGCTTACAGCTAAAGCCTGTCTATCTATTTAATAAGGGAATAATGCCGGTTTAAGATTGTTTTATGTATATGACCTATCTTCTTATGTATATTTGGATTTCATAATAAATCTATGTATTGATATAGCACTATCTTGTATTGATTTACAACACTTATAAATGTCTTCCCTAGGGCTGGCAATGTTTATTCTGATAAAAAAAATACAGACAAAAGTACTCTAAAATTTAAATTAGCCAGGCCAACTTTTACAATAAATGGATGCACATCCATGTTTTTTTGCCACTTTTACAATATGGAATAAATTTTGTGACTTGACGACAAATATCCTCTCAATGTGTGTGCGTGTTTGGTGGAGGGGGAGTGCTACTCTTTAAGGAAAGAATTTGCTCCGGCAGGGAGCAAATTCTTTCCTTCAAGAGAAGCCCATATTGATATTGGAGACAAATTCCTTAAGGTATGATTTGGTTGGTTGGTTGATTTGATGCTTAACGTCCACGGTAAACAACTAAGGTCATGTCGGGACGGTCAGTTAACCTAACCACACTGTTCCTGGGCAGGCTTAGACCTCCTAAGCGGTTAACCAGTACTAAGTGCACATACTTTCGCCAGTAACTGACAACTGCCCTTCTTGAATCAGCGGAAGGAGAAACGAAAGTATGTGGCCAGACCGGGATTCGAACCCAGGACCTCTGACTTACGAGTCAGGTGCCCTACCGATTGCGCTACCCGGCCCCGCCTTAAGGTATGAATTAAATTCCCTGAAAGTATTTCTATTCACCTAAAAAAGCCACATAACAAGTAAAGGTGCCTTAAGAAGTGTGAAAACCAAGCCCAAACAGCCAGCCCATCTGCACAGTCTGACCAGGATCTACCTTTTCCGCAATAGTGTAATGCCTGAGATTTTGGACACCCGAAAGTTGGAGAATTATTATTTGAAAGTTCATAGAAAGTGGAATTTACACATGTTAATGCATCCAAATGATGCTTAGTGAATGGCAAATCTTGTAGACCCTTTGAGGTTCACTGGAAAGGTGGCTGCTACAGATTGGGGATGACCACATAAACAGAGATGCATGTCTCTACATCTGAAGACCCAGGTCTACAATGTTTGCTCAGACATGCCTGACTGAAAATTTAGGGTCATTATGGTAATAATATATGGAGCCTGAGAATTCTAAAGCAAAGTCCATCAGAACTGATGAAAAGGTGATCTGAGTATTGGCAGTATGCAAATGCTGCAAATGCCGTAATGCAAATGAGCCGCGACGCGAGAAAACCAACAATGTGGTTGTGCGGCCAGTGCAGACTCAGATCAGCCTGGGCACCCACCAAGTCCGATCAGACTCTTTGCTAAGCGCCTAAAGGGTAGCTAAGGGTCCAAACTACCTCCATGCGGACAGCGAAGACTCTGATCAGACTGGGCGGATGCCCAGGCTGATCTGAGTCTGCGCTGGGCGCACAACCACATTGTTGGTTTTGTCGTGTCGCGGCTCAAATTTCTCTTGCTTCAGACTTGTGACATGTTCATTTGCACTATATTTTGGTGAAATTAAGGGACATGTCTAAAATGTAAGTGTGTTTCATATAGAAACATGCATTTCTGCTAACAGCAAACTTTTCAGTGACCCTCAAACCAAAATGCAGTGGAAATGAACTTGTATTAATGGCACAAGTCTAATGCAGCCAATTTTTGTGTTCTCCGTGGGTTATCATTTGAGACAGGTTTGACTGACCTGTACTCATAGAATATTAGGTGGGCTGACAATATGATCTTGTTCCAAGTTTGTCCGCATGCCTCCCCCCACCCCCCACACCACATTATTTTATTGTCAAACATGGTTGGGCAGCGGGCCAAAGATCAGTAAGGAACCTCCCCCCAACCCCACTTTCTCCTTGGACCACAGACCACATTATTTTATTGTCAAACATGGTTGGGCAGCGGGCCAAAGGTCAGTAAGCACAGCTTTCTTGACAGAATGTCTAACTGCAATGACAAATTTGCTATGATCTTCAACAACTGTTACCACAAACAACAACTCCTGCTTATACTATATGAAGCATATTTATGAGTTACTTCCCTTGTACTCAAAGCGCTTGAATGAAGAAGTATTTTCTGATGCTTGCTGATAGGACTATAAGGATGAGTTACCCTGCTACTAAACTAATAAACAACATGGGCAGACTGATCCAGGCATGCATTGTCAGTAAATACTGAGAGCAAGCTCTCACCAGGTATGATCCTCTTCTTCTTGGATCTTTCAGAGGAGACTTTGAGGTCCCGTCTCCGTATGAACTATGTGTTGGTAGGGCGTATTCAGTACTTCACTGTCCCCAGCATAAACATGACCTTTGACTTCAAATACCAACAAGCAAATTCGATGAATTTATGTCCCCCGCCTTGGAAGCTAGGTCTCCACTGTATATACACTTAAGTGTTTGAGCTGGAAAAGCGGCTAAGTTAAAAATATGAAAAAGTAATAAAAAAAATAATGTGAGGATTATATCCAAACCACATGCATATCTTCAGACCATGATCAAAAGGCCTGTGAAGTTTCAAAGGAATTGGCATAAAACTGTAGAAGGAGTTGCACACACAAGGTACCAACTATCTATTCACTTTGATAGTAAAAATGTATGAAAAATGGCTAAGTTCAATTTGCGAAAAAAGTAATAAAAATAACATCAGGATTATATCCAAACCACATGCATATCTTCAGACAATGATCAAAACACCTGTGAAGTTTCAAAGGAATCGGCATAAAACTGTATGAGGAGTTGCACACACAAGGTACCCACTGTCTAGTCACTATGATAGTAAAAACGCCTAAAAAATTACTAAGTTCAACTTGTGGAAAAAGTGACAAAAAAAAATCTCAGGATTATATCCAAACCACATGCGTATCTTCAGACCATGACCAAAACACCTGTGAAGTTTCAAAGGCATCGGCATAAAACTGTATGAGGAGTTGCGCACACAAGGTACCTACTATCTAGTCACTATGATAGTAAAAACGCCTAAAAAATTACTAAGTTCAACTTGTGGAAAAAGTGACAAAAAATAATCTCAGGAATATATCCAAACCACATGCGTATCTTCAGACCATGACCAAAACACCTGTGAAGTTTGAAAGGCATCGGCATAAAACTATTGGAGTAGTTGCGCACACAAGGTACCCACTATCTAGTCACTTTGATAGTAAAAATGCCTAAAAACTTACTAAGTTCAACTTGTGGAAAAAGTGACAAAAAATAATCTCAGGATTATATCCAAACCACATGCGTATCTTCAGACCATGACAAAAACATCTGTGAAGTTTCGAAAGAATCGGCATAAAACTGTAGGAGGAGTTGCGCACACAAGGTACCTACTACATTAGGGGGACGGAAGGACGGAAACAAGGACGGAAGGACGGAAGGACGGACGGACGGACGGACCGACGGAATGCCGAAAACTATGTCCCTCCGCTTTTCTTCGAAAAGGCGGGGGACAATAATCAGATGGGGATTAACAGGCACATGTGTTTGTTTACTTCCACGGTTTGGAAGCAGAGCTGGGGAAAGTAAAGGGCTGTAATACCCAAGGTTCACTCACTCACTCTCACCGGGTAGTTCATATGCTTATAGCCAGCAGCTAGGCTAGTGTTACCGGATTTGAAATCAACCAGTGGTAGAATTTTTAACTCAGTAAATAGGTTTTAATTGCACAGAGCCTTTCATTATCCTAACATCATTTTGTATGACTGTATTGACTGAAATACTGTTAAAAGGGATGTAATACTCAATTTGCCTACATTGGGTACCTTTTTTGAATCAGGGCAGGATAAGGCAGCGAAAGGAGAGGGATGGGCTCCGTCTTTCATCTGCTGTGACCACCACTACTGCCCCTACGGCTATTAGGCTATGGGAAACCTTTACCTTTTTTTTACTGGTGACTTCCAAAAGTCAAGACCAAGTGGGATTATCAAACTGCCCTTTTCTGCAAGGTCACCATTTTTTTATTTTTTTTTGGCAGCATTCTTGGATTTTGCAGCCAGTAGTTTTGGATGTTGGCAAAAATAATACTCTAAAGAATATTAAGCAATTTACAGTATAGTGGACCCTCTTTACAACTATGGGATTTGTGTCCCAATTGATTGATTGATTGACTGCTTAAAGTCCACTGTAAACAGCTATTGTCATGTCGGGACAGTCAGTTAACCTAACCACACTATTCCTGGGCAGGCTTAGACCTCCTAAGCGGTTAACCAGTACTACGTGCACATACTTCTGACAGTAACTGACAACTGCCCTTCTTGAATCAGCGGAAGGAGAACCGAAAGTATGTGGCCAGACCGGGTTTTGAACCCAGGACCTCTGACTTATGAGTCAGGAGCCCTACCAATTGCGCTACGCGGCCCGGCTTGTGTCCCAGTACTTTGATGTTAAACAGAATTGGCTGTTATAAAGAAGACGCATTTTGACTATTTTACAGAGAACTTATTTTGAACAAAAAAGCCAAAATTATGTTATAAAGAATTTTGCTGTTGTGATGAATCCCGTTATAAAGAGGGTGGGTTGGCAGTATTTGTAGTTATGCCGATTATGTAGTGTTTTTTTTTAACGTACCTTCCATCTGATGTTCCTGCTTCCTCTGTAATGCCTTGATCTCATCCTTGTGACTAGTGTTTAGCTTGTCCACAGTCAAGGTCAACTCATGCTGAATATGGTAAACCTGGAAAAGCAAAATTATTCACAGTTAGCATTAACACCCACAAAAATAAAGTGTTAATCCTAATAAATGCCCCTGCTCTGATAAACGTCCCCTGCCTCTTTTTGAAAAACAGTGCTATATTAACTTGCATAAATTCATGTTTGCTGCTCTGGATGAGGTAGCTCTTTGACATTGGGTCAATTATTAAAGGAAGAGCAAATTCTTTCCTTTAAGAGTTGACCCCAACTAAAAAGGGATGCAAAAATAGTAGAGCTGCTTTATCTTTAAGTATACGCATTCACCTTAATACTCTTTATTAGTGGCATCAGGCAGTTGAGGATTTACTACAGTTTTCGCTCTAAATAATGCCCCCTTTGCAAAGAGCAAAATCATTCTGACATGAAAGTATTTCAGCTGCGACACGACAAAACAAACGAACTGACATGTACCCAGTGAAAACTCAGCTCAGCCTGGGCATCTGTCCAGTCTGATCAGTTTGCTGTCTGCATGGAGGTACCCAAGACCCTTAGATACCCTTTAAGCGCACAGTTAAAGCTCTGATCAGACCTGACAATGCCCAGGCTGATCAGAATCTTCCTGTGGCGCACATCCAACTTTGTCGTTTTTTTGTGTCCAGGCTCATTTGTCTTCTTCTAGGTGGAGGCTACTCTAAGAGGAACGAATCTGCTCTCAAAACTCTGATGGGTATGCAAGAGTAACAGCACATTTTTTCTCTCATGTCATTACTATCTTAACATACCTGAGCTTCGTGACTTTTCTTGAGGTTAACAATCTCGGTAGCACACTTTTCTTCCACTGTAATAAAATATTGATGAGAAACTTTATTTCTGATTATAAAGAATATTGAACCCTGTTTGTGAAACTATCTAAATAACATGTAACTCTGGTCTACATAATTATTAAGAATTTATAGAGTTACTTCCCTTGCCATGGCTTTTTTTCTTGGTTGGACATACACAGTATCTATTAGGGTATAAAACGGGTGTTTCCCCTCTCTAGGGTCACTCACTAAAACTACCTAAATCAGTCTTAAGAAATCCTGCTATAAGATAGGGTTTTTCCCTTCCAAAACAACAATGGAAAACACCTCTATTTTATAACCCAAGAAATGCAGCGCAGAGCCCATTTTCCTGTAACGGCTCAAAAACTTTCAAATATATATATATATCTTATAATCTGCCAGACATGCATTTTCTATGTCATGCAAAATCTCAAAACTGAGCAAAATACAAAGAAATGAATACAAGCCACTATGCAATGTCTAGCCCATCTTCGCATTCTCACAAAACAGAGCTAAACCAACAAACTCCACAAAACTTTTAAGCCGATGACATGACACTGACACCTGAAACTCCCTTCTGGTGGTTGCAGGCAAACAAAGACCCATCATTGTATCTCTGCAGACAGTTTATCAACCAACACCAGTCACAAAGCTTGTATGTGACCAAACGCAAGTATATGGTATTTACCATAAGCAGCAACATTATCGTAGACCTTTTTTATTTTGTTTGTATAAAGAATTAACAAAAAAAAATCATTGCATGCAGTGCCTTTAATAACAATTCAGTAAAGCCAAAATAATAATGAATACACATGTTCAGCAGCACATAGTTAATAGTTTTCCACAGCACAGAAGCAAAATAATTCATTGCGGACAAGATCCATGATACCTTCCAATATATCATCAAGATTCCTGTTTTCCAGATTTAGGGAGAATTCATTGAGAGTAACTTCTTGTTCTCTTATTAGATTCTTAATATAATCCTTGTGCTGTTGTTTGAGCTGAGCAATCAAATCTTCCAGACACTCAACTCGCTCCTCTAATCCCACTACAAATAGACCCAATAAGAGAGTTAAATAAATGAGGAGCTAAAATGTTACCTTGTTTAACAGCCTCTATTCTCTCATTGACCAGTGTGGTTCTCTGATCATTGATAGATTGTTCTTGTTCAGTTTCAAGACTATTTATATATTCTTTATGCTGCTCTTTGAGTTGTTTTATTAATTCTTCCAGATTACTTCTCTTCTTTTCAAGGCTTGCTACAAGAAATAAAATAATCTTTCACTTACTCCATGTAAAATGATGTAGAAAATCTGTGTCATAATTTATAAGCTACAAATGACTCTCATTACCTCAAACACTGATATCTCAAAGTGCATTCTTATATCAATGAATATAAACTGGACACATTTCCTATTTTTCTTTACATTTCAAGTCCTGTTATCTCAAACTACAGGGACCAGAAAATATACTTTGAGATATCAGTAGTTTGAGATAAACTTTGACTTTGAGATATCAAGAGTTGACTGTATTACCAGACTGTGAGACAAAACTGAGAAACTTTTCCTTGCCTACAATGCAATGTTATTTTTGCATGCAGCAAATAACAGGAACATTGTCGAAAGCCTTTACTAGCATAAAACAAGAATTCCTTGTATTTCAATAATAAATGTGTCACCCTAACTGAACAATGTCACAGAGCTAAACCAGGAACTTTAACATGAAGTTTACGGCATTAACAAACGTAATACCTATGTCTCGCTTCAACTTGTCACAGGTGAGACAAAAAAAACTTCTCATGTCACATCAAAAATTTGTACAATGTAATCTGAAAATAAGTATTTGCTGCTGTGTTACCTGTTTGAATCTTTTCATCCACCAACTGCTCATTAAGAGACTTTGTCTCCTCCAAAAGTTTAGGACAGGAAAAGGCATCAAGCTGAAAAGAAATGAAAAGCTTAGTTACCAAATTCATCAAATTAGGCGCATCTGCAGTTGAGGTTTTCTTAGCAGTTCTTATGAGAATCAGAATTGTTTACAGGTGACTACATCCAAAGACAATTCACCAGGAGATTGCCAAGCTAATCAAGTTAAGCTACTTTTGACTGGTCAACTGGTCAACTTGTCCATCCTTATCATTTGGATGGGTCCATTTCAAGTTTTAGGGGTTTCTGGTAAACATTTTCACTTTTATTGTATTTTGCATAGAATTTTCAGTAAGCAAACAGTGTAGTCAAGATCAGATGACGCATTCTGCACATGCAGTGGAAGGGCTACAATAGTTTCTCTAAGGGAGATCACTGATGTGTAAATACATGTATTTGCTGCTCTTACTATGTGGGGTAGCACCTGTAGGAAAGAATGCTTCACCTAGAAGCAGCTTCTTCCTTAATCTATTTTGTTTGCTGTACTAGGTGTTTTCTGGGGCTTTCTTTCCAAAGGAATCTTCGTATGATCCCTGATAAACAGCATCGATTCAGATGAAAAGCAATATGATGAATAGCAAAATTTTTATTTTAATGCTTACATCATGAGCGAGGTAGTTGACGACGGTGGACATCCCATCGAAAGCTGTATTGCTGTTCTGTAGGTGCAGTTGTACCATCTTTAGCTGTTTGGTTCTCTCTTCACACAGAGCCTCTAGTCTCTGGACCTCTTTGGAATGGATGTCAGCGGGAACCGGCTCTGCAGGCTTGACCGCTTTGACTGTGGTTTTGGATTTACTTGTTTTGTTACGATTTTGATCTGAAAATAGAAATTAACACAGATTAAGTTTTTCTGTCTTTATTATATTAGTTGTTCTGACTGCAGGAATATAATGCATTATACTGTAATGACCCTAAATATTCGGACAGATAGGCCTGAGCAAACATTGTAGATCCAGATCAAACTGCTCCTAAAGGAGCAGTTTGATCAGGGTCTACAACGTTTGCCATTCAGTAAGCATCATCCACTTTCTAAGAATTTTCGAACAATAATTGTTTGACTTTCTGGTGTCCCAAATTTTAGTGACAGAAGAATTTCACAAAACTGGTTTAGATATTTGGGGTTGTTCTGGAGATTGAAAAACACCTCATAGGGAATGCCTTCTAAAACAAACCCTTAATCTTGATCTACATGTATATCTTTTGGACAGTTTTGGAGGAGAAAACCCACTGGCTTAAAACAGAAGAATTATGTAAAACTGTCACAAATGGAAGCATACACTGTAAGTGCAAAGGAGGGACATTTTCATGTCATGTCAAATTCAGCTCATTTTTTTCTCTCAAATTTGGTTCAAATATCTCTATTTGCATTATCTCTACAACAAGTAAAAGAACATAGCTGAGTTTATAGCTTTTTTCAGTCATGAAAGCTTAGTAACCTTGCAAGTGTGAACCCAAGGTTCCTCTTTAAGCTCAAAATCTACATCACTATTTTCTGTAAGCAATCTTTTCTCTGCTCTACCATTACAGATAAGGACCTCAGCAACTTAATTCCCTCCCTTCCCATACAAACATAATAATTCCCTCGGTAACTTAATTCCCTCCCTTCCCATACAAACACAATAATTCCCTCGGTAACTTACTACCCTCCCTGCCAATACAAGCATAATAATTCCCTCAGTAACTTAATTCCCTCCTTTCCCATACAAACATAATAATTCCCTCGGTAACCTAATTCCCTCCTTTCCCATACAACATAATAATTCCCTCAGTAACTTAATTCCCTCCCTTCCCATACAAACATAATAATTCCCTCTATCAAAGCATCTTGGCGGAATGGGGAATTTTAGCCAATGTTAATATTTGAAAGGAAATATTTGACACTAAGAATACATGCAATTCTCATTTTTCTTCTATAGATTGAAAAAGACAAGAAACTTCCCATTAGCTAAGTTTCATGGAAAAATAGTGTCATGAATTTACAGTATATGGACTTGATGATGAATGCCCTAAGAGATAGAGGAGACAAACATACAGACAGAGAGACTGACAGACAGCTTTCCGTGTTGTCAACATCCTCAGAAGATGTATGAATGCTAATAACGATACTCAATCAAAACCCAGATGAGAATTATTAAATACTTATCTAACTTCATGAGTGGTCATATCAGTTTAATATTTACTCTTCGGTTAAATAAACAATTAACCATATCAAACTGTTCAAATAACTCTCTCACCTAGACAATAACAATAACATAATGGGAATTTTGTTCCTTAAGGTGGTTATTAAGGTGGGTTAACATGGTGACACATGTTGCATGACACATGCATCATGCAACATAATGTCGCCATGTAAGCAACTCCAAAAACATATCAGCTGCGGCACGATAAAACCAACAAAGTGGCATGTGCGCCCAGCAAAGACTTAGATCAGTCTGGGCATCCATCCAGTCTGATCAGAGTCTTAGCTGTCAGCATGATGGTAGCTTAGACCTTTAGTTATCCTTAAAGTGCACAGCAAAGACTCTGATCAGACTGGGCGTATGGCCAGGCTGATCGAAGTCTGCGTGGTGCACATGCCATTATGTTGGTTTTGTTGTGTCGCTGCTCAATTATGTTAAATGACTAATAGTCTAAAACCTAACCTAATTGGTTTCATGACATGTGTCATGCAACTTGTATCACAATGTAAACCACATTGTACAGCCATGGATTGAAATGGATGAGGTAAACTACAATTTGCTACAAGAGCCTGGGCTGATACTCTTACAGGAAAGGATTTTCTCCTTCAGAGCTCTTTTATAGAACTATATAATGGTATTAAGTCTTTTGCAGCTCATACCAGACAAAACATAGGGTAGAGTCAGGTAACTTCGGACAGCGGGTAAATTTGGACATACCATTGCAAACAGTGAAAATGCAGATGAGACGGCTCATAATGAGCCGTCTCCTCAGGATTTTCACTGTTTGCCCAGTTATTTTTGTTTTAATTCCAAACAACTGACATATAAAGGAAACAATGTCACTGTCCGAATTTACCTGCTGTCCGAAGTTACCCAACTCTACACTATCATTGAAACAAAGATATGTCTATTTCTAGGCAAAGTTTCCATTGCTAAAGGCTATCAGTTTTATATTTATCCTAAGCTTATGCAATTAGTCTGGTTTGTATCATAAGAACCACCAGCTACCAGGTAATCAAACTTGCAACCAGTCCAATTAAAACTGGGAGGTTCTATTAATGTCTGACACAACTCATGTCAAAACAGTAAAACAAAACAGAAGCTGGAAAGTCGACTCCAAGGCTTAGTTATTCAAAATTAACCATGTTGTTAGTTAATAAGACTTTAAATTCTTGAATTGTATTGTAGGCAAAAATGCTGCCATTTTCTTTTCCTTTTTTTTTTTCAAGAAAAAATATGAGGAGCTTTTGCATTATACTCCTCACAATTTGTCATTTGTTTGGAATAGAAAACAAAATTAACTGGGCCAACAGGGAAAAACCTGATGTGACGGCTCATCTGAGTTACTCGACTCGACCCTAGAAGGACTTAATGAAATCTTGACAAATGACTAAGTTAAGCTAATGACACTTTGAACAATTAAGGTTCTAATACATGCACTTTCATTTTTCTTGCATGGAACAGTCCTATTCCCGCCTGTTAATCCCTATATCATTATTGGTATTTGAGGTCAAAGTTTATGTTTATGCTGGGGAAAGTGAAGCACTAGGGGAAAGAATTCTTTCCTTTAAGATAAGTCTACTAAGAAAAAAACACAACTTCTTGTTATGATGAGATGCCATAATCCATGTCACATTTCCCTCATTCTTACTTGATATATGGAAGTTTTCTGTCATAAGAAAGAACTAGGAGATGACTATTATACAAGCATTGCGCTTATCATTAGATCATACATTGATTGTATATATGTTTGTAGCTTAATTGAATAATAAAATACTGTTTAAACCAAGAAAGAACTACAATGCAGGGTATAATCGATTCCACTAATTTTCACTTCCTGCAGAGACTGTACGTAACATCATATTTGGCTTCCCCCGAGACTGTCCGCGATCTCTTGCTTCCTGCCAAGACTTCTGTACATGTTAAATGGCTTCCTGCAGAGACTGTCCGCATGATTCTGCTTCCTGCCTAGGCTCTCGGCAGGAAGCAGAGTCACGCCCACAGTCTCGGCAGGAAGCCATTTTTCAAGGACAGTAGTCCCTGCAGGAAGCAAGAGTTTGTGGACAGTCTCGGTGGAAGCCAAATATGATGTACAGTCTCTGCAGGAAGCAAAAATTAGCGAAATCGATTATACCCTGTGTACAACCACCGCCATGTAATTACCAGAGCACGGTCACAGGTGAGACAAAAGTGGCATTGTTTATATTTACATTTTTCAAAATCTATGGTTCCATTGATTAATAATGTCATGAATGTTTACCAGCTGGGCCCTGAACCACAGGGTATAAACCAGTCCGCCAATTTTCACTTCTTGCAGAGACTGTACGTAACATCATATTTGGCTTCCCCCGAGACTGTCCGCGATCTCTTGCTTCCTGCCAAGACTTCTGTACATGATAAATGGCTTCCTGCAGAGACTGTCCGCATGATTCTGCTTCCTGCCTAGGCTCTCGGCAGGAAGCAGAGTCACGCCCACAGTCTCGGCAGGAAGCCATTTTTCAAGGACAGTAGTCCCTGCAGGAAGCAAGAGTTTGTGGACAGTCTCGGTGGAAGCCAAATAAGATGTACAGTCTCAATAAGCGAAATCGATTATACCCTGTGTACAACCACTGCCATGTAATTACCAGAGCACGGTCACAGGTGAGACAAAAGTGGCATTGTTTATATTTACATTTTTCAAAATCTATGGTGCCATTGATTAATAATGTCATGAATGTTTACCAGCTGGGCCCTGAACCACAGGGTATAAACCAGTCCGCCAATTTTCACTTCTTGCAGAGACTGTCCGTCATATTTGGCTTCAGCCCAGACTGTCCGTGATCTGTTGCTTCCTGCTGAGACTTCTGTACAGGATAAATTGCTTCCTGCAGAGACTGTTCACATGATTCTGCTTCCTGCCGAGGCTCTCGGCAGGAAGCAGAGTCAAGCGGACAGTCTCCGCGAAAGCCAAATATGACAGACAGTCTTTGCAGGAAGCGAAAATTTGCGGACTGGTTTATACCCTGTGTGGACACCACTGCAACACCATGTGACAAGAACAGCTCTTCCTGTACTTTCTTAAGGTGGGTTTACATACTGACACATGTTGCATGACACATGACAAACGTGTCATGCAACATGTGTCACTGTGTAAACACCCTTAAACTGTATATTTCATGCCACAAATCTGTTGTATACAATATATCTCATTGTCTTAACAACTTAAATGGTTGCATGAAACATTTCATGCAACATGTGTTTCCAATGTATTTAACCACCTTCATAGGTGAACTAAAACAGAACCAAATTGCATTCAGCAGTACGTTATGCATTTTGTATATGTTACATGTTATATGCATGTTCAAGATGCAAACAAAGCAGAAAATATTTTCCAGGAAGGCAGAAATCAATCATCAAGCTCAATCACCATATATCTCATGTTTTTGGCCTGTTTAGCAAGTAATTACAACCTAACTTTACACCTGATGTATAAGCCTGTTTGTTTTCACAGTCAAAGATAGTGTAAACAGTACTAGATGCCAAACCAGGCAAGACAGCATATTCCTGCTTAGGAAACATATTATGAGCAGCGACATGACAAAACCAACAAAGTGGCATGTGCGCCCAGGAAAGACTCAGATCAGCCTGGGCATCTGCCCAGTCTGATCGGAGTCTTTGCTGTCCGCATGGAGCTACCTTAGACCCTTCCTTACCTACCCTTTAAGTGCACAACTTGGACACTGATCAGATTTGTCAGATGCCCAGGCTAATCTGAGTCTTTGTTGGGCGAACATGCCACTTTGTTGGTTTTGTCTAGTTATGGCTCAATTATAGTCAGAAAATAATACCAGAATTCAATGGAATGCCACATGTGTATCTCAATTGTCTAGGCACTGTCACAAAGCAGAGCTGAAAACTCGAAGAAAAGTTCAGGCCCCCAATGCCAACAACACCAGAAAAGTAATACCTATTTCTAACTTCTGCTAGATGCAGATGAGACAACAAGAGCCATAATATAAGGAACCTTTTTGTCTCAGTCATCATTTCTAAACTTCCCCAGCAGGCACATGACGTCGAAATGGCATCGTATTGACATCGATGCAACATAATCACGTCGCATTGACGTCAATATGACGCCATTTTGATGTCATGTGCCTGTTGGGTCCCTTTAAGCTAAGCTTTGATGGTGTCTTTTTTTAGTCTGAACATTCTTACTTTTTCATTCTTTTTTCAAGAAGCATTGAATAAATAAAATGAACCACATTCTGAATACTGTGAGGATAATGCATCACCATGCTATTCAACTTTAGTACATGTATATTTAGAAGTTAAAAGATATAAACATCATTAAAACCCCAAAATACTCACCATAAACCAAAATATATTCCTTCCTCTGGGCCAGAGGTGTAGAAGTTTTGCTAGACCTCAAAACAACCTCAACCACCGGCAGTCTGCGCCTAAACTTTTCATCCAAAAACATTCCCCTCCATGTGGATCTCAGTGGACTGAGCGGTCCACTTGAAACCCCTAAACTATTTAGACTCTTCTTGGGTTTCTTTCTCTTTCGAGTCATGAGTACCCAGGGTATGGTATGGTCTTTTTTAGATTTACGCTCTATATTCTGACAGCAATGGGTACACTTTTGTGCTTTTCTGCCATCTTTATCAATAGGAACAGCTTGCCTAGATGCCGGTAATCAACTATATCTGCAACTGCAAAAATTCCTATGTATACATGCAACTGCAGTTATTCTTCCCCTGTCTGCATTAATCTATAACTGCAACTGCAATCCAATCATATCACAGCATTATCACAAAGTTTATGGGAAATTTCTATGATATTCCTAAAGTGTGTTATATTGTCTGTTTCACCTTGCACAAAATCTTTTCCTTACAAACCTACAGTTTTAGCATCAATTTTCAGATTTTTGATATTCGAGTAAAATTCACTTCACTGTCTTTTCAAATTTTACTGTTGTTTCAAACTGCCACAAAAGTTCAACATGGTTCTGTATCCAAATGCAACTTTTGATGGTGAAATTCTCAACTTTTGAACCTATCCAAACAGATTACATTACAAAAATTTGCAAAATTTATTCACTTTTACTTATTTTATTCAATTTGCCCAGTGTCGTGTTTATTATCCAATGCATGGCCAATCCTATTTTCCCTAAATATTCAAACAGGCATGCTTGAACAAACAGTGCAGACCTAGATCAGACTGCTCCTAAGGAGCAGTCTGATCAAGCTCTGCACAGTTTGTCACTATCCCCTACAAGGCCAAATAGACTGATCCAAAAAATGAATTTTTGATATAGTAAGGGTGGATAAAAGAAATGGTCGGTATGTACCAAGACTTACAGTAAATGCAGATTATGAATAATTCATAAGTTAGTTTCTATTGAACATCAGTAAATAAAGGTGATTTTATCCTTTGGGAAAAGAGAACTTGATTTCAGACAGCCAGTTACAGACAACAGACAACAATATGTTGTATTTAAATTAATGATTAATAATTTAACCAAATAAAACAAACATAATTTTTGAAACGCATCAGTTGATTGGATATACCATAAAGCAAGAAAGATGAAAATAGCTGAATCGGCAAACAGTATAGTCAGGATAATGAGCCAACCAAGGTTCGCTTTAGACCATCAAAATTGGTTCATTACTGCCCAGATTTTGCCCCAAGAATACCATTCAATTCTGTGAATTTCAATGCCTCATCCCATTTATTTGAAAAAATATATCAAAAGATTTGATTTATTTATTTATTGCTTTAAGTCCACTGTAAACAGCTATGGTCATGTTGGGACGGTCAGTTAACCTACACACACTATTCCTGGGCAGGCTTAGACCTCCTCAACGGTTGACCAGTGCTAAATGAACATACTTTCGCCAGTAACTGACAAATGTCCTTCTTGAATCAGCGGAAGGAGAAACGAAAGTATGTGGCCAGACCCTGTATTGACCCCAGGACCTCTGACTTATGAGTCATGTGCCCTACCGATTGCGTATATCAAAAGAAAGAAGTGGTTACTATGTCTATTTTGCACTAACACATTTTTAAATTTTTTTTGTGATTTTTCAGTCTGTTTTTTTATTTTTTAAATCCATTTTAATCAAGTTCAAACAAAGACATGAAATCTATCCAAGAATATGTCACATTCAAAAATAATCCTTTGAAATTTTTGACACAAGCCTACATGCTATGTTGCTATTTTCACTCCTTAATCCATGATCCAAATCCAAAAGTCGAAAAACAAAAACAATCAATGGCACAATCCTAATCCAGTTATAATTAAACTTAGTAGAATACTATGCTATACGATGACACAACTTTTATGTCCAAATCCCCTTATCTGCAGGTCATTATCAGAGCCCCAAAGAACGCCCAATTTACAGGCAAAATTTTAGCCTCTTTTTTTCAGAGCTCCAAAGAATGTCAAAATTTGAAAACAAATTTTAGCCGAATTTTTTTTTTTAAATTCTGTTTATTCTTATTTTTCAAATTTGAAGCAAAATTCAAAACTTGAAGTAAAATTCAAACTTTATTTTCTTAATTTTCCCCTAAAATACAAGTGTAAAAGTCAAACTTTATTACAAAATTCTAAATATTGGGGAAGACAGGTCTAGGAACACAGCTCAGATACTCATGTGACTGCTACTTTAGGATCAGTCTGATCAGGATCTACAGTTTGTCATTCCAGCTGACGCTCTGGATATATTACTGCATTGTAAAACCAAATTGTTCCATTTTCGGGATAACTACAATAATTGAGCCACGACACGACAAAACTAACAAAGTGGCATGTGTGCCCTGGACGATTCAGATCAGCAGATCAGCCTAAGCCCCCCCCCCCAGTCTGATCGCACTTAAATGGTAGCTAAGTGTTGAAGCTACCTCCATGTGGACACCCAAGACTTTGATGCCCAGGCTGATCTAAGTCTGCGCTGGATGCACAACTAATTTGTTGATTTTGTCATGTCGCGGCTCAATTATTTTAGGGGTCCCAATGCTAGAATAAATAGGGTAATGTCTCCATTAAACTATTGTAGGTATCCAGCTCTAAAGATATCTATTTTTTGAGAAGGAATAATTTTTAACCACCAAAAACCTGACTATCTGCAGCTTTGCAGACCTCATTGACTAAAGCCAAGACTTGATCTTATGTCTTATCGGCTATCAATCTGAACGAATACACAGAATGTAAACAATAACCATATTTGAACAATTTACAACCCTTTGAGAAATCTAACAGCCATTCAAAAGTGTAAAATAGGGACATGATCGATATTTAAGTACCTAATAAAGTTCTAAATAGAACATAAAGGTGTATTATAGTTTAAATGCTGTAATACCTAATTTTCATTATTCATCCTATTAGTTATTACTAAATTGTCTGTCAAAGACCCAATCTACAGATCAAAATTTTACTGAAATATCAGGCCAAGGGGGTAAGGTCCAAAAACCTTTGGATCAGAACTTGGAACAGGAATGTCGTATTATTGGCTATTATCAGCCAGCGCATAAGCCAACTTTATAAAACTGCAGTTGCAGCTATACCCACAAAGTAAGCCAAATTTATAAAACTGCAGTTGCAGTTATACCCACAAAGTAAGCCAAATTTATAAACCTGCAGTTGCAGCTATAACCACAAAGTAGGATTATTCAGTTATACTCTCTCTTGCTCTCTCTCAGTGAAAGGCATTAACTGACTTGAACAACAACATGAATGTCTATGTGTATAAGTGTGCTTGAGACGGGGGACATGACCGGGTATATATTCGGGAAACCGCGCTTCCGGTTTTACGGTCACGTGGTTTGCTTGGTTACGCATGGCGACGGTGAAAACACACCGTATAGGCTACATGCGTTATAATTATAAATAGATGTAAAAATTTTACTTTTAAGACGCATGTTTTGCATTGGCAAGCCTGAAACACTCTATATTAAAGAAACTTAATCTCCATAAGCAAACAGAAAGCTGCCGATCGTCAAAAAGAAGAAACTAATCATTTATAACGGAATAAAGCATACGATACATTGAACGGCACATAGGCTGTGCTTACTTTTAATATTGATACATTTAGTTATTTGAATAGTAGATCTTATTTATAAGATATAGCATAAGTTAAGAATAATAATAATAATAATAATAATTATATGAAGAAATAAAAAAAAACACGCAACAGTAGTAGTCTATAGGCTACCAGATCCCACCCCATTCACTACACACCCCGTTTCGCTTAGTCCAGGAAAACAAATATTTACTTAACCGTTACCCAGCGGCACATAACGTCAAAATGACGTCGTACTGACGTCGATGCGACGACACGACGTCGCATCAACGTCAGTACGGCTTCATTTCAACGTCATGTGCCTGCTGGGATAATTTTTTTAATTCATTAATGGAATAAAACAAAAACAAAAAAAACTAAATATATTTTTAATTTTAGGGATCAATTATTAAGAAGACCAGCTGACATTTTAATTAAGATAATAAATCCCGCTGGCACCCTTTTCTCTCCCCCCCACCGCCGCCCCTCGCAAACACTACATAGACCAAAGACGTATGTTTACTTTTAAACTTTTTAAACACCAGAAACGGTAATGATAATGATAATAATATGATGATGAAGAACTAACAATCGAAAGCCCAATCACATCCCTTTCCTCCCTTCACCACAACCTACCCAGGTTCCAATCTGTTTTTGAAGACGGAGAAAAAAGAAAACACGAAATAAAATAACTGAGTTTCCTGATTTCTGGACTCAAAAGAGCATTTGATACTGAAAGGCATTTTAAAGTCTTTATTGTCTTGCCAGTGGTAAAAAATCGTCTAAACACAAATCATTATAAAAAGATAACCTTCACGTTTGGTAATAAAATGCTGGTTATGTTCATATATCGTCACATTACCGGTAAAAGGTAGGGGGTATATGTTTTTGAAAAATAATAAATCGCTCCTTAAAATGCAATATTCCTTTTCTGTCGCCCGTCAAGCGATGCAATATAAACAAAAGCGGGACAGTGATTGGGACCCACATCTGTACATTATATTTTTACCGGCTTATTTAAGGTTATAAAATTGAAAGTAGGTCATTTTAGTTGCCAAATAAAATACCCAAATCGTGTTAGTTTCAAAACTTTTATCTGAAATTCAAGTACGTTTCATTTGTTGCAAGTTGGCTAATTTCAGTCTTTCACAATGGTGAAAGCTTGCAGCGATTCCTCACAGTAAAATATTTCCTGAATATTTCCTGAACTATGAACACTATTACGATATTAAGAAAACCAGGTATTCTTTTAAGGAACATCTCCATTGCCCCACTCCACTCCCCTAATACTCCCCCCCCCCCCCTCTCCCTGCATATAAAAACACACACTCACACAGCAAAATTTAAAAAAAAAATGCAGAGAAGCAGCTAATGACTGATAATTCATGTAAAGTAAGGAGTGATAACACCTATTTATTTCAGAAAATGATCAGCCCTAGCAATCAGTTGGTGAGTAAAACATCACAGTTCTGGAGATCAGTTGTAAAGGGGATCACATCAACAAGAGCGGGGAGCGCGAGTGATATATCTAGTTACAATTGCTTCACACACCATGAATTTTTACTCAATGCTAAACCTGAAAAGAATATTCCTTGTCTCTAGACTCTCCCAACCTATCCTTATCCCCTTACTTCATACATCACCGCAAATTACTGGAATTTTTGCATGCACAGTAGTTTCATATATTGCCAAAAACTTGCGATACATACTTTAATAAATAAATACTGTACAACATATTGCTATACGTTGAGGTTTGCATCTATTTATGTGATAAATCGTCTATAGATCTCGGTAAATTATTTTAGCTAGATCTTCATATATCTAGATCTAGTTGTTGCAAAAATTTTAATTGGCAGTCTTTATTATTTTGTTTTACCTCCTTCATTATTATTATTCTTAATATTATTATTATTCCCCTATCTTATTATTATAGTTATTACTGCTTCTTCATTATTATCAGTTATCATAAGTTTTAACAGAACTTTTTAACAAGATTAATAACGTTGGACATGGTTTCTGCCACGCAATTTATAGAATTATAGATATTTGTTTGTTTTATTTTATATTTCTTTTCAATAATATTTTTTTTCAAATGATATTTTTATAATGATAATAATGATCATAATAATGTGTTGTGGTCTTAGCCTAGCATGACAGATACATGAATATGTAAAGTTCGTGCGTGAATTGAATGTCGTGATTTGAAATATCCATAAAAAACGTATTTTAGCTGCTTTCGTGCACACAATTCGCTGAATAAGCTTTAAAAAACCAGTTAACATTTTTATTTTCTAAAATACATGTATATTTGACGAAAAAATAAGCGTAAATAGGTCTAAAAATTCAAATACACCAAAATCACGGAAGGCTGACAATGCGTTGCTATGGATCGTTTTCACCGTATCTAAGGAGCCGCCATTACTGTGACGTCACGGCGGTTTCCCGAATTGCAGATTCATAGACCCTCATAATTGGGCATACAATATGCTCTGTGAAGTCCTAATGTATTTCACAGGTAAAACAAATAATGTTCTTTGTTTTCAGCTAATATTTTAATGGTTTCCAAGTGGTTCAAGTCACTAGCTGATCATACAGAGTACAAAGCCAAGTAAAGTGAAAATTCCAAGTATTGGGACAGATAGGTCTGCGAAACAATTCAGACCAAAATCAAACTGTTCTTAAAGTGCCTACAAGGTCTGCTGTTCCAGCTGCGCATGTTTTGGATGCAGTACTGTATTGTAAAACCATGCTGTTCCAATTTTAGTACAAATCCCATAATTCTTATAAGGTTTCCAAACTTTTAGAATTTTACTGTTACTGATGGGGGATGAGTTATTCAGGCAGCTGTCAAAACTGTTATGATCCTGAACCTGGGAAAATCTAAATATTGTACAATTACTATCAACATGCATCCACCCAAATCAGCCTGCAGATCTGCCAAGTCTGACCTTGGATTTCATAGCTGTTGCCATTTTTTCTCTTTTTTTTACCTTATACAAAGAGCAAAGGCTGTGCTCAGAGTGCCCAGGCTGGTCTCAGGTTTTTCTGTTCAGGGCATGTCAACCTGTGGGCTTTTTCCCATGCTTTAACACCTGTAATTACTTTTCATAACTTCCGCTTCTGCTTTCTACTGTCTATGTACGCTACACTGCAACCTTTAGTGACTGATTTTCGAATTATATTTTTGCCCTGGTTGTTTGATAAGACCAGTAGGGCTTTTGAAAGAAGACAAGGTCAAAGTCGATTTTCAGAAGTTGATTTTTTCATTTTTTTTTTTTTGGGGGGGGGGGGGGGGGGGTCTTTGAAAGCTTCTTGTGTTCTTCCAGTATGTATTTTAGGACTACAGGTACTTTAGAGCTCACTAGTCAACTACCACTTTCTACAGAAATTATAGAGAAAAGAAAAATAAAGGGAAGAATTTGAATTCAATGTTCAAGCAAACTGTCTTGTGACAAGGCTGTCAAAAACAAAATTCCAAAAAGCAATCAAAGTCATTTATTTCTTCAAAAATCTTAACTGAGAGGCACCTTAGAGAGGTGCCATTATGGAGTGGTTAGAGGGACTTGGTAATGAAGCAACATTTTGTGAGCTTGAATCCCGGGCTGGGTCAACTCCCGAACGGAAAAACTCTCTCTGTCAGCTAAGCAGTAAAAATGGTTACCTTTTTCAAATCAGAGAAGAATAAGGCAAGGAAAAGAGGGGTGGGCTTGGCATTTCATATGCTGTGCCCATGATACAGTAGGCCTCTGACCCCCATGGCCACTAAGCTATAGGAAACCTTTTTTAAACTTACCTGATTAAGAGCAGGGGAATTATTTTTCAAGCAAGAAAAATACTCAGAGCTCAACACAATGTCGACTGGCTGAATAAATGATTGTCAAATTGACCACCAAGGCCAAAGCTTACCTATGAAGACAAGACACTGACCAACATCAATCAATAAATTGTTTTCAGCTACTAAGGTGTTATACATATATGACTAAATTGAGACCCCACACAACAAAACCAACTAAGTGGCATGTGTACCCTGGGAAGACTCAGTTCAGCCTGGCATCTGCCCAGTCTGATCAGAGTCTTCACTGTCCACATGGAGGTAGCTTAGACCCTTAGCTACCCTTTAAGTGCACAGCGAAGGCTCTGATTAGACTGGGCAGATGCCCAGGCTGATCTGAGTCTTCGATGAACACACATGCCACTTTGTTGGTTTTATCGTATTGCGATTAAATGAAAAGAAATCAGCATTTCAGCAGATAACTTTTCAGATCAGCTGGAAGACTATTGTTGCATTAGTTGGTGGACAAGTAGCCAGAAAAGAAAAAGTTCTCAAAGCTGAACATCACACAAATCTATAGCCTTTTTAACCCAGCATATTGTTTTATCACAAATGAAAGCCTATTATCTTCATTTTCAGACATGCAAGTCTGTTTTAAACATGGACCAGGCTGAGAAAAACAGAAACTGAATCCTGCTTTTACCTGTTTCCCACAGCAGTATCTATTTTTATCATGATATTATATAATATGAGCCTTGGCACATGAAAACAGGAAAAACTCGCAAACTTGGATGTAAACAGACTCTGGGTAAGGAGAGTGTACTGAATTTCCCACATGCAAGAATTCAGACATCTCAACATTTCTGAAATACAGTGTTCCACACTGAAATCTGGACTCACAGGTATTGTTAAGACCCTTACTAGAACCGGAGACCGGTCATGATCAGGAAATTTATCTCAGAATTTCTACCAAATACTCCCCTAGTTGGAACTCTGTGCATAAGTATGGAAACCCTGTTCCACTCGTGGCACCTTATGCCAAATCCAGGCAACTTGTGCCCACATACATAACACCTGGGCCAATATGTTTGAAAGTAAGGAGGTCGAAAACCTCGTTAGTTAACGAGACATTAAAATTTCAAACTTAATATCTCAAATATGCCAATATTTTTGTTGAAAAATGTGAGAAGTGCAAAAGCTTGTCACATATTTTCAACAAAAAATATCAATGTATTTAGCTATAGAGTTAAACACTTAACAAGTTGACCTTTTAACCTGCTTGTTAAGGCTAACAGTGCTTTGAACAAGTTGGCAAAGGACTTTCACAACAAAATTGGTCTAGACTACTCAGTTGCAGGCAAAGTTTTAAACATGGTGTGGAATGGACTTGCAAATTAAGACAGTTTCCACCACTACATACTGCTATTTTTCCCATGCATTGGTTAATATTCTTTACATCTCTGTGAATCAGAAGATTGCCAGAACAGACATACCCCAGCATGTCTGAGATAATGGAACTATTAATTTTCTATAAATGAAGCCAATAAAAATTGAAATCACCTGGCAGGTACTGCTGGCAAAACCATTTGTTCTTATATTCAGAAGAAGTATTAATTGCACTTTAAAGAAATCATAATTATATTCATATGGTCAGGCTTTTTTAAATTTCTTATTTCTCCATAAAAAAACTTTAAAAAAATGAACAAATAAACAATGCTAAAAGGCAATTTTGAAATACACATACAAAAAAATAATGATGACAGAATTTAATGCAACTGCCATATTATGTACAGTCTAATGTGTGTAAGGCCATAAATGATTATGGTTAGGTAACTAAAATATCAAAACCTTGACTTAGAATCATTAACTTCCTGCAAGCAGCCTGATACAAGCTATACCTGCTTCCTGTCAAATGCACCCAGCATCCTCACTAAAACCTCTGCCAAACCCCAAAATACATATCACCATCAAGTAGTCTCCTTCAAATACAAATACCATATTAATCCTATTAAACGCCCTGGGGGCATTGCATTTTAAGAAAGGGGGGGGGGGGGTGTTATTTAGAGCCTAAAATGTAGTAAATTGACCAGAGCATCTCTACTATTTTTGCCTCCCTTTTAAATAAAGGTCAACTAAGAGCAAATTCTTTCCTAGTAGAACTGTCTCCAGCTAGAGCAATCCCCTCTATCAGCAATGCAAACAGGAATTCATGCAAGCTAATAATTTTTTTGGGGGGGGAAAACAGGCAGAGGGTGTTTATTACAGCTGGTGCATTTATTAGGATTAACAGAGTACAATCTCACCAGTCCCAAAAAATTTATTGTGGACCTCTGACCGGAAGTTCAAGAAAGCAGACAAAGGATTCATCTAGTCCTCTGTGCCATTCAGGATCTCCCACAACACTAGGGTCTGCTAGACCACTTTATAATATATTAAACATTTCTAATTATCAGCCCCTTGAACTCATTATGTGGTTAAACCTGTTTAGTGGCATCCCAACTGAAAACATGTGGCATCTATTACAATTCCGGGGGAAATCCTCATTCACTTTATCTCTTCCAATGAAAGATGCTCAGATGAAGATTTTAGAGTTCAAAGGCAGAATCCTCAGTCTTTCCTTTGAAAGTAATAAAATAACAAATAAAACAGGAAAACAGCAATTTTAATTATCACAGTTAAACAGCAAGTCTTATTATCTCAGTTAAGAACCACAGTTTTGTGTATAAAGAACAAACTATTTGCAGTATATTCTGTTTAAAAAAGCTTTAAGAAGAGGTAGGGGCAAACACCCAGAACTGAATGCTTCAATATAAAGCACACGGTAGCACTTATTCTGGTCCTGCTTCGAAATGTTGTATTACATATACAACATATCTGCCAAAACTTTAGCAGTCCCAATTCGAGACTCGGATGGAGGCGGTAACCTTTCTGTTCCTAAACAGAGTTCCATTCAACACAGCTTTTATCCATCCATCATCCATCCATCTGCCAAAACTTAGAGTAGATGATTCAGTATCACACTGTAATCTGTCAACTCTTAAAGTTGTTGCATCAACTACAACATATTTTGTCAAAGCTATAAGTCTGAGCTTCAATGCCACATTACAGTCTGTCCATGCCAAAAGTTGATGCCTCATTGTCACACTACAACCTTTTCCATCAAAACGGCAAGTCTGGACTTCAACATCACACTACATTTTGTAAATGTTTAAAGCTGATGCTTCTTTGTCACACTATAAACTTTTCTGTCAGAACTTACAACTTGTGCTTCAGTGTAAAATTTCATTCTGTCAGTGCTTAAAGTTGATATGCCAATGTCACATTACAACCTTTTCCGTCAAAGCTGAAAGTTTGTGCTTCAGTGTTACAATATATTCTGTCAATGCTTAATTGTAAGTAGGAAACTTCTCAGGAACTGACACAATTCAATCCCAGATACCATCCAAGACACAATTAATGTGGGGAAAAGATAGTGCAAAATTAGTCACCGCCAAAGACATCACCAGTCGCAGCCATGTGAACAGCCATTTCCCACTGATACTTAAGTGTCACACTACAACCTTTTAATTTCTGTCAGAACTTAAAGTTTGTGCTTCAGGTCACATTATAATCTGCCAGTGCTTTAAGTTGATGCTTCAATGTCAAACTACAACCTTTTCTATCAATGCTTAAGTTTGTGCTTCAGTGCCACATTGCATTCTGTCGATGCTTAAAGCAAATGCTTCAGACTGTCACACTACAACATTTTCTGTCAAAGCTGATGCTTCAGTGTAACACTACCTTTTCTGACAAAGCTTAAAGCTTGTGCTTCAGTGCCAAATCAAATTCTGTCAGTGCATAAAGCTGATGTTTCAGTGTCACACTAGAACCTTTTCTGTCCAGACTGTGCTTGTGCTTCAGTGTCACATTATGTTCTGTCAATGCTTAGAGCTAATGCTTCAGTGTCTCACTACAACAATATTCTGTCAGAACTTAATGTTGATGCTTCAGAGTAAAACTACCTTTTCTGACAAAGCTTAAATTTGTGCTTCAGTGCCACATTACATTTTGTCAGTGCTTAAAGCTGAAGCAGTGTCATACTAGAACCTTTTCTGTCCAAACTGTGTTCGTGCTTCAGTGTCAAATTACAAACTATGCGCTGATACTACAATTTTTTCTGTCAAAAGTGAAGTTTGTGTTTCAGTGCTGCCATACAACCTGTTCTGTCAAAGCTGAAAGGTTGTGCTTCCGCAGTGTTTCACAACAACATTCTCTGTCAAAGCTGAACCCCTGCTTCATTAGTGTCTCACAACAACCTTTCTGTCAAAGCTGAAAGATTGTGCTTTAATAGTGTCTCACAACAACCTTTTCTGTCAAAGCTGAAAGGATTGTGCTTTATAAGTGTCTCACAGCAACCTTTTCTGTCAAAGCTGAAAGATTGTGCTTTAGTAGTGTCTGACAACAACCTCTTTCTGTCAAAGTTGAAAGATTGTGCTTTATTAGTGTCTCACAACAACCTAGCTTTTCTGTCAAAGCTGAAGGACTGTGCTTTTTAGTGTCTCACAACCACCTTTAGTGTCTCATAACTTTTTCTGTCAAAGCTGAAAGATTGTACGTTAGTGTCTAACAACCTTTTCTGTCAAAGCTGAAAAAACTGTGCGTTATTACTGTCTCACAACAACCTTTTCTGTCAAAGCTGGAAGACTGTGCTTTTTATTGTCTCACAACAACCTTTTCTGTCACAGCAGAGAGATTGTACTTTATTAGTGTCCTGCAACCTTTTCTGTCAAAGCTGAAAGGATTGTGCTTTAGTAGTGTCTCACAAAAACCTTTTCTGTCAAAGCGGGAAGGATTGTCCTTTATAAGTGTCTCATAGCAACCTTTTCTGTCAAAGCTGAAAGGTTGTGCTTTAGTAGTGTCTCACAACAATCTTTTCTGTCAAAGCTGGAAGGATTGTCCTTTATAAGTGTCTCATAGCAACCTTTTATGTCAAAGCTGAAAGGTTGTGCTTTTTTAGTGTCTCACAACAACCTTTTACTGCCAAAGCTGAAAGGATTGTGCTTTATTAGTGTCTCACAACAACCTTTTCTGTCAGAGCTGAAAGGATTGATTGTGCTTTATTAGTTTTGTCACAGCTGAAAGGATTGTGCTTTATTTGTTTCTCACAACAACCTCTTCTGTCAAAGCTGAAAGGATTGTGCTTTATTAGGATCTCACAACAACCTTTCCTGTCAAAGCTGAAAGATTACGCTTTAGTAGTGTCTCACAACAACCTTCTCTGACATAGCTGAAAGGTTGTGCTTTAGTAGTGTCTCACAACAACCTTTTCTGTTAAAGCTGAAAGGACTGTGCTTAAGTAGTGTCTCACAACAAACTTTTCTGTCAAAGCTGAAAGATTGTGCTTTATTAATGTCTCACAACAACCTTTTCTGTCAAAGTTGAAAGATTGTGCTTTATTAATGTCTCACAACAACCTTTTCTGTCAAAGCTGAAAGACTGTGCATCATTTGTCCCACAACAAACTATTCTGTCAAAGCTTAATTCTGCTGCTTCAATGTCACATTACAATCTTTCGTTAAATTTTAGAATGGCATCACAGCTAATATCATATTGCAAGCTATATGCAAAATCATTACATTTTCTGTCAAATAGATCAAGATCAAGCTTGGATATCACAGCACTACTATTTCTGTGCTTTATGATTTATGTGAAAACAATAAAGAGATTGCAGTAAAAAATGAATCTGCAGTGTAGATCATTTAAACAGCATGCTGGAAGATACCATAGTAATCCTATGCATTTGGACAACTCTAATTTATGCAAAGGATTTCCCCTCTGGAATTTTGGCCAGTCCAATGGCCTTCTTTATGGAATGGAACGTAACTGAATGGCAAATGATTAGACCCTGATCAGACTGCTCTATTAGGAGCAGTCTGATGCTCCATTAGGAGCAGTCTGATCTGGGTCTAACCCTTTGCTCAAGCTTATCAGTCTCTACTACTTTCTTGCAAATGCATTTGAGCCATGACATGAAACAAGAGGCCCAAATGGGCCTGATATCGCTCACCTGACTTTAGTGCAATGGGACCATTCTGATACAAAATTGGTCCAATTCCAGAGATTTTCTCAATTTCACATTTTGCTACTTTTAGTAACAGAGGCCAACATGTCTGGTCTTTATATATTTACTTTTGAAACACCTCAATGCAAGAATCATTTTTGCCACAAATTTCATCAAAATCCATTCAGGGGTTACTGAGATATTGTCAGTTTCATGTTTTGTGCTATTTTTAGTAACTGCAGATGGCGGCCATCTTAGAATGCCAAAATGCAAAAAATTGAAAAGCTTTCATGCAAGGACCATATTGACACAAAATTGGTCCAGTTCCATTGTAATTTTCTAATTTTCATCTTTTGCTATTTTAAGTAACAGAGGCAAACTTGACGGGTCGATATTTGTTAATATTTGAAACATGTCAAAGCAAGAATCATTTTGCCACAAATTTCGTCACAATCGCTTCAGCGGTTAATGAGATGTTGTCATTTTCATGTTTTGTGCTATTTTTAGTAACGGCAAATGGCGGCCATCTTGGAATGCCAAAATGCCGAAAATCGAAAAAGCTTAATGAAAGGACCATTCTGACACAAAATTAGTCCAATTCCACTGAGACTTTCTAATTTTCACATTTTTCTATTTTTAGTAACAAAGGCCATTATGACTTGTCTATATTTAGTTACTTTTGAAACATCTCAATGCAAGAATCATTTTGACACAAATTTTGTCAAAATCTATTCAGCGGTTACTGAGATATTGTCATTTTCATGTTTTGTGCTATTTTTAGTAACGGCAGATGGTGGCCATCTTGGAATGCCAAATTGCAATTAATCTAAATGGCTGCATGTAAGGAAAATTCTGACACAAAATTGGTCCAATTCCATTCAAGTGTTCATGAGTTATTGTCATTTTATGTTTGTGCTATTTTTAATAACGGCAGATGTCGGCCATCTTGGAAAGCCAAATTTCAATTAATCAAAGCTGCTTCATGCAAGGAACATTCTGACACAAAATTGGTCAAATTCCAATCAAGGGTTCTTGAGTAATTGTCATTTTTATGTTTGTGCTATTTTTAGTAACGGCAGATGTCGGCCATCTTGGAAAGCCAAATTGCAATTAATCGAATTGGCTTCATGCAAGGAACATTCTGACACAAAATTGGTCGAATTCCATTCAAGGGTTCTTGAGTAATTGTCATTTTTATCTATTTTTAGTAACGGCCCCCATGGTGGCCATCTTGGATAGTCAACTGGCACAAAATTGAAATAATTCCTTTCAAGGACCATTTCTGACCAAATCTGACCAGAATGGATTGCGTTTTCTTGAGATACTGACATCTGAGCAAAATCGGTCTTGTAAAAGCTAAATAGGTCACTGTGACCTAATTCCACTATAGATTTTTTTCATTTTTACAATTTTAAATCCCAAGGTCCCATTAATGTTCCAGGCAAACTTTCAACCAAATATACCAAATGGTTCTGGAGAAGAAGTTGATTTTGTTGTTTTTGCTATTTTTAGTAACGGCGGCCATCTTGGATTCTTGACCTGATTCAATTTCACAATTTTGAAACCCTGCAGTCTGGTCATGCTCCATGTGAAATTTGAGACCCATGGGTGCAGTGGTTTTAGAGAAGAAGTTGTTTGAAGTCGTTTGAATAAGTCGTTTTTTGACATTGGCATTTGAGCAAAATCACACTCTTAAACAGAAAGTAGGTCACTGTGACAAAACTCCGCTACAGATTTTTTTCATTTTTACAATTTTGAATACCAAGGTTTCACTGATGTTCCATGCCAAAATTTAGACAAATATACCCAGTGGTTCTGGAGAAGAAGTTTATTTTGTTGTTTTTGCTATTTTTAGTAACGGCGGCCATCTTGGATTTTCAACCTGACCCAATTTTACAATTCTGAGACCCTGGAGTCAGGTCATGCTCCATGTGAAATTTGAGAACCATAGGACCAGTAGTTTTACAGAAGAAGATGTTTGAATATTTGTTTTTAGGTGTTGACGGACAAATTTTGTGACGACGCACGACGCACTACGCACGACGCACGCCGGACGCATTGGTATGACAATAGCTCATTATGGCCCTTCGGGCCAGGTGAGCTAAAAACCAACAAAGTGGCATGTGCGCCACACAAAGACTTAGATCAGCCTGGGTATCCGCCCAGTCTGGTCAGAGGCTTCCCTATCTGCATGGAGGTAGCTTAGACCCTCAGCTACCCTTTCAGCGCAAATGAAGACTCTGATCAGACTGGACTGTACCTGAGTCTTTGCTGGGCGCACATGCCACTTTGTCGGTTTTGTCATTTTGTGGCGCATTTTGTGTTTTCTTTTCTGCAAAACAAATTTGTACTTTTTTTTCCTGAAACTTCAATGGTAGTTGGCAGCAACCACAAAGGCATGGAACATTTAATTCAGCATGAATTTTTATCAGATTCAGCAATTTTTATGGCTCCAAAATGAGCATCTGCCCTAGTTCTGATGATAATAGACTGGTACAGTTGTTACATTTTAATTACCTGCTTTGATGCAGAATACAGGTAGCATTATGTGCAAGCCAGTCTCATCTAATTAGCAACTGCCTCTAGTCAATTAGAAATGACATTAACAGCTACTGAGCTAACTGAAGCAGAGCACAGCAAAGCACATATTTGAGCTGCAACAGGACAAAACCAACAAAGTGGTATGTGCACACAGCAAACTCAGATCAGCCTGGGCATCTGCCCAGTCTGATCTGAGTCTTCACTGTCTGCATGGAGGTAACTTAGACCCTTAGCTCTCCTTTAAAAGCTTAGCAAAGAGTCTTATCAAACTGGGTCCATGCCCAAGCTGACCTGAGTCTGCACTGGGCGCACATCCACTTTGTTGTTTTCTCATGTCGGGGCTCATTTCCATTCGCCAGTGACAGATTATGTAAAAACTTGAAAAAGAATGGCAAACCATATCATATCCTTCATCAATATTTTTTTGTAGCATCAAAACAAAACGTGCTCCGTGTACGCTTTCAGGGGAAACAACTCTGTCGTTTTAATTTTTGCTTCCCTTCTCAATAGGAATCAACTCTTAAAGGGAAGATTGATTGATTTATTGCTTAACGTCCACAGTAAACAGCTGTGGTCATGTCGGGACGGTCAGTTTACCTAACCACACTATTCCTGGGCAGGCTTAGACCTTCTAAGCGGTTAACCAGTACTAAGTGCACATACTTTCGCCAGTAACTGACAACTGTCCTTCTTGAATCAGCGGAAGGAGAAACGAAAGTATGTGGCCAGACCGGGTTTCGAACCCAGGACCTCTGACTTATGAGTCAGGTGCCCTACCGATTGCGCTACAAGGCCCGGCCTTAAAGGGAAGAATTCTTTCAAGAGTAGGCCCTATGATCTTCTGGACTGCCACCTGGTGATGCAGTGAACTGGTAATGAACTGCAATTTGTTCCACCTATTTGCAAAATTTACCGCCTGATTGCAAACAGATGGACAAAACATGACAAGATTAGTGTTCAAACATTTTTCTTTGCCGAAGTATGAGGGAGTCTCGCATGAGGCACTATATCTGCTCCGAACCCTTTAAAACTCCCCCCACACACAAGTATCTGCTTTTGAAAAAAATAATAGTTAAACACACGAGGCACAACAAGACAAAACCAACAAAGTGGCATGTGCGTCCCGTGAACACTCCGATCAGCCTGGGCATATGCCCAGTCTGATCAGAGTCTTCATTGTCCGCATGGAACTAGGTTAGACCCTTAGCTACCTTTTAAGTGCACAGCAAAGAGTCTGATCAGACTGGACAGATGCCCAGACTAATCTGAGTCTTCGCTGGGTGCACATGCCTGTGTGTTGGTTTTGTTGTGTCGTGTCTCACATATAGTTGCTATGTTATTTAGTTTATTAAGAACTGGTCTGCCACTGGAGAGGGTTCATTGCCACAACTCTGCTTTGCCATGATATGAAAATCTTTCGCACTTGGGACACCAATTGGAACACCTTCCCCAAAATCAGATTATATGCAACTTTCCTACAGGTCAACCAATCACATCAGGCAGATTGGACAGCATTTCTAAAGATTTAGAACAATAATAAATATTTACCTCTATGAAAGAGTCTGTCGAAACCAAAGTGTGACACAAACCATGAGGCTGGCCGGCTCCTCCTATTAGAAGAGTTATCCCTCTTATTTTTCTCCCTCCTCCGAATCACTGGTGGGGCATCCACTAGCTCAGACATTTTGAAATTTAACTAATATCCAAGATTAATGCGAAAATCCAAATTTGGTTCCAAAGTTCTGGATCTGGGTCACTTTCTAAGAATTCAAATTAGTTTGTCATCTTCAGTAAGAAGAAAATCTGTCCACTCATGGACTCTGAACTTGAAAGGATCATACATCTATCAAATTTAAGGCATATGGGTACACCATAATTTTTTGTCTGCCATCTTTTCAAAGGGAGATCACTTTCCTGACTTTCTGTTTGCTTCCCTGGATGACAAAACCCTCCAACACAAGGGTCCACTCTTAAAGCAAAGAATTTGCTCCTACAGGAGCAAATTCTTTTCTTCAAGAGCTGACCCCCGTTTCCAAGGGAAGCAAAAATGAAAATGGTAGAGTTGCTTCCCCTGAAAGTATACCCATTCACCTTAACCGAGTACATTTGGACACCTTTACCACTTATCAGCTTCCAACTTTACGGACTATATAATCTATTGGTCCTATTACGGAAGATTTTACAAAGTGTTGGCAAAGAGTATAGATCCAGATCAGACTGCTCCTTTGAGCAGTCCGATCTGTATCTATACTGTTTGTTGAATAATGTATATCCAAATACTTATGATAAATACAATAAACAATTAACCAAGTACATGATTGTATTTGGAGAAAATACAATAAACAATCAACCAAATATTAATCACTCAAATGTTCTAACTTTGGAGTAATGTCAATTCCTGAATCATTTACTAATTACAGATATTTGTCAATCTTACTGACATTGTTTATATAAACATTTCCAAATTTTGACAGTACATGAAGAATCTGACATAACTTAAAATGCAACTTGAAATAAACTGATTCTACTGTAAAATAAGTTTGTTATCCATGACATGATCTGACGAACATCTAGACACATAAATTTCTCCCTATGGGGGATATATAACCTTAAACACCCAGTTTTAGCAATTTAAAACAAAATATTATGCTTTTCACATATGTCATCTCAGTGCTGTCTATTTATTACCATTATTTACTTGTAATAAAGCATTTCTTATGATTATGATATTCTATTCAAACTGTTGATATGACATATACCGTAACTACCCCAAACTTCAGAAAGCCTTAACACCACTTATTGTAATTTTCCTAAAATTTGAAAAATTTCTATTTAGTATCAAAACTGTAGGCCCTGATCAGACTGCTCCTCAGTAACTTAAGGAGCAGTCTTATCTGGGTCTACAGTGTTTGTTAAGGCAAATTCTTACATCAGTTTTCATCATATGTGCAACCCAAATTATCTCATGCATTTTCAACTTGTAAATTTCTTTCACAATTTCAAGGTTGTATAATATATGCCTTTGCTTCAAAACCTTTGCATCAACAGTCACAGCATTTAGCAAGCCACTGAAAAAAGGTCCATGCAGTCCCTCCAAAATCCTTATTTCAGTTTCATAAGTCAAGGAACATGACACTATTTATAAATATGATATTCCAATAATTTCAATTTAGCACTAAAATATCAAAATTAGCAGTAATGTTTTTAAAAAGAGAAAAAAGAAAAGAAAAAGAATTAAAGATCAGTCAACACTCGGATAGAAAAATCTGAGTAATACAATGTGGATCCAAATCAGACTGCCAATCGTAATCTGCACTGTGCTATTCAGTCCACAGTTTAAGGAAGTATCCACTGATATAGGCAAATTGTCCAATTGGTAATAAGTCCAGTGTGGTAGTTTTTAGTGTCCAGCCAAATATTGAAGTCTTACACTGTATCACAAACTTTCAATAATCCAATGTTTGGTCAGAAGCAACAGCTGTTTCTATACTGAAATTTTGTTTTCTACTTATCTTTCTTACCGGCCATAATTACTCCAAATAATTGAACACATAAACTAAATATTGTAATTCTCCTAAAATTTTAGAATCTGCTGAGTAGTCAAAAAATCTGCTACAGGAAAACTTTTTATAGCAACCAGTGCTGACTCTGATCAGACTGCTCCTAAGGAGCAGTCTGATCTGAGTCTACACTGTTTGCTCAGACGATCCAGCATCATTATAAAAAGTCATTCAGTCGCAATTCTAGCATCCATAAATCAATCACCTAAAAAGTAACCTGAGATCCTATGGTAGCACAGCAGCTCATCAATAAATTATTAATTTCCAACTCAAAATAAAGCATATACCTATACAGAAACAGTCTGATCGATAACAATTTCTGTGAATCTTCATAAATGACCTCGTTTCATGAGGACAACGATTCTGCAAGTCTTGAGAATGATAGAAATATTCCTTTAAAGAAATATACTTAAACAAATCTTATAAAACATTTTATCAATAATAATTTCTTTCAAATGAATCTTCACATATAATCTCAACAAGAATTCTGCAATTAGTCTTGAAAATGAAAATATTTTATCCACAGTCTACACTTGCCTTAAGTGAAACTGTTTTGGCAAATTAAATACAAGTTCAAGATATCAGAAGACAAATCATTTCTCCATCAAATAACAATTCATTTTAATGACAAAATTTAAATACTCATTCTTCATTTACACAAAACTGCAATGATATAATGTATATACAGTAATTAAAACTTTATACACAGTTTTGCCCCCCCCCCTTTTTTTTTCCTTAAAAAATACATAACTACTTCAGTCAAAAGTCACAATATACAGTAACACTTCAGACTCAAATTTCATAAATTTGAAATTCAACAGGTGTCAATTTTTTTCTTCTCCATAAAGTCAACTAGGCAAAAATATCCAATCCATCACAATGTCATATCCTGATAAGCACCTCAGTAGCAAGCATATGGTCAAAATTGAACAAAATGATAAAATTTAGCTACTTTTGAAGAGAGAACCCTAGTATCCTTCCTTCACATTTCCAGAAGCTGTTTCCTGCCCCCTCCTACACATATTTAAACAGTGGATTTCCCTTTGTCTACTGATCTACATATCAGCTTCTGCAGAGGCTGCTAAGCATATTCACTTGTGAGCTGAACAAACTTCCACAATTATCGTAAAAATTCTAAGTGCTGGGACACCTATAAGTTTGAACAAACAGTGCAGACCAAGATCAGACTGCTCCTTGGAGCAGTCTGATCAGGGTCTACACTGTGGGCAATTCAAGCTGCATTTTTTTATGTATCACTGTATTGTAAAAAAAAAACCTGTTTCGGTTTTTGAACAATTGCAGTAACCATTTTAGATGTCCCAATTTTATAGATTTTTTTTCTGTACCCTAAATATTGGGACATTATAACCAATCATTGTGATTGTCCCAAAATTTGAACATGCTGAGGTATCAAAAATTGCTTACAGATTTGCAAACAGTGTAGAAACTGATCAAAAGCAGTCTGATCTGGCTCAAGACTCCATTTGCTCAGCATTTTTTCTTTTTTGTTTTGTCTGCTCCAGTACTTAAGGGTTTTAAGGTACTTTCAGAGCTTCAGAAAGTCAATTTTTCTCCTTAAAACTTTTTGCTGAATCTCTGGTTTATGGAGCAATTCAAATTTGATCCTCAATATGAATTATGCTTTTTATGGACATGAAAGTAACCCCCTCCCCCCACTCCACCAGACCAACCAAACACCCCAAAATTTTTAATCCCTCGGTTCACTGGCTTTTCCAATTATTAACTGCATCTTGGGAAAGACCACCATGTGCACACATGCAAGGTGCACAATTTACACAAACTCTGACACGCTAATACTATGAGACCTTCCCTTGTCATTAATCAAGGCAAGACATAGAACAGACTGACCAGAGCTACAGTCTGACCAGAGTGTACCCTAACTGCATCTGAAGTGCTTGTAACATTTCCACTGACATGGCTTATTTGAAGCACCAAGTTTATAGATTTATAGCAGAAATAATTGAAAGCAGACTGGTTCTTTCAGTTCTACAAGGAAAGAACATTCAGGACACTTGATAATCATTTTATTGATTGAATTATCTGCCTTCTATAAATGGAACATGCCATAACAAAATTATGTATTGTGACACCCCACCTACTACCCTACTTAATTTCTGCATCTTTGAATTTGCACAATCTGTTCGCACTATCAGGATTAACATAAACTGCTAGCTGGTGTCAGACTAATAGCAAATGGTGCAGACCCTGATCAGACTGCTCCCTAGGAGCAGTCTGATCTGGGTCTGCACTGTTTGCACAGATAATTTTGTCTGAATGTTACAATAAATATAGAAATCTCATTTAGAATTTAGAGTTGTCTCCAAAGAGATATGTAAATATAGCTGATGTCAGCATCAGTTCTACGAATTATTTTGTAAATAATGCAACACATGAAAGCTTTCTGGTCAAGCATTTTATCAGCAGTTACTAAGAGACTTTGATGCTTTGAAACCATATATTGCTATGCCAAATGTAGCAGTATAGTTATCATAACAATATGATTTATGAGAAGACAGACTATGATCAGACCAAAAGTGCAGTTGCAGATATCATGCCCTCCAGCTTGGCTGTGATATCAACACTCATGAAGATATCATGATCACCACAAAAGGCTGAACTGCCAAAACCGCAGTTGCAGATATACTGACCAGCAGGACAGGTCGTGTTGTTGTTGCAGATATCCTAATGACAAAGGTAACTAAATGCAGCTGTAGTTGCTTTAGATTCAATACATATCCCATCACAGGTGAGCATATCAAAATTGCAGTTGTATATATACAGTAATGATTACAGCAAAACTGCAGTTGCAGTTATCAGAATATAAGCATTGATAAACCAGCTGTGTTCTCTGTCGTATTTTTCTAAATTCTCTTTCTTACCATTAGGCTTGAGCAGACAACCCATATGGTGTAGAATTCTTATCATGACAGGAAGAGTGTAAGTTTAAGAAAAATTCCTTTCAACTAAGATTTTATACAGATTTACTGGGACAGGGGCAGATAGCCCATGTAAGGCAAACTTTTATCATCAAGACTATGATCAGACACTTGTCATCACAGGAAGCCTTTATCACCTAGATCATTTTTGTAAGTTTCAGAAAAATCTCTTGCAAGTCTGACTATATATAATTTTTGTGATTATTTTCATATGTATATCATTGGGAAAAGGGCAGATAACCCCAGTGGGATAAACTACTGATCACCACAAGTAGCTTTTACTAGTTTGATAATTTGCAGTAAGTTTTAGTAGAATTCTTTTCAACTTTGATTTTGTATTTATTCATATTTCTCCATGATGTAACACCAGGGCAGGGGCAGATAAACCCAGGGTACAAAATTCTGATGGGAACAGAAAGCTCTTGTTACTTCAATAACTTCTGTGCAGTTTTACCAAGATATTCCAAATACATGTAGTAAAGGAACTGCAGGCCAAAAACCTTTTTTTGCATGTTGACAAGAGCTCTATATTGAAAATTGCCCATTGACATAGTGGCAATAATTGTAAATGCATTGTGCAAAATGTGAAGAAACTGTGTTAATAAACACTTAAAGTTATCAAATGGAAACAAAGTACAACAGACAGATAGACACACAAAAGTGTTCAAGCATGGAAACATGTAAAAGATGAAAAAAATGTGTAGCTGGGTATAAAAAGGATGTGTAGCTGAGTATAAAAAGAATATAATTCTACTAAAATTGCAGCTGTAGAGATCACAACCTCCATTTTGCATAATATCAGAACTGCAGTTGCAGAAATCATGGCCACCACAACAGGTTATGCTTATATCAAAACTGCAGTTGCAGATTTCATAGCTACAAGGTTGTTGAAAGCACCAAAACTGCAGTTGCAGATATCTGGGCCATCAAAACTGAGTCAGATACCTAAAACATAACTGTAGTTGCAGATATGTTTGCCAGTTCAGTTATACATGCAAGTACAGTTTGATATTGTCACAACTTGTTGTGGTCAGGATAATTGTAATTGCAGATATCCTGACCACAACAAGTTGTGACAATTTCAAACTGTACTGGCATGTCATGTACCACAATCATCATAGTAGGTTGTGAGAATATCAAAACTATACTAGATGTCTACTTAGCTAGTCATGACAATTTCAATCAACAGTAACAGATATTTGGGCATCAAAAATACATAACTGTAGTTACATATATAATCACAACAGTTGGTTATAACCAACTTAATGCCTCTTCTATTTCAAAACTGCAGTTGTTGCTATCATTAGTACCATATCAGATTCTGGTCTGGTAAAATAGTCAGTGAGTTCAAGTTAGGCTAAACAGGTTCAGATATGCAGACTGACCTTTGACTTCAGCATCTTTTTTTCTCATAAACACGCTATAGGACCCTGACCTTATGCAATGTATTTTTCAGGCAAACATGGCGGACACTATCAACACACCGGGAGTGGCCTCTCCGAACGAAGGTAAATTTAAAAGCTTTTATGTCTTATTTAGATAGTCATACTCATTTAGGTTTTAAGAAATAAGTTATTTTTCCTAACAGACGTCTTGATTTAACAAATACTGGCTAGATTGTTGCATTTTAGTTTTGAGTTGCATAAACATGTGCTTTGCTCACCATTTTTATCGACGGCATATTTTATAAAAAACATAAAAACAGCGAACTAAAAATATTGATCAGATTATTCATTGCATGGGCTAATAAGATATTCAAGACAAAAGATGTTTTCTTTAAATTTGGTCGAAAAGAGATGTTTACTTACGAGAAAAACAACATTTTAGTCCACTGTACACAATCAAAATGTTCCCCAGCCCTTGTCAGTAATTTCGAGCATGGTCACATTCCATTGAACGGGTATTCTGAGTAATAAAGGAGTGATTTTATGATGAAAATTTCGAACGGGTATTCTGAGCGAGGGCAATCGGAGAGAATGCACATTCTTTTAGCAAAAAAATAAGAACATATCACTATGCGAAACTATATCGGGAGCTAACTCACAAGAAACGTGTTCTACCCAAACCTGTAAAAAATAAGATAAATTGCTAATCGCAACCCCTGTTGACAACTTCTGCTGTTATAAAAATATAACCTGTCAAGCATTGAGCAAGCCTTCTGCTTAATGCCTCCCCCCTCTCTCTCTCTCTCTCTCTCTCTCTCTCTCTCTCTTTCGCTCTATGCTTATGCATTTGATTTTCTCTATTGAGATAAAAGGGGTGAAGATTGGACGTCTTGTTAGTTATGGTACCAAAGTTAGACTACCTCATACTTCAATCGCAGTTGCAGCATTTGCACGAGTATATATTGTTCGAACAAGTAGACACTCTACAGGACTGGTAAAAAATCTCCTTAATACTTTGTTACTTTGTTAATTGTGTAAGACGCGTCAGCTCACTAATCAGTCAAAGTGCTTTGTTATAATCTTGTTTGTTTGTTTGTTTGGGTTCAGGCTTTACGTCCCAGTAAACAATTTTTCAGTCATGTCGGGACGTTTTCCTTGGTTGAACCAGTAGCCTACGTGAAGTGACTTGCTCAAGGACACAACACCGTCGCCCCTGGTGAGAATCGAACCCGCGACCTTGCGATCAAGAGTCCGGCACTCCACCAACTGAGTTAACGGTGCTCCCTTGTTGTATGATCTGGGCTATTGTGAAAACTGTATGAGTACGGAGGCATTAATGTACTGGTCTCAATTTTCTTGGTCTAGTTAAAGGGAAGCGCACACAAACATCGACAGGCACTTCAAAAGAAAGGTATTGAAGAGCTTAACATTTTGCAACAATTTTCATGAAAATTAGGCCAGCAGTTTAAGAGATATGGCCTTTCTGAACATTTCAAAATGGTAACCTATGGCGGCCGCCATAGATTACCATTTTGAAACATGGTCACGTGACCAAATTCGGAAAATACTTATTTACAGTAGTAGGTCGAGTTTTTCCACTCAATTTAGGCAAATTTTGATTATATTTAATACAAAGATCAAATACTTTCCATTGACTGGCGACTTTTTGCACCAGAACGTTAGTTGTTTTATATTTTTAATTGTGAGTTTATGACGTCATTTCATCACAGCCTCGATCTGAACTCAGACGATCAAAATTTTATAACTTCTGTAACTTTCTTATAAACTGGTCAATTTTCATGAAATTTGTTGCAAATTGTGAAGCTCGCATAGGACTTTGTTTTAAAGAGAATGTATGTGTGTGTGTGTGTATTTGCCTTTAACACTTCAAAAATTGCAGTTGTTGCCATATTACTTGAAAGCATTATATAAGACGCTTCGAATATTGTACACTAAATCGAACAAATGGCAAAGTCTGCGCTTATATAGGAATTTGTGTCCGTGGTGGGTTTAGGGCATGCAGGACTGGTCAAACGTGATTTGTTTGGTAGTATTTTGAAATTATTGTTGTAACAACAAGGGGTAAAAAAAGAAAGGATGGTTTTAGTGGTCATTTTTGTATTTCTGAAATAAAACTTTTATGCTTTGTTGTTGCTACGAGTGACCTAGTGCACGGAATACCCGTACAGTATTTGACTCAGAATACCCGCTCAATGCATATTATGCGCTCAACATACCCGTCCAGTACTGCTCGAAAAAACTGAGCTATTTTGCACGCGGTTTTGGAACTTTAAGTATGTGTACAGTGAACAAAATCAGTGATTTTTTCAAATCTTCTTCAAGGTATCATTTACTTCTTTTTCATTTTACTAAGTAAAATCAAATAGACGTTTATTGACAAAGAATACGTGCGAAATTTAACTTTTGAAGACGTTTTTTTGCACAAGTTTTTTTAATTTTTTGAAAATGGAAAAAAAAAGAGTCAAACACCGTATTAATTCTATTAAACGCCTCGGGGCATTGCATGTTATGAAAGGGGAGTATTAAATAAGAGCCTAAAGAATAGATAATCAGCCTCTTCCAAAATGCTTTTAATGGTGAATTGATATATTTTCAGATGAATCAGTTCTACTATTTTCCCTTTTTTTGTCTCCCTTTTCAGAGGGGGTCCACTCTTTAAGAAAAGAATTTCTTTCCTTAAAGTGGGGATCCCATTTGGGTGGGTTAGGTCTTCAAGATTAGCAAAAGAAGAATTCATGTTCTCCTTTGTAAAACTGATGGAAAACACAGAGGTTGGCATGACGTTAACATTATTTTTGGAAAAAGAGACAGGGGGCGTTTATCAAAGCAGGTCATTTATTAAGATTAATCCTGTAGCTGCTTGTGTAATGGCAATCAACACAGATCTTGACAGGGAGCAGTCTGATCTGGATTTATATCAATGTCCTGATGTTAAGGATGATTACTAAATGGTTTTATCAGATAACCTGTCACCTATCACATTAAGCTTCAACTGCTGCTTTTAAATCATACAGAAGTTAGATTGCTTTAGACAATGACAAACTACTCAAATAAATCTGTTGACAGTTATTACTACTTCTGGCAGGAAACTGATAAAAAAGACAAAATAAAACAATAGTTATGGCCCCCCCCAAAAAAAGAAGGAAAACCCAATCCCTCATTTCAATGTTCATGTATTGTGGGCTGTGCTATGACAGTAACAAAGTCACTGAAAATAATGTTAAGATTCAATGTCGAAGAAACGATAAAAGCCCCTCTGGGTGCACTCAGGAATGGTGGTTAAGTGTAGTGGTTTACATGTTAGACTACCTACCCTGGGGTTGGAGGCTCGATCCCCTCCCCTACGTTCTTTCTGATGAGACTTTAAAGCAAAATCCCATCTCCACAATACCTATGTTATGGCTGCAGACGTTAAACGGGAGTTCATTCACTCTGGGTGCACCCACTGAACAGATGGAGGGGGTTTCTGTTGTTGTTGTTGTGTTATTGTTTAATGTCCACTGTGAACAGCTATGGTCATGTCTGGATGGTCAGTTAACCTAACCACACTATTCCTGGGCAGGCTTAGACCTCTTAAGCGGTTAACCAGTAGTAAGTGCACATACTTTCACCAGTAACTGACAACTGCCCTTGAATCAGAGGGAGTTTGAAGTATTTTTGTTACTACTGAAGAAATCAAAGCAATTAAGAAAATGTAACATGGTTCACTCAAGGAGAAGTATGAGAGTAGGATTCAAACCCAGGACCCCAAACTGAGAGCCAGTGTGCTATCACTTTATCCACATAGACTTAATGATTCTAGGTGCCCAATTTTCTGGAATTCTGGAGGCCATAAACCATGGTATGGTAGAATAAATATATGACAGACATTTCCAGGAATGCAACAACAGAAAAAACTAAAACAAAGAGCTACTCACTGAACCACTAAACAAGGTTTTGAACTTAACAATACCATACCAGCCCCACATACTGGGACAGAAGCATATGTGCAAACAGTGTAGACCCAGATCAGACTGCTCCCAGGAGCAGTCTGATCAGGGTCTTCACTGTTTCCTTTTCCATTGCAAATTTTCAAAAACTGCCATGTGATATAAATTTATTCAAAAGTTTTCATATTATTGCAATATGGAATAAAGAAGTCCCAGTTTTTAGGATAATTAAAGAAATATTATATATATCAAAGGTTAAACGTTTCCACAGACTTGGTAATTACAACACTTCAGAGCTACAAGACTTGATACTTTCAAAAACACCAAAGAAGAGACATCAGTATGGAAGAACTGGTTAACTTTGAAAGGAACACCACTTGATTTGTTTAACAGATGGGTAACTGACATGTTAAAACAATAAAAGCACCGCAGGCACTGCATGATACCCCGCCACTGCTGTGCATCCTAACTTATTTTTTGAGATATATAATAGCTAAAGAGCCACAGAACTGAGATAGACAGAGATATGATGTCCTTACTGTAAATAAATATTAATATAAACCACCCAACAACGTGGAGCATTCTGACCAGTGTAGATTTAGATCAGGCTGTAAAGCATTTCTTTGAGCTGAGAGACTCTGTTTCCTATTCTATGGTGTTAAACATATCAGTGAAGTTTCATTCAGATATTCCATATAGTATAGGAACTACAAGTCAAAAAACATTTTTCAGATCTATCAAGGGGGAATACTCATTAACTGGAAAGGTAAGAGTGATGGTTCTTTGTCACAATATGTAACCTTTGATGTGAAACATACCTATGAAGTTTCGTTCAGATATTCCATATAGTAAAGGAACTACAGATAAAAAAACGTTTTTCAGATCAATCAAGGGCGGATAACTCACAAACCGGAAAGATCAGAGTGACAGTTCCTAGTCACTATATGAAGCCTTTGATTTGAAACATATCTGTGAAGTTTTATTCAGATATTCCATATAGAAAGGGAACTACAGGTCAAAAACCATTTTTCAGACCTATCAAGGGCAGATAACTCATGAACTGGAAAGGTAAGAGTGATGGTTCTTTGTCACAGTATGTAACCTTTGATGTGAAACATATCTGTAAAGTTTCATTTAAATATTCCACATAGTAAAGGAACTACGGGTAAAAAACATTATTTAATTCAATCAAGGGCGGATAACTCACAAACGGGAAAGGTAAGAGTGACGGTTCTTAGTCACAATATGTTACCTTTGATGTGAAACATATTTGTGAAGTTATATTCAGATATTCCATATAGTAAAGGAACAATAGGTCAAAAACCTTTTTTCAGACCTATCAAGGGCGGATAACTCACAAACTGGGAAGGTCGGAGTGACGGTCCTTAGTCACAATATGTAACCTTTGATGTGCAACATATCTGTGAAGTTTCATTCAGATATCATGAACAGTAAGGGAATAACAGGCCAGAAACCATTTTTCCAATACGAAAAAGGGCAGTAACTCCGTTAAAAATGGACGGATTTTGCCCATTAACAATCCAATACCACTCATCGCCGATAACAATATGTATGCAAAATTTGAAAAAATTCCGTGAATAAATACTCAAGTTATCGATCGGAAATGGTGAGCACGGACGGACGGACGGACGGACGGACGGACACCGAAAGGTATAACATAATACCCCGCCACTAAAGTGTGGCGGGGTATAAAAAGGCAGAAACACTAACAAATTACATGCACTTGTATTTGGCAAAGACATTACCCAGCTATTATTTCAAAACATATCTTCATATTCGAGATGCTTATGAAAATGATATCTTCTAATACAAGTTCTGCCTGCAAAAAATGCTTGTATGGTGAAGACTCAGACTGGGGTTCCCACAAAAGTTCCTGATAATTCCATGACTTTTTCCTAACCAACTGCCAGATTCCTCTGACCACTAGAATGTGCTGCCCACTATTTCTTTTTCTTAAGCCGTATGCAAAACATTTTTCTTCTTTTCTTCTCATTATCCGATTCCATGTTTAAGAATTACACTAATTTGTCCATAGGAGTGTCATAAAGTCTCCTTTGTCAGCATCGAAATGACATTTTAGCAAAGGGGATAACCCTATCCCCTTTACTAAAATATCCTTTCAATGCTGACCCAGGGTCTTCCCTCGGCTTTGTACTATAGGAGTCCTAGGGACTCTCGCCTTTGGCGCTTGAGAGTCCTAGTGCAAATTGTAAGAGTCCCATATAAAAACATAACTCTGTATAATGATTAAGAGAACTAATAAACAACTGAAATGAAAAAAAAATCAAATCTAGATTCAAAGCAGTAGCACATGTAAGCTATTTGTTTTCTAAAACATCTATTTATAAATCAAAATCAACTAAACTGTAATTTCCATCTCAATTTTTGAGAGTCCTGTAGGACCCTCAAGATTATTTTTTGAGAGTCCCAGACATCATTTTGGGAGTCTGAGACTCTCAATCCTGAGTCCGGGAAAACCCTGCTGACCCTATTCCCTTTACTAAAATGTCATTATGATGCTGACCCTATCCCCTTTACTAAAATGTCATTTCGATGCTGACCCTATCCCCTTTACTAAAATGTTATTTCAATGCTGACCCTATCCCTTTTACTAAAATGTCATTTTGATGCTGCCGAAGTAAACTGAAGCATTTTAATCCTGAAAGCCTGACATTTCAAAACTCCTTTTCTTTTGGCTTGTATCCCAGATTTCTCTGTCCCTGACCTGTCTCTGACTTTTCCCTGACTCAAAGGAATCCTGAGATTTGTATTTGAATATGCGAAGCTTTACTATTGAGCCTGTTGCAGATAAAGCAGACAACTCTTCTTTATCTATGTAAAACTGACTGCATGAGTTTGCATCCCTTCCATTAGTAAAATCTATAGTAACCAAACGGAGACTTTGAAGCATTATACACCTCTCTGAGCCACACCAAGAATGTCATTCAAAAGTCAACTGATAAATGCAACTACAGTTAATTGTTGTGTTATTGTTTAACGTCCACGGTAAACAGCTATGGTCATGTTGGGACGGTGAGTTAACCTAACCACACTATTCCTGGGCAGGCTTAGACCTCCTAAGCAGTCAACCAGTACTAAGTGCACTTACTTTCACCAGTAACTGACAACTTAGTGTTAGACATAGTACCACACATAAAATTGCACATGTTGAATGTCCCACATTAAAGTCTGTGATTTTACCTTACAGTTAATGCAGAAATGCACACCTGTTTAAAGCAGGAGTGACTTGGGAAAGGTGAGTCTAAAAGCAAGCCAAACTATGCATCCCCATAGTATGATCATATGCTCAGGAGCTACAAGCTGATCACACAGCATATGTGAGCCACATTATGTGATTTCCAACAATGTGGCAGTTTTTCCACGTGATATTCAGATTATCCTTACCATTTACTCTGGGTCTAGAGAGGCCTCACTGTTGGCTGTATGGTTTGGGTCATTTCCATAGATGGCTGATGTGATAAGCAAAGGCTCTTATGTGCAGTCTGGTCAGAGCCTTTGATTGCCACCAATGCCACATTGTTGGAAATCACATGATGTGGCTCAATTGTAGAAACAGCAGTGTCTGAGCAGAAAGTGCAAATGCAAAGGCTGGTCTGAGTTTTTGCTGTTTGCATATGCATTTACCAGTATTCAAAAACAGCCAGATATATCCGATAAATTATAGAAATCAATCTGTGCACTCACCGAACTCTTCTGGCCTGGCTAACGGTGCAGTTACAAGAAATTCTTCCTCCGCCTCCTCAAACACGTCCTCTGTATCCGACTCTGGATCAAAGTGGTTAACCACTTCATCCAGAGCTATGACAGTCACATACATCCCAGACAGAAACACGAAATAATCATATAAATTGTAGTACAGCCATTGCGCAACAGTAGAGATGACCGAAAACAACAATACCATAGTTCCGAAATCAGCAAATCTGTTTCCCCATTCTGAGGAGTCTTGAGTTTTTCAATATAATAATATATCAATGTTTCACATATTTTTGGTGTGTCAACGTATGTTTCAAGTTTTTCAAAACAATTTACTATAAATAAAGCAATTCGAAAAATTTTAAAGATCGTTTTGATTGTTGCAACCTGAATTTTACAACTGCATCATTGAATGCCCTATGTTGTAAGTAAACGTAACAAATTTATCCATTTACGCTATGCTTCCACACAAAATCAAAGCAAAAACATTAATTTGCTTGAATGAATGTTTATCAAAACTGCTTAATAGAGCATTTGAAGTGTTCGTATCTTCCAAATCACAAATGACCTGAGTTATAAGAAATGATATATTAGGAGCATTAGCGAGCAGTCAATACTGACCATCATTTTGCACACCAGTGTAGACTGACCGGTCTTTGGTTTCCACCTTATCAGCTTTACCGGATCGAAAGATGGCTGGTGCAAACAGAGAGGACTCTGATCAGACTGCACAAATGTGCAGTCTGATCAGAGCCATCTCTGTTCGCGAATGCAAAAAGTCACATTTTCCTTGCCGCGGCTCTAATAACTTATGTAAACCTTGACATACACACCTTACCTATTAATGTATTGGTATTCAGATGAGATATCAAAGCAATCTTAAACACCAGGTAATGGTATTTAATATTTAAGTTGGACAGTGAAATCGAATGACCACCAGTCAAAACACTTGATCAGCAAAATGTCCGAAAATAATCCAGGTATTCATCCCAAACTGACAAATCTATTTCTGGTAAATAAACCATAAGATTACATTTGAACTGTCATTGTCCAGTGCAAAATTGTCACTCCTTTGAAGCCAAAATTAAAGTGCATGGGTACACCTCCATGGGTTCTACCTATTTATTAACAATGGGAACACAGGGTATAATCGATTCCACTAATTTTCGCTTCCTGCAGAGACTGTACATCTTATTTGGCTTCCACTGAGACTGTCCACGAACTCTTGCTTCCTGCCGAGACTTCTGTACATGATAAATGGCTTCCTGCAGAGACTGTCCGCGTGATTCTGCTTCCTGCCGAGGCTCTCGGCAGGAAGCAGAGTCACGCGGACAGTCTCGGCAGGAAGCCAATGTTCGAGGACAGTAGTCTCTGCAGGAAGCAAGACTTCGCGGACAGTCTCGGCGGAAGCCAAATATGATGTACAGTCTCTGCAGGAAGCGAAAATTAGCGGAATCGATTATACCCTGTGGGGAGGTAGTTTTTGCAACTGTGTGGCTCCCTGGATGAAGAAGCACTTCAATATTTGCGTATACTCTTAAAGGAGAGAATTTGTTCTAAGCAGAGCAAAGTTGTTTTCCTTTGAAAGTACTCCCATTCAGAAGAAAGGAGAGAAAAAAAAGAATATGGTTGAGTTGCCTCCCCTGAAAGTGTACCCATTCTCTTTATGTTTTGTTAGTATCCTAATGACCCTAAAAACTGGGACTGAAATAAGTCCGCAAACAAGACAGATCCAGATCAAACTGACCCTTTTTTTTTTTTTTTTTGTTAGAAAAGGGTAATCTTATCACGATCTGTACTGTTTCCCATTCCGGGAAGAATTTTTAGATACACTGCAATATAATAAAGCAATTTTTTTTCTGTTCCTGTATTTTTCTGCTCCTACAATAATTGCAGTGACTGGTCAACCCGTCCTAGTAGTATCTTATTTAAGTAATATACGCTTAAATCCTCAACACTGTAAGATCCGAAAAATAATCTCCGATTATATGTATTGATACAAATTTACTACAATCTAATGAATGACCACTATCAAGTTTATCCAACTACATATCTATACTATAAAGACACCCTAGTTGTCAAAAATACAAAGGCCTCGTCACAAGAGATGGTAATTTAGGGAATGTATGCCGCAAGCCAAGATTCAGATTGCTATGCACATCAGTGCAGTCTGATCTTTATCAGTGTTCCCTGTTTGCATTCAAAAGGTTGTACTCTCAGGAAGCGTAATAGTGAAAACCCTGATGGCAAATGAACAGACTGAGCTGAGTCTTCGCGTTTTTCTTTTACTAAGCCCTTAGCCTGAGCCACCTTTCTCATTAAAATATACTATTACTATAGAATATACACTGAACACAAACTGTACGGGCTACCGGCCAGGCCAATCTGTATCTCGTACAAAATTAATTAATAAATCTTTGTCGAGACACAAAGAAAATTATGTGATATGTAAAAATATTCATCTCATCAATTACTATGTATGCTATAGGGGATTGGATCTTTTTTAAAAATAATACTTTAATGCCATAAATAATGCAGTTAAAACCATACCTATGTACTACTACTATAAGCAAATCATAAGTATTTATATCATAATTCTTTAAGCTTGAGTCTTTTAAAGTCCCAATGACATAAATTGTGAGAGACTTTCCTTATAATTCTGTGGGCCCAGCTGTTGTTCAAAGCATCCTTAGCCTAACAAGCTCATTAAGAGGTCAACTCATTGTTTTAGGACTTTCTAACAAAATACATTGATATTTTTTGTTGAAAAAAATGTGAGAAGCTTTTGCAATGCAATGCAAAAGCTTCTCATATTTTTTCAACAAAAATAATGTTGGCATATTTGAAATATTAACGTTTGCAATTTTAATGTTTCGCTAACTAACAATTTGTTGTTAGTGCCCAGGGCTCTTTAAACTTTTGCTGCTATAACAAATGTACAGTGCCCTCAGTTTTTTTGCTAAGTATATATCATTTTAAAAGACATTATGTGACTGAAGTAGCGTGAAGACGCTTGTCACCGGTATTATAGTTTTATGACTAGGTTCGTCACCCTCCATATGGTATGTCAGTCTATTAACTTACAACATAAGCTATGAAAATAAATTGGTAACATTTTCAAACAAATAGTATTTTGAAGTGCTTAAAATACATAGTGTATGAATGTCTGTCTACAAATATTTTGATGAAAATAATAATAGAATCTCGTTCTTGGTATTTTAACCAAAGACTGGCTGAAAATGGTCAGAATGCTAAGGGGTGTCCCAGAATATATAATTACTACTGTACATCCTATTTGCATTTTCCTCATATGGAAGATGTTTTGGGGTTTTATAGCCCTTTCAAAGATATTTCAGTCATTTCACACAACCCTGGCCTGACTCAAACTCACAACCTGGCTTATGAGTCTAGAGCTTTTACCCAACTGTTTCTCTTGAGGTAACTATCGGTATCTCAAATGCTGATATTTCAAAGTACCCTCTAATATCAAAGAACATAGTTTGGACATGTTTCCGATTTTTATTTGCATTTTCATCTCCTTTTATCTCCAACTACTGATGGCTCAAAGTAAATCTTCTGGGACCAGAAAATTTACTTTGAAATATCAGTAGTTTGGGATGAATGTCAGTTTTGAGATATCAAGTGTTGAGTGTACTTGAAAACCATTAAAAGACCCTTACTTGCATGTGTCTTTAGAATAAATCTTGGACTATATGTACCAATTAAAGCACCTGGTCTACCATTACAGCTCAAATTACAGTGATCAGATTTAAAATCAATTTAATAACAGGTTTCACTTTTAAAACTACTCATTTGTGACAAATCGTCATTACTCACGTGATTGTCTCTACTGGTATGAGAAATACGACACCACATACTTGGCTATTTGAGCCCTTAATGTACATATTTTGCTGCCTGATTTCCCAAAATATAATGCCAGCTAGGTCAGCGATCTGATCACCAGCTTCCAAGTTTTGATTCGAAGGAGCTAGTCTCTCCTTGTCTTAGACAAATTATTTAAAAGCCTATCATCTTTATCCTTTCATTAGCTCACACTGACTAAACTATGTAAAAGTTTTAAAACCCGAAAATGTCTGTTACTTCAGAGCTCACCCTCCTTGCTCTTGCCCATTATATATCAGCTGCGACAGGACATAACAAAGTGGGCATGTGCACCCAGCAAAGACTCAGATCAGCCTGGGCATCCGCCCAGCCTGATCAGAGTCTTTGCTCACGCTTAAAAGGTAGCTAAGAGTCTAAGCTACCTCCATGCCAACAGCCAAGACTCTGCTCAGACTGGCCAGATGCTGTGCTATAAAATCAACCCAATCAAACCAGAATGCACCACCAGGTAGACTGGTACAGGATTTCAACTGTCACAAGAGCTAGGCCAAACTTTTCACACATAGAAGTCCAGAAGTTATGTGCAAACCTCCAAACCTTTACAATCTGGAAGTCAAAATGAGACACTTTTGCCATCTGAATCATGAGCATTTTATAGATAATAGGCTTATGTTAGAGAGAATTGCATATTTAGGAGCGAAAAGGTTAAGAAATATGTGATGCATTATTTAGATACCTGACTGTCACTGCAACCCATTAAAATCATCAATCATGAAAAAAGTTGATTATCCAACCAAGTATGTAAGGTAACAGTATTATGATACATTTTTAACTCAACTGCACATGCTACAAAGTTACAATTCATTCTGTGGCATGTAAAGAATTCCATGGAATGTCTCATCAGTCATAGCACTTACTGATCGTTCTAAGGTGATACTTATGTTGTGGTTTACTATTATTGTCACTGTTGGATTTCTATTTGTCTTAAGTTTTTTGTGTATAATTTGGGGAGAGGTGGTCGGGCGATGATGCTGGTAATAACTTCCAGTGCCGGGGCATTCTTATTTGGATTGAAGTATGGCAAGGGCCTACTGTGCTTGCAGTTGGTGTGGGCTGGGGTTGTTTGGATATTTTTCTCTCATCTATCATTCCTCTTTTCTTTCTCCCTCTCTCTGGGAGACAGCCCAATATAGAATGAAATATTGTCTCAGAGGGCTGATAAACCCAAAACAACCAACCAACCAAATTGTGTATAATTTGAGTAGCCTCCTGGCTATCTGCTGGGAAAGAGCTGACCTCTTCGCTTTTCTCTTGTCTTGTTTTGCTTTGTGTGCCGTCTTTTGTTCTTGATTGTTATTCATTTCTTTCTGTTTTTAGCTCACCTGAGCCGAAGGCTCACAGGTGAGCTTATAGTATAGGCAGGCATCCGTCGTCCGTCCGTCGTCCGTCCGTCAATATTTTCAAACGACATCTCCTCTGAAACTACAAGGCCCATTGTTACCAAATTTCATATATAGCATCTATAGGCAGGGGGAACCAATAATACTGTTTTTTATCCAAATCGCTTCAGAACTTTGGTTGCTATGGCAACTTAAAGTTTCCATTGACTTGTATGGGAAAAATTGAAAATTTGCTTTTATTGCTATGTCACTGCAGATATTTTGACAAAACTTTTACAGAAATGTTCCTTGAGTATTCCTCTATCAACCACATGAACTTTATGTAAATTGCACAATTTGGCTGGTTGCCATGGCAACCAAATGGTTAAAAAATAGAAAAAATATTCAAAAATCATCTCCTCAGAAACTATGCAACCAATAAAGCTCATACTTCACAGAAAGGATCTTAGTACTAGCTTCTATAAAAGTACTGTTTTTCTTGGCAATTGCTCTAGCAGTTTGGTTGCTATGGGAACTGAAAGTTGCCATTGACTTATAATGGCAAAATGGAAAATTTGCATTTATTGCTATGCCACTGCGGATATTTTGATAAAACTTTAATAGAAATGTACCTTGAGTAGTCTTTAACCAGCCATGTTAAATTTATGCAATTGCGCAATTTGGCTGGTTGCCATTGCAACCGAATGGTTAAAAATAGGAAAATATTAAAAAATCATCTTCGCAGAAACTGTGTGGCCCAATAAAGCTCAAACTTTACAGAAAGAACCTTAGTACTAGCCTCTATAGAATTATTGTTTTTCATGGCAATTGCTCCAGCAGTTTGGTTGCTATGGCAACAAAGAGTTTCCATTGACTTATAATGAGGGAAATGGAAATTGGCAATTTTTGCTGCCTAACTAACTGCAGTTATTTAAATTTTTTTCTACAGAAATGTTTCTTGAGTAGTCCTCTACGATTCATATGAATTTTCTCCAAATCGCTGAATTTGATTGGTTGCCATGGCAAAATATAGTGTAAATTTCGAAAAAAAAAAAAATCTTCTGCTCAGAAGCCATATAGGGGATGAAGCTGATATTGTTCAAACATGTTGATGACAGTAGTTTCTACATAAATTTTATTCTTTTTCTTCCAATCCCATAAGAACTTTGGTTGCTATGGCGACTTATAGTTTCCATTGACTCATACAGGGAAAAGTGAAGCCATGAGGGGGATGAAGCTGATACTTAGCATACATATTAATAATTTTAACCTCTACCTAAAGTATGTTTTATATTATCATTGCCCATGTGAATTTGTTGCTATGGCAACTTAAAGTTTCCATAGACTTATAATGAGGAAAGTGGACATTTGCTATTTATTTCTGTGTTACTGCAGATATTTTGACAAAAATTCACAGAAATGTTCCTGGAGTAGTCCTCTACCAGCCATATGAATTTTCCCAATTACCCGATTTTAATTGGTTGCCATTGCAGCTGAAAGGCCAAATTTTCACTTTTTTTTTTTTTTTTTTGCCAAAGATCTTCTGAGAAGCCATTAATGGGGGATAAAGCTTATTTTTTTTTGCATAAATGTTTGTGATATTATCCTCTACATAAATGGTGTTTTTTATTTCTGTTGTGCATGGTGTTTTGTTGCTGTAACCTCAGTGCCTCAGTGCTCAGGTGAGCGATATAGGGCCATTGGCCCTCTGGTTTATATTTCTTCTTCCCTCAGTTTTTTTAATTTTAAATATCAATTTTCCAACATGTTCTTTCCCATTTAACATCTAAGGGCGCGTTTACACGAGCAAAGTTTCTATGTCACAGAAACTTTAACAAAGAAAGTATGACAAACATTTTGCGTTTACACGGAGCAAATTATTTGTTAAAGAAAATGTGCCATAGAATCTTTGCCACATAAACTTTGGCAATGAAATATTTGCTGCAGTGTTCACACGACCAAATATTATTCGTCAAAGTTACCTGCAGCGATGAAACAAAATCTTTGTCACATTTTCCAGGCTTGTAGCAATGTTCTTTGTTACATAATCTTTAGCAAAGTTCTCCGTTTACACGGACAAATTTAATTTATCAAAGTAACTTAAACATATTTATTTGTCAAAGAAACATTGTCATATTTTGGCATTTACATGAGCATTTTTTTCTGTGACAAACCTACTTTGTCATAGAAACTTTGGTCGTGTAAACGCGCCCTAAATCTTAGCCTCATTCTTTCGTAATATTGTGTACAAAGTGTCAATCAAACGAACTGTAAACTGTAATTTCTGTCCAATTTGAAATGGATTGTGTCAATTAAAGTCCAATCAGCTGACAAGAAACAAATGAAATTCTAAAACCTCAAATATTTGGTTTAAGGTGTGCAGACACCTCTAATGGTTGGTTGCCATTTTTTTAAAGGGCGAGAACTTCATTAGAACAGTGCTTGCTTCACTTGGAGGTAATTCCTGCTCCATCTGGGGGCTACTTTTAAAGAAAAGAATTTGCTCTCTCTGAGAGCAAATTCTTTCCTGTAAGAGTAGCCCCGTGTGAGAAGAGGGAAATATTTCCTTGGCAGAGTGATCTACCTTGGAAGTGTATCTGTACACCATTAATGATTAAATAATATCCAATCAGCTCACAGAAATAAATGAAACTCTTACTTGTTTTCTCAAGAAAGCCACTAGGAACTAATTCTAGTTATTGCAGTTTACCGGAATACTGGGAAACCTTAATACAAGGTTCCTAAAGCTTTGTGGCCATATGAGCAGTAGGTGACAGAGACCCACACTGACAGTGTCTTGGTTGTAGCAGATGATGGATAGATGGAAACATCATGTAACAATTTATATTTACCATTTTTTCTGATCTCAAATAACACCTTTCTCCCATTAAAACCTTTTGTTCAACAAAAAAGGCATTGATAAACAGTACATATATGACAGTACAGACTATGCTGTCTGACCTGGGTCTCTACTGTTTGCAATTTGAAAGTAGCTAGCCTCTGCAATGAAATTTCTATAATTGAGCTGCGACATGACAAAACGAACAAAGTGGAATGTGCACCCAGGGAAGTCTAACAATAAACCTGGGCATCCCTCACCCAGTCTGATCAGAGTCTTTGCTGTCACAATGGAGGTAGCTTAGTTGTTTAGGTACCCTTTAAGCACACAGCAAAGACTCTGATCAGAATGGGACGATGCCCACACTGATCTGAGACTTCGCTAGGCGCACATGCCACTTTGTCCTTTTTTTTTCATGATGCGGCTCAAATAAACAAGTATTCCTTGGAACGCTGTAAATTGCATGCCGTAGGCTGTCACAAAGAGGTGCCTGTACTACTTACAGAGCTAATACAGAAAACTTGACAAAAGTTTATGATGCCGCCAACACCAGAAAAGCAATACCGAAGTCTCGCACACAGACAGAATCAGGACACAGCAGTACTAGTCTGCAAATCAGCCAATTTTGCAAGTGCACTATGTAACTGTACAGTATGATATTCATATAAAAGCAACAGTTACTGACAGATGTCAGCCAACCCCTTCAGTGTTCCTGCAGTAACACCCCAGCTCAAGATATAAGGTCACTTCCACAAGCAACATATAACTAGAATTGTTTTTCTACGAAAAAACAGAATGTCTACCCCCCTTTTTGATGTCAAAAGGATCAGTCATTAAGACGCCAAGGGAAAAACAATATGTTTCCCTACCCTGAAGCAGGGATTCATTATAAGTAAAAAGTATAAATGCAAGAGTTATAGTTGTTATGCTCTGCATGTCATGAAATGTTGACTGATATTCATATTTAGTTTTTGTCAAAAAATATAAATGCAAGAGTTACAGTGCTCTGCACATCGTCTATTTATATGTTGACTGATATTTGTATGAAGTTTCATGAATATAGCTTAAACGGTTTTCAAGTTATAGAGCTCAGACGATTGAGACACGATTTTGTGAATGACAAAGTTCCAAGGGAAATAACTCAAATAGTATAAATGCTGTGCTCTGCAGGTTGTCTAGTGTTGACTGACATTTGTATGAAGTTTCATGAATATAGCTTGTCCGGTTTTCAAGTAATAAAGCGATTGAGACACGATTTTGTGACTGACAAAGGTCCAAGGGAAATAACTCAAGAAGTATAAATGCAAGAGTTATGGTTCTTGCACTATGCAATTCTTCTAATGTTGATTGATATTTGTATGAAGTTTCGTGAATATAGCTTGAATGGTTTTCAAGTTCTAGAGCAGACACGACTGAGACACAATTTTGTGACTGACAAAGTTCAAAGGGAAATAACTCAAATAGTATAAATGCTAAAGTTATGGTTCTTGCATTCTGCATGTCGTCTGATGTTGATTGATATTTGTAAGAACTCTCATGAATATAGCTTGAATGGTTTTAAAGTTATAGCACCCTCGTCTGAGACGCAATTTTGTGATGGACAAAGTTCCAAGGGAAATAACTCAAAAAGTATAAATGCCAGAGTGCATTCTGCACGTCGTCTGATGTTGATTGGTATTTGTATGAACTTTCATGAATATAGCTTGAATGGTTATAAAGTTATAGACGGACTCGACTGAGACGCAATTTTGTGATGGACAAAGTTCCAAGGGAAATATCTCAAAAAGTATAAATGCCAGAGTTACCATTCTTGCGCTCTGCACGTCGTCTCATGTTGATTGATATTTATATGAAGTTTCGCGAATATAGCTTGAGCGGTTTTCAAGTTCTAGAGCGGACACGATTGAAACACAATTTTGTGATGGACTAAGTTCCAAGGGAAATAACTCAAAAAGTATAAATGCCAGAGTTACCATTCTTGCACTCTGCACGTCGTCTCATGTTGATTGATATTTATATGAAGTTTCACGAGTATAGCTTGAGCGGTTTTCAAGTTATAGAACGGACACGATTGAAACACAATTTTGTGATGGACTAAGTTCCAAGGGAAATAACTCAAAAAGTATAAATGCCAGAGTTACCATTCTTGCGCTCTGCACGTCGTCTCATGTTGATTGATATTTATATGAAGTTTCGCGAATATAGCTTGAGCGGTTTTCAAGTTATAGAACGGACACGACTGAAACACAATTTTGTGATGGACTAAGTTCCAAGGGAAATAACTCAAAAAGTATAAATGCCAGAGTTACCATTCTTGCACTCTGCACGTCGTCTCATGTTGATTGATATTTATATGAAGTTTCACGAATATAGCTTGAGCGATTTTCAAGTTATAGAACGGACACGATTTGTGACAGACGGACGGACGGACAGACGGACAGACAGACAGACGCCCGAGGAAAAACAATATGTCTCCCGACCCTGAAGGGGGGAGACATAACAATATGGCTAAGTGAGGAATGGCTCGGAAGACTATATGTATGTTTAACATGGGAAACTATATAAATTATACTGAAATTATATGTAGGAAATAAAGGCCGGTGAATACTAGGAGTTTAAGGTGCATGGATACACTTCAAAGGTTTGGCAGACATTTAAACTTTGGTGAATCCCTTCCCCACTTGGGACCACTCTAAAAGGGAAGAATTTGCTCTCTGAGAGCAAATTCTTCCCTTTAAGAGTTGCCCTACTCTTAACCATAAGAATTTTCTTGTGAGAACAAATTCTTTCCTTTAAGGGTAGCCCCATTCCGGAATGGAAGCAAAATGTTTGATAAAATATGTGACAGTGAGCTCCCTTGCAGATGTATCCATCCACCTTAATACATGGTAAATGGTTTCACTTGTTGCAATGTTAACCCAATCAAATTTCATATATTAAAATTATTCTTTATTTTATTTTTAATGTGTCCCATCATCAGAAAAGGTTTATCAGGCCATGTGCAGATGCATCCAGACCTTGTGTCTTCCCAGCTGGCTTAGATGGATGGATGACCTGGGATTTTACATCCTTTTAACAGTATTTCAGTCATATCAGGAAAACTGGAGGATGATAATGAAATGCTGTGTGCAATGGAACCCATTTACAGTAGGAAAAGTTCTCGCCTCAAGTGGGGCTCAAACCCGGGTCCGCTAGATCAGTAGGCGTTTAATCCACTGAGCTACTGGGGCTCCCTCTCCCAGTTGGCACATAATGCTAAAATGACATCATGTCAACCTGAACACAACATCACACTGCATCAACTTTGGTATACCTTATTTCAACATTACTGTAATGTGCTTAAATTCTGTCCACCTAAAAAATAATTTTCAATGGAAAAATATTTAAGGTGTCCCAAAACTTAAGCACATTACAGTATATGCCAATTTCAATATTTGTTCAGGATACTATGCAACATAACGGCAGATCTCTTCATCTCTGATCTTGTCAAGGCAGACACATTAAAATCATTATGCCTTTTACTTTATGGACACTTGTCACCATGCGAAAAAGCGGAGTTCATGAAAAAAGCAAGTTAAACCTTTTACCACTAGCAATACAGCTAAAATGCTATATGTCGAAATGGGTTCTCAAATAATTAAACACACAAGAGCACCGCAAGCGGGGCAATATACGCCCGTTTTGGAGTGAGTTTGGGCCCAGTCAGTACCTTGGGCAGATTTATATCCCTGACAATCAGCCACAAACAGGTACTAATGTGTGCACAAGAACAGTCTGCAAATACTTATTCCAAAATTAAGTAAGGGGAAGCAACCATTCCCATACTCAACACACAGTATCAAGCTAATGCACATTGCTATAGAGTGTCATCAAGATATCCAAAACAATTACCTAGTAATGGTGCCCACAAAAATAGTCTAAGAAATAATAAAAGGGACGTAACTCTGAAAGTAAGAAATGGGGAGCAACCATTCTAATATGACACACACTGTTTCATCCTTGTCTACATTGCTATTAAGTTTATCAAGATATTCCAAAAATAAGGGTTCTCAAAAGAAAAGCCTTAAAAAGGTAATCAAAGGGATTTAACTCAAAAAAATAAGGAAGAGGAAGCAATTATTCTTTTATTAGACATACTGTCTCCACCTAATACACATTGCTATAAAGTTTCGTCAAGGTATTCCATATGGTTACCTGGTAATGACTTGCCCAAGAATAGCCGTAGAAATTAATCAAAGGGATGTAACTCCATAAATAAGGAAAGGGGAGCAATTATACTCATATATAAGACACACCGCCTCAACCTTATACACATTGCTATAAATTCTAATCAAGATATTCCGTATGGTTGCCTACTTATTGCTTGCACAAGAATAGCCTTAGAAAATATTCAAAGGGAGGTTACTCCAAAAATAAGTAAGGGGAGGCAATCGTTCTTATATGTGGCATATCATGTCAACCTAGTCTACATTACTATCAAGTTTCATCACAATAGTCCAAAGGGTTAGTTAGATAAGAGGTGTAGAAATATAGTCCCACAAAATAATCAAAGGGAAGTAACTCAAAAATTAAGTAAAAGGGAGTAACCATTCTTGTATGAGACATGTTTTCTTAACCACATATACATTGCTATTAAGTTTCAGCATGATATTCCAAAGAGTAACCAAGTTATGGAATGCTAAAGAATTGCCATACAAACTGCCATAGTCACATTTTTTCAAAGGGCTTAACTCAGCTGAAAATCATTGGAGAGTTCCCTCCAAATAATATGCACTACTCCACATCGTAGTCTTACTATTTACGAAGTTTCAGCTCAATTGGATGAAAACTGTAGGAGGAATTATCCGGAAACGAACACCCCGAAATTTCTAAGTAAAGGGCTGTAACTCCGCTACAAATCATTGGAGTGTAACCTCGAAACGATATGCGCTGGTCCACCTCATAGTCTTACTATATACCTAGTTTCAGCTCGATCGGATGTAGGAGGAGTTGTCTGGAAACAAAAAGTTTACGACGGACGGACGCCAGCGCCATAACAATATACATCCCGTTTTTGAAACGGGCGTATAAAAATGCTTTAATTCTTAAAATCCTTATCTTGTACAAATTTTTTCATGGTTTATAAAATACACAAATTTTGTATATTTTCTAAATCATGTAAAAGTTTGTATATAAGGAATAGAACTTTTCTTTCTATTTTTACAAAAATATTTAGTTGGACCTTACCACTACATTCACTTTGGGGATGGATTCTGTTTTTCATCTGATTTATTTTTTATCGTTTTTGTTCAGAAAAAAGAGAGAAAATTTATCAAAGTTTAAATTCCAAAGTGTTGGTTTTTATCTGGAACCCAACAAATATGAGAACCCATCTTTGACAGAGTGACAACAGAAAGGAGCAAGGCAGGTGCCATCTACTTACTTCTTTCTCGTCCCTTCCTAGTAGGACTGTTAGCGGGTGCTTGGTTAGTAAATACAGAAGGTTTAGTCATGTGAACATTGTTAGGCAGAGGTGCTGACACCTGGCGGCGAACCACAGGTTTAACTATTTTAGCCCCACCACCTGGTGCTAATACAAGAAATATCGCATTAGTAATCTACAGAGCTCCAAGTAAGGTTTGACAATAATTTTGAATTATTTCTGCATAAAACATATGTCATGACCCATCATTAAAATCATCTCAAAGAGGCAGTTCTAATGATGGGTCACAATAAACATATTTATGGAGAATTAAGGTGAATGGATAACCTTCGGGGGGGAGGGAGAGGGGCACAACTCTGTTATTTTCATTTTTCTCCCTTTTCATTTGTGGTCAACTCTTAAAAGAAAAGAATTTGCTCCCTCTGGAACAAATTCCTTCCGTTAAGAGTAGACCCTCTTTTGACAGGGCTTTGTTGTCTTGGAAAGCAAACAGGAAGTCCATAAAGTTGCTTCCCTTTGTAAAAATAGCAAACCAAAAACATGCGAGATGTGCCCATTCACCTTAAGATAGATAACCATCAAATGAACCGCGACATGACAAAACCAACAAAGTGGCATGTGCGCCCAGTGAAGACTCAGATCAGCCCGGGTATCCACCCAGTCTGATCAGAGTCTCAGCTGTCCGCATGGGGCTAGCTTGGACCCTTAGCTACCCTTTAAGCTCACAGCAAGACTTTGATCAGACTGGGCTACTGCCCAGAGAGATCTGAGTCATCACTGGATGCACATGCCACTTTGTTGGTTTATTGTGTCGCGACTCAAAGGCTCTCCTTATGTGGAGCTCTGAATCTAGCAAATCATAATAACCCTAAGTGTTGGGGGAGTGTTGAGCGAATACAGAAAGTCTTATAAAGGGTCTATACAAAATTTGCAAATACATGTACCATAAATTTCGAGACTGACAACATTCTAAAATTTTATCAAGCGCTGATCAGTCAAGAAAGTGCTTGCAGAATGACAAAATAGGGCAGATCTTGATCAAGCTGGGCTTCAATGTCCACTCACCTACTTGTTCCAATACAGAGGGTTAAATATGGTATATTACAAGGGAAAGAAGCAGAATCAGCAATAAACCATCACCCAAGCTATACTAATTTTTGCCTACCGTATGTACTGCTCAGTGCTCTCCCTTGTTTCAGACAAAATAAATTTGTATTTTCAGATAGCACATGATTATGGTAAGAGAAAGGGCTTTATGATAGCCTTTTTTTCTCCTGTCTAAAAGCGTCTTTCAAATTCGTAATGAAGTTAGCTAGCAGTGAAACAATACCTCATGGAAAAGGTGCAAAACTGCAGAATGGTCTACAGGTGCGTTTAGGCTTCACAAATGGGCAAATATGTGTTTTATCACCTACATATGGTGTGAGACCCAGAATATAGTCTGATCAGATTGCTGAGTGCATATTATCTGCAAGGACTAAAGCCTGTCAGTTACAGGCTTATCAAAGTCTCCTCTGGTCATGCAAGTGATAAAACACTATGTACCAGCATGGACTGTACATCAACTACCACAATAACTATGTTACTCTGCTTTTGTACTCCAACAAAAGTGCCAAAGTGGGAGCAATTCAGACTGCTTCTCATACAGCAAACAGTGTTGGTACAGATCTGGTCAGTGTCTACACTGTTGGCAATGTAAAAAAAAATTGCCTGATAATACATACAGCTTTGGTTAAGTTTGAAGAAAAAAAAAAAAAGCAGCCACACAACATCAGAATGTTACATCCACATCATTATGACTGTTCTTGGACTGTGTGCCTGACTCCCTGGTTAGAAGAGTCCATTACAAAAACGATTTTGGGAAATACATTTTTTGGGGTAAATTTCTGTATTAAGGAAAAAGTTAAGTTGTATGAATGTATAGGTAACACTGCTAAGGTGGAAATCATGTACAGTTTTGCATGATGAGCTGCACAGACAGCAATAAATATAACTAGCAAAAGCTTAGGCTGTGAATAAGCTCATTCATAAGCGAGAAAGCTGTTATAACATATCATGAAATCAAAATCACATGATGTTGCATGATATAAAAGAAGCTCTAAAACCATAATAACAGATGCGAGACAATATATTATGCATATTTTGGCTTTACACCAAACATCCCATTGACTGCGGCTGTCGTATAAAAAATAAAGCTTAAAATAGAAGGGTACACTTTCAAGGGAAGCAACTCTGTCATTTTCATTTGTGCCTCCGTTTTCAATGGAGGTCAACCCTTCAAGAAAAGAATTTGCTCCCATAGGAGCAAATTCTTTCCTTGAAGAGTTGACCTTCATTTGGAAGAGTTTTGTTGTCACGGAAAGCAAATAGCAAGTAACCAAAGTTATCTCCCTTTGAAAAAATGGTGGAAAAAAAATGGCGATGCTCCCATACATCTTAAAGAAGAAAAAAAAATCTTGAAATCTGCATCAATATTAATATTATGGCAGCTGTAAGCATGAATGCATGCATGTTACCTCTCTCAGCTGGCAGCAAGGGTAAAAGTGAAATTTTTTAACAAACTTTTGTTTTATGTGTAAATATGCTGTTTTCACTTGAAGCGTAGCTTTTGTATGGTTTGTGTTCTTTATTCTCAATTTTCAGCCTTTTAATTGGCATGTTTCAAGGAAAACGTTTGCCTAACATTTCACGTAAACTTTTTGTTCACCTCAAAGAATTTGCAGATTTTCAAAATGGAATAATTTATCTTGTTTCTCAAAAAAAAAAAAAAAAAAAAATTCAGTGACACCTTCTCAGAGCCACCTTACTGAGGTGTTTTTTTTTTAATCAGTGTCACCTCAGAACCACCTTATTGAGGTGTTTTTTTTTTTTTTGTTTTTTTTTTTTTCGTTTTTTTTTTACAAGTCCCAGATCTCAAAGTTCCTATCACAACACCACTTTATCAAGATTCAACAAAAAATATTTTAAAATCATCACTACAGGCCAACTGTCATTTTCTTCATTACTGTTAGTAACAAAAGTCAAAACACTAACTTTTGACCATATGACCATATATACTAAACAATATTGACAAAATTCTTGTTTTCATCTGAAATACTTACAATTGGTGGGTGGAAGAAGTGAGCTCTTCCTTCTTGTCTTTTTCTCTTCATTTTTTTTACCAGTCACCTAGAATGAAAGATACTGTGAAATACCACCATGACTGTAACTATGACTACAGAATTTCTGAGCAAATAGTGTAAACCAAGATCAGACTGCTCCTTTGGGAGCAGTCTGATCTGGGTCTACACTATTTACCAGCTGGCAATTTTATATTTCATTTTGCACTGAAGATTTCAACTTGCCACAGACTGGTAATGGTACTACAATTAAAACATGACATTTTTAAATTTGTGGAAAAGCTATTGCACAAACAGCTGCTAAAAATGGTCTTCGGCATGTGGTTTATCAATACTACTCCTTGTATTAATGGATTTTCCTTACAGAGAATATATTAGAATGTAGGTGGAAATTAGATCCCAAAAATTATTTCACGACAGCAAAGCTAGAGTGAACTAAATTTTGCATCCATCTGACAACTTCTGGTTAAAAAAATTCACTTCAAGTCTATCAAAATTAAAACTACAAGAAGAATGGGTGATAGCTTTAAGACACCTGTGACACATCTGTGGTTAGCAAAGGTACTGCACAAAGCATGCAGGCTTACACCACGGGGGTAATACCAATTTGGCTACCTGTGCTTTCGACCGAGTCTGTACTGTACAAAGTGACTTTGGACCAAGAATACAATCGTAAGCATTACCAATAACGGTAAATGGTACTTTTGTAAATGGCTGACGACCCAGCTGATACTGCTGTCGATTGTCTTGGTTGATAGCCTCTTTTGCATGTATGGTAACTGACTGACTCAGAAAGCACAGGTACCCAAATTGGTATTAGATCCCCCCCCCCCCCCAGTATAATTTTCAGCTTTGTCTATCATTACTTTGGCTTCATGTAACAAGGAAAGTGCATTACAGCAAAATGGTTTTACAAATCAACTGAGAGTGGTCCACCCACAGTATATTTTATGATTTTCAGCTTTGTCTGTCATGTATACTTTGACTTCATGAAACAATGAAATTATAACGTTAGTACATTATGAAGCAAAAGGTTTTAAAAATCAGCTGAAAGTGGTAACATCAGAACTAAGAACAAATAAGATTTTATGAGAAGTGGTAAGGTTGCTCTCACATAATGAATATTTCTTGATCCCTAATTAACGATGAGTTCTTGTCAAACGTTTTTCTACGAAGTTGAACACCCTAGTAGTATGATACCAGAGCTGTAGATAAGAGGGGTATTTGATGATAAGGATAATTTTTCTTATTTCTCTGACATTGAAACCATATGTTGTGACCCCTCATCTGAACCGTCTCGATCATATGTTGTGACCCCTCATCTGAACCGTCTCATCGAGACGGTTCAGATGAGGGGTCACAACATAGGTTTTTATGCAGAAATAACAAAAATTATCCAGTAATTATTACCAAATACTCCCCCTTATCTAGAGCTCTGAAATTGATACATGAAATTTACCTGTGCACCATCCTCTGACACCTCACTAAGTGATCTGGTACTGTCCCTTCTCTCCAAGGGTTGAGACACTGCCCTGGAGATTGGAGCTTCTGAAAAGAATATAGAATCTTGGTTTAAACAATATTTTATTCAATTATCTACATTTGGTACATTCAAAGAACAATTATCATGAAAAGGATTTGGTCGAAAGCTCATAGCTTGTATAGACCATTCCAACATATATATATGGAATCTTGTTTAGTTTGCTTAGAAAGTTTAAAAGAAACCAACAACAGCCTGCGCGCTCACTCCTTAATCAAGTGACATAAACCAGTTAATATTTGTGAGACACATTTCCGGTTACGTCTCAAAAAATTTTAGGGTTAGTAGGTAGGCAAACTTTTTTTAAACACTTTTTGTATGGAAAATATCTAAAAATCCTTAGAAAGAGTCTTAAAACAGACGAAAAATTCCATAAGGTCAAAAAATGTTTCAGTTGGCTCCCATAAAACAGGGTCCAAAGGGTAACCCGTAACAAGAGGAATTTTTTGGGGGGCCTAAGTTGTAACAAAATAAGAACATTTTAAAGATACAACATAGATGTTATTTTTTCAATAAACTAAACAACGCAGACCCTAATCAGTCTCCTGAACAGCAGTCTGCTCAGGTCTGCACTTTTGTCGGCAGTGTTTTAACTATTTTTAAACATTCCCAGAAACAGCAAAGGGCTTATCTAAATTTAAACAGAATTGGTATATTCTCAAGGAAAGTAACTCTGCCTTTGTCAGTTCTGCCACCCTTCCCAATGAGTCAACCCTAAAAGGAAAGAATTTGCTCCATAAGGAGCAAATTCTTTTCTCTAAGAGTTGACCCAATCCTGAAAGGGTTTCATTGTCCAGGAAAGCAAACAGGATGTCAGAAAAGTCGTCTCCCTTTGAAAAGTGGCAAAAACCCACCGAGGTATACCCATACACCTTCAAACATTCTATTGCTCAAAATGGCTTGGCCTTACAGTCCAACCTATCTTAAGGGGTTCCCCAGGGAGACACACAAAAGCTGGCTGCTTAAGAAGGTAACCCCTCAATACAGTGACCCTTTAAGGCAGTTTAATTGTATAATGCAGTAATGCATTTGAGTATGGCCCATATTGTGATTCATTTAGAGCCCTTGGATTAACACATTCTCATCATCATCATCATCTCAACCCCCTTTCATCGACTCCAAAAAAGAAAGAAAAATAATAACTGATTCTGAAGCACTGCTGAAGGGACCATAAACCCCAAATCATTCAACTGTCCATGAACTGTCCAAATATTTATCAACCATTGTAAAACTTACTTTTGGAAGGTACCTTGAAAACACCACTCCCTTCATCCTCTGCTCCAGTGGTACTTAAATCTGTTCTACTACTCTGTATGGAGCTAATACCAGAGCCTGTTCCCACAGCACTACTCCTTCTTTCCAAAGTTTCAGCCAGATCAATATGTAAAGCACCATCTCTTATTTCATGTCGCAACACCGAGTCTCCTGATACATGTCGATCTTTGTCAGTCTCAACTGTTAGTTCTTTTGAGTCATCTTGACCAGTGTCAAGTTTCTCTTGGCTAGACAACTCATCCTTTATAATAACTGGAGATTCTGACTTTAATCTACTAGGTGACTCACTTTTTCTTGATAAAGAATCTTTCCTAGAAGCAGAACTTTTTCTTTTTGGGGAATCAGTTTTTGAACGACTTGGAGATTCAGTTTTTGATCTGTTAGGAGATTCATCTTTATTTGGTTTAGGCGCAGGAGTATATTTTAGGGAGCTTTGTACTTTACTATAGTCAGGTATTGCCCTAGTTATTTTACGTTTAGGTTTTTCTATATCTTTCTTTGGAGGAGTAGGTGGTGGTGCTTTCAGCATTTCTGCAAGTTTACTTTTAACTTCAGTTTTTGGCTTATGTTTCTCATCATCTTTCTTACTATCAATCTGAGACATTATGGCATCCCACTTATTTTTGGGTTTTTCTACTTCTTTCTTAGGCACGGGAGGTGGGGGAGCTTTCAGCAGTTCTGCCAGTTTACTTCTGACTTCAGCCTTTGGCTTAACCTTTTCCTCATCCTTTTTGTTATCAATCTGTGACATTATAGAATCCCATTTACTTTTGGGAGGAGTTCTCTTCACTTTCTTTACAGGTTCTTTTTCAATAATTTCCTTTTCTTTCTTTTCTTCAACTTTTTTCTCCTCAATTACTTTTGATTCAAGTTTTGATCCTTTCAAATCTATTTTCCCTTTCAAGGAGTTTCTTTTATTCTTTGCCTCTTCAGTATTATTTTTATCCTCTTTAGGCTTAACAGGTAGAGGTGTTTTAAGATACTCTGACAACTTAGAAACAACATTTGTTGTGTTAGGTTTTTTGAAATCTTTAACAACATTGAATTTCTTTTTCTTTGGTGTTTTCACTTTTCCAGATTTTTCACCGATTTTCTCATTTTCATGTTTACTTTCTATACTTTCATCCTCATCTTTATCTTTTTCTTCTCCATTTTCTTTATCCTCTATGACAACTGTTACTATGGGAACCTGATTTTCATCCAGACTCCCATCAGTTGTGTCCTGTGACTGTTCTCCAGCTTTCTCTTCAATGTCCGGAACAGTAAATGTAGATTCCAGACCAACTTTGTCAGACTCCTTAGTGTAAGTACCATTCAACTTGTCATCAAGTGTAGTTGTCACATTCTGACTCTGAAATGGTAAGCAAACTTTTGTTTATATCCAGGTTGCAACAGAGGAATGTGATTTCTATGCCAAGCAAGCACTGGAAACACAAAATAGAAGTGATTCATTTCAATATTTTCCATTTTAATTTATCATTCATTAATTTATATATTTTTGTGATTTTTACTTGTATTTCTTGATTTATTTTTTTCTTTCTTTGTAACTGTAAATTAACTAATAATTGTGTGAATACCCTTATGTGCTTAAGTATTGGGACATCTAAAACGATTTATTTTCCATTTGTTCCAAATGTAAAATTCATGGTTTTTAGGTGGCCCAATATTTAAGCACACTAGGGTAGGCCCATCACAGTGGGTATAAAGTGGTAAAATTTCCTGCTCCAAGTACTGCACGTTCTCCCAGGCAAAAAAGCAACTAATCTTAGGGAACTAAATGGAACTCTGTAGCTAGATTCTATTCATTATTTACAAAAGATAGGTATATGATGTTCTTTGCTTCATCATAATAAAGATTGTTTTACTACCATTTTATGATCTTGGTAAACCATGACAGTGTCTTATTTCACAGCAAGTCTGCAAGTACAAGTATCTCATATTTCAAAACTCTTTTGTATGTCATAGGAATACATTCTGGACAAACAGTTACTGCAAAACTTCATTGCTGTATTTTGTTAATTTGGTTTACTATTGCAGTAAACATTTTTTTCAGCCCTCCTGCTATAGTTTCTGCATATGACAGTGAGCTAAATACTTTTTAATACTAGAGCAAGTGAGCAGGGGTGTATAGCCCCGACCAGTGCCACCCACCTAATGAAAGCATACTTTAACACAAAACTTCAATGCAAATGTTATACTTGTACATAATTCTAAGTATGTGACCTCGACCTTAGGTCAGCAGCAGCATCCATATGATGTAAACTTGTATGAAATAAACCTAGCCATAAATCATTAGGTTTCATTCAAGTATATTAGCAAAAAAAACACAAAAACAACACTACAACAAATGGCTGAGTTCTAATTTTTGACCCCTGGTCCCACCCATGAGCCTGACCTTATTTGGAACTCTTTACCAGATATTATCAAACAAGCAGAATCAGTGGAAACATTCCACTGAAGATGTATAAAATGGCTAAATCAATGAAACAGCATGGTGATTAACTCTGAGCTGTTGTCACGATATTGGTATATATCCTACTATGGTTGATGTTGTGTGGGAAGCCTTTGACCATGTTTTTGCAGTGGGTGTGGGAATCAGCCTGTAGGCCTGGCTGAACTGATTGGGGTCTTCCTCTCTACTATATTCCTTGTCTTATATGTATATATTCTTTGTGCGTGTGTGCTTGCATGTTTGTCTGAATGCAAGAGTCTTATATACTGTACCTTTATTCGCTGATTTTATATGTACACGTAATTTGTATCTGTATGACCGAGGGCCTCATGGAAGATTAGCTTCTTTGCTAAATTTGTAACCCTCAAAAAATAAAGTGTTTACTTACTTACTTACCCTCCATATCGAAAGCAATACTATAGAGATATCACGAACAATTAATATGGAAGAAATCTTCAATGCAGAAGCAGAGATATGAGCAATCAAAAAGGTTTAACTCAAAACTTTGACATTATGAAAATGCCTAAGTCCCTATTAATGACCCCTGGCCCCACCCTGGGACCTGACCCAGGGGCTTAGATCGTCTATATCAAAGATAATGTTACAGAGATATCATGCACCAAATATGAAAAGAATCTGATGTGTGGTTACAGAGATATGAGAAATCATAAAGGTCTAACTTGATGTAAAGTTGACGAACGGATGGAGAACGAAAAAACAAATGAACAAACGGACGAACGAACAGATGAAAGGACGAACGGATGGAATGACAAAAAACTGTATACTCCCTGACATACTTCATATGTCAGGGGTATAATAATGCTGTTTCACAGTATGTCCCTAGTATAGTGGATAACATGCTGGACCTCAAATCCAGGGGTCGCAAGATCAATCCCCCGCTTCTTCAGTATTTTGGATAAGACTTTAAACTGAGGTCCCGTCTCTGTATGACCTAGTTGTTGGTGGGATGTTTAACCCGAGTTCATTCACTCATAGTATGTCCCACAATAAAGCCACCATTTTGGTTAAACAAAAGCTTCCTGAATAATCAGCTGTTCTCAATACAGAATCTACATTACATGCACATATATATGGATTTAATTCAGATATCTACTTTTCAAACAAAAGAAATGCCACAATTGAGTTAATTCAAAATTTCTTGAAACATTCATACTGTTTAAACGATTGTGTATCAATGTTTCAGCAACATCAAATACTGCAGTATCAATTTTGATGCTATGTTTCAATGATGCTGATGTGGTGTATCATGTTGTGTGCTCACTGGAAATATGGGCATAGTGTAAAGCCTGGAAAGGCATGGAATGGTTGGTTGGTTGATTTGATGCTTAACGTCCACGGTAAACAACTAAGGTCATGTCGGGACGGTCAGTTAACCTAACCACACTATTCCTGGGCAGGCTTAGACCTCCTAAGCGGTTAACCAGTACTAAGTGCACATACTTTCGCCAGTAGCTGACAACTGCCCTTCTTGAATCAGCGGAAGGAGAAACGAAAGTATGTGGCCAGACCGGGATTCGAACCCAGGACCTCTGACTTACGAGTCAGGTGCCCTACCGATTGCGCTACCCGGCCCGGCAGGCATGGAATGGAATAGAATGGAATGGACGAGATTATCTTCATTCTACTAGCTTCAGTTTCACAGTATCCGAACACACTGTACCATCTCTTCCGGTTTTCATAGCGTCGAATCAATGAATAGTACAAACATTCGCTTATAACCAGTAGTCGGAAATCATTATGTTTTGAGATTTTATCCGGAATTCGCTGCGTCATTTATAGTCATTCAGATTCGAAAATGTAAGGCGGTAAGTTTAATATAATTTGCTCTTATGTCTTTTACTTTATTGCCCTGTGCAACGTCCTGTATGGGTGGATAGTAATGACTACAGTATTCAAATCGCCCTTGGCATGATTCTAAAACCATTTTGAGCCTTTTCTTACATGTTTTATAAAAATCTTTAAAATGAACGGAAGGCGTTATCAGTCTACAGTTTGTTAGTTTTGATAGTAGGACTTATAGCTAAGTTTTGCACAACACAAACTCGTGTTAAATTAGCTGTTCGGAATAAAATTTCTGTGACGGCCATAAGGTTTTCATTGTACAGGGCAATAAAGTAAAAGACCGAAGAGCAAATTATATCAAACTTACCTCTTTACATTTTCAAAGCTGAACAAATATAAATAACGCAGCAGATTGCGGATAAAATCTCAAAACATAATGATTTCCGACTACTGGTTATAAGCGAATTTTGTACTCTCGATTCAACGCTATGAAAACCGGAAGAGATGGTACAGTGCATTCGGATACTGTGAGTTTGCCTACAAAGCCTCAGATGGTACTCCTACAGGAAACAACTGCTCCCATAGTGGGAGTAAGCTCTTTCCTGCAAGAGCGCCACCCCAAATGGATGGAATGATGTGCAAGAGATCTGTCCTGGCCAATCCATTCTATTCCATACCACTCTGTTCCATTACATGATTTAACCTGTGCTACAGGTACATTCATTACCTGCAGCATCAGTTTACAAGATAAAGGTTTATTGATGTCAAAAACCAACCTTGATGTCTTCCACTTGTGTAATCTCATCTTCTGACTCCACTGTTTCCATTTCAACACCAGACAGATTAGTCTCCCCTGGCTGAACAGGTAACACCACTTCAGGTCTTTCATTTCCCTCATTGTCTGTGTCTCCTGTCAATAGACCAATGTCGCTGTCACTCTCAACAGGGATATGACCTGATTTCTTGCCATCTGAAATAAAGGAAGTATGTCTAACCAAAAAATGCAGAGAAATCAAACAATACTCTGGATCAATGACATGAATACTGATACAGACATCATATATTGTGACTGTCTTGGAAAGCTTATGACCAAAATTTTATGGCAGGTTTATGACAGCATATGATTGCCTTGTTAAAACATGGATTTTGATGCTTTAAAAACATGGATGTTAATATAATGTGGCACTGCATTTTAATCAACAAGAGTATAATAGTGCTGAAGGTCAATATAATCCTCAGAATAAACTAAATGGTACAATTTACCTTGAAAATCTGCTATCAAGTTCCTCTGGATACTGGTCATTTCAGGCAGTTGTTCCAAGTTGCCATGGTAACCCTTCTCCATCCACTCATTGGGAGAGTTCAAGGTCAAGGTTCCCAACTCTGAATCTGTGTCTGGAACATAACCTATAGAAAAGAAATATAAACCATGAGCTGGGATTGCCTGCTTGTCCATTCCTTCAGATTAGACTTTAGACTGAGGTCTCAGGCTGTCTCCGTAAGACATTGTGTTCCAAGTTCACTTACTCACTCATATGAGCTGGGAGACAGCAAAAGCACAATGCAGAATAGAACCAAGCCATCCATAAGGCTGGTCTGAGTCTTTGCTGGTTGCATGTGCAGCCAGCCAAGACTCAGACAAGCCTGGTAATTCTCTTACTACCTGATCAGGATGTTCTGCTGATTGCCCTAGATTGTGAATGCAGGAAATAGCCAAAGCTCTTACAATATATTACAATCTGACCAAATTGCTAGGATGCACAACCGGATCCAAGTCTTTGCCAGTTAAACAATGTCCAAATGTGACAATTCCTGGTTCCCAGACCCCCGTCTTTATTCAGCTATAACATGTAAATATGAGCTGCGAAAAACAAAACCAATAAAGTGGTATATGCACCCAGTGTAGATTCAGATCAGCCTGGGCATCCGCCCAATCTGATCAGAGCCTTTGCTGTGCATTTAAAGGATCCATACAGACAGGGAAGTCTCTGATCAGACTGCCCAGGCTGATTTGAGTCTTTGCTGGGAGCACATGCCACTTTGTTGGCTTTGTTGTGCCGTGGCTCATGTTGTAGTAATTCTGCCATAAGATTGTTTTTTCCTTTCCAAATAAATCCCTAAATTCTAGATCCATCTTGTAAGATGGATCTAGAAATTTGGAATTTTTTTTCCTTTCCATTTTTTTTCTTTTTGTTTCTTGGAAAGAAAAATCTCCTGCTTAAACTCAAATAACTATGGTATGTCATATGAGCCCCATCATGTATACATGTACTTATCTAGCACAGACACTGCAGCAAAAACACGTCAAAAGTAAGAGCAGTTTATACCTTCAATAATGCAGAGATGTATCTTATAAACTGGGTTTTTGACTAACGGTTTTACTTGGAAAAACTTGACTTCAAAGTAACTGGTAATATGATCTATTTGATAGGTATGGAAATCTAATAGCCCAGGCCAAAAATAAAACAAGACCTGTCAGCGGGACAGGACAGCTCACCTGACAGCGCCTTGCCCATCACCTAAAAAACTTTAACATAAAACTTAAACATTTTGCTAACGCCGCCACCGCCAACGCCAATGCTGGGGTAGTACAATAGCTCTTCCAGAACTTTGTTCAGGCGAGCTAATATCTTTTGTTTCCCTTTATGCACCAGTCATTTGCAACCACGGCCCCCATGGGGCCTGGGATAGCGGGGGCATAGCGGGGCTTAAGTACAGTGTTTTTACCTAAGAGGTGTCCCGGCAGTGCCGTGGATACGCCGGGCTTTTGATTCCCGCCAAAACAGCGAGAAAAATGGTGGAGTGTTTTTAATGAAATTGTCAGAATATTGATTTTTAGCGCGCCTTTGCGAAGCAAAGGAGAGCTTATGCTATACTCCCGGCGTCGTAGTCCGAGTATGCGTTAGCGTCTGCGTTAGCGTCAGCGTCCTCGTCGGCGTCCGTGATCAGGTTAACCAATGTTAACAATTGCGTTTAACTCGATGTTCAACACTGTATTTTACAAACTACAGCAGCTACAATCATCATACTTGGTACATATATACATCCATATGACTGCAGCAGCTGCATGACACAATTGTATGTCCTTGACCTATATGTTACGGTTGACTGACTTTGCAGTTTGGCACTGTTTTTAAGGCAAATTTTTTTAGTTTTGATGAAACCTTTGACAGAAGAGACTTGATACTTGGTCAAATAGCATATCCCTATAATTGCAGCAGCTGCAAAGCTACCATGCAGACTCCTGTGCCCTTGACCTTTGTTCATGGTCCAGTGATTTTGTCTTATATTTCAAGCACTGTTTGACGGATTAACATCATATCTGGCATAGTGGATCAGTCTGACATGGAGAATAACCTTATATTATTTATAGATCACTGTGACCTATATTTCATGGTTCATTGATTTTGCCTTGTGCCTCCAAAACTATTTATAGATTAACATCTTCTTTGGGAATTTGAGGTCACTCAGACAAATTTAATCATTCAGTGCTTTTGCTTCATATTTTGAGTTGTATTTAGTATGTATTCATCATATACCTGGGATAATGGCTCAGTCTGACACTGCAGATGACCTGATATATTTGTAGGTTTTTGTGACTGTGAGAGTCAGGCACCCATAAGGCGCACTTTGTTGTCTTCTGACAACTCTTGTTAAACATATATGATCCCCTGGGGGGCGGAGACCTTTACCAGGGATTTGACATAAACAATGTCCCCACAGTGCAGGGCATATACCAGGGCTTTGCAGAGTGAAAAGTCAATATCTCCGCTATTCCCCGGCCCCAGGGGGGCCGTGGTTGCAAATGACTGGTGCATTACACAAGCTTCTTTGTGCAAATTTGGCAACAGCACTTTCTGCTGCAAGCACTTTTCTTATGCAAGCCGTTATTGCCTTACCAGTGAGGGTGTTATTTGGTGGACAGAAGGGATGAGACATCCTTTTATATCAGGTCTAACTCAGATCTCTAAAACTCCCAAAAGACATATCAGATGGCATGAAATTGGATGAAATCTGCTCTGTAATGTTTGAGACTATTCAGATATATGTGATGATAGCAGCAAGAATTTGTATTGGCAATCGATATTGCTTTTGTAGGTTTATTGTGTTTACTAGGAAGTTCACTTAAATTGTGGAAGAAAATTAATTAACTCTTTAAGCCCCAAAAACCAGATGACAAAATTTACGTCCGCAAAAATTCAAAAAATGCCTTGTCCAAGACATTTTATATTGAGAATTTAAAGACTAGAGGGCAAACAGTGTAGATCTAGATGAGGCGGCTCATTATGAGCCGCCTCATCAAGATCTACACTTTTTGCAAATTCTACCATTTTTGTCATTGGTGCTTAAAGTGTTAAATTTTTTCGTGTGAAATATTGACTAAGCTTGTAAGACCTTGATCTTGTATGGTATTTATTGTAACATTTATGTCAGAAGCAGTCTGATCAGGATATGCACTGTTTCCCATTCTATTGCTGTATCCAAATGGAACTTTTCCAGGAAAATTTCATGTTTTTTAAGAATAAGAGTTCTTACTTTTTATTTTTCTTCACATGTTAGCATTACATTATCTTGATATCTAAACCTTATAAGACCTTCTCTTAGGTCAAATCGATAATCTTTAATATCTCTAAAAGGAAACATTACCAATAACTCAGAAAAGAAAGATCTATTATTGATAGTGACCTTTTTTCATCTTTTCATATATCATTACACTGTACCAGTGATAAATTGTGGATGGCTATAGTATTTTGGCTTCCTTTCAAGAAAATAGCCCAAAATAGACATTGATAACTATGTTTATCAATATATCAACAACAACTATAATTCGCAGCCCCCCTATATATTTTCCCTGGGGTTTTCTTGACTTTTCATAGAATTTTGTAATTTTTTTTAGTTCTTACAAATATGTTAAATCTGAACCAAAGGGCTAAAATCCTGAACTGTCAATTCCAAAAAAAAAAAAATTTTTTTTAATGGAAGGACTGGGATTATGAAATGTCCTATGCTTATACCAATACCAAAGTTTTCATTCTGATCATCAAACAAGAGGGCCATGAGGCCCTGAAGCGCTCACCTGAACAATTGGCAAGGTGGCATTTACTTATCATGTCTGAAATTGTCAAATTATGAGTTTTGGGTCAAAAGTCAAAGAATGACCATGACCACTTGTACTCATAAATCTTCATGTACTCATTAAGACAACCATATATACCATTTTAGGGCCAAAATCTTCAAAAGTTTCCATGAAATCTTATGTTCTAGCATTTTCCTATATTTGACCATGCCACAAAAAAGGTCAAGGTAAACCCAAGGTCATCATTTGAACAGTCTTGGTGGTACTCTAGTACTCCATGCTATTTACCAAGTTTCAAGGCCATAGGTGTATTGGTTCTGGAGTCGAAAGATATTAAAGATTTATACCATAAGTGGTAATGGCGGCCAAGTTGGTCATCTGACCTGGACCTTTTGAACAAATTTTCATTCAATCAACCCCTGGAGGCTCTATATGAAATGTGTTCACAATTGGCCCTTTGGCTTTTGAGGAAATGGTTGAAAATGTCAAAATATGAGCGATCTGGATCAAAGGTAAAAAATGACCTTGACCTCTTGTACTCATAATTCTTCATGAACTCATTAAGACAACTGTATGTACCAATTATTTAGGCCAAAATCTTCAAAACTTTCCATGAAATCTTATGTTCTACCATTTTCCCATATTTGACCTTGCTGTAAAAGGTCAAGGTCAACACAAGGTCATAATTTCAACAATCTTGAAAGTACTCAAGTACCCAATGCTACTTACAAAGTCTCAAGGCCATCAGTCAATTGGTTCTGGAGAAAAGATTTTTAACAGTGTTTACCATATATGGGGGTGGCGGCCATGTTGGTCATGTGTCCAGGACCGTTAGAAAATTTTTTCATTCCCTCAACCCCTCGAGGCTCTGTATGAAATTTGATTTCAATTGACTCAGTGGTTTTAGAGCAGATAGTTTGAAATTGTCAAAATTTGAGTTTTCTTAGTCAAAGGTCAAAATATGACCTTGACCTCTTGTACTCACAAATCTTCATGTGCTCATTAAGATGATTGTATATACCAATTTTCAGGCCAAAATCTTCAAAACTTACCATGAAATCTCATGTTCTAGCAGTTTCCGATATTTGACCTTGCCGTAAAAAAGGTCAAGGTCAACCCAGGGTCATAATTTGAACAATCTTGATAGTACTTGAGTACCCTATGCTACATACCAACTTTCAAGGCAATCGGTCTACTTGTTCTGGAGAAGAAGATTTTTATAGGTTTTTACCATATATGGGCGTGGTGGCCATGTTGGTCATGTGACCTGGATCGTATGAACAAACTTTCATTCCCTCAACCCCTGGAGGATCTATATGAAATTTGGTTACAATTGGCTAGTTGTTTTTGAGGAGATTGTTTGATATTGTCAAAATATGAGAGTTCTGGGTCAAAGGTCAAAGAATGACCTTGACCTCTTGTACTCATAAATCTTCATGTAGTCATTAAGATGACTGTATGTACCAATTTTTAGGCCAAAATCTTCAACAGGTTCCAAGACATCTTATGTTGCAGCATTTTGCCATACAAAAGCATAAGGAAGCACATTTGACCTTACTGTAAACAAGAGGGCCAAGAGGCCCTGAATCGCTCACCTGAGCAAAAAGGTTAAAGGTCAAACTAGGGTCATAATTTGAACAAACCAGATAGTTTGCAACCATTTCCAAATGGTTCTGAAGAAGAAGGTTTTTTTAATGTTTTTCTGTGTATTGCTATGCTTCAAACCCTGGATCCCCTAGTGCAGGGCCATTTTGGACCATGAGGCCATCATTTGAATAATCTTGGTAAAGGACCACTAGGCAATGCTAAAAGCTAAATTTCAAGCCTCTGAGCCAAGTGGTTCTGAAGAAGAAGATCTCTGAATATTTCTCTATGTATTTCTATGGTTCACACCCGGGACCCCCTGGGGCAGGGCCATTTTGACCCTGGCACCATCATTTGAACAAACTTGGTAAGGGACCACTAGGCAATGTATCAAACAAAATTTCAAGCATCTGCACTAAGGGGTTCTGGAGAAGGTTTTTATGTACATTTTAATTTCGAACCCAAGACTCTCTGCCCCAAGGTCATTTTGGATCCCAGGGCCACCATTTACACAAACTTTGTAGGAGTCCACCAGACAATGCATCATATCAAATTTCAAGCATCTGAGCCAAGTAGTTCTGAAGAAGAAGACTTTTTAATAGTTTCCTATGTATTTCTATGGCTCAAATTCAGGACTCCCTGCCGCAGGGCCATTTTGGACCCTGGGGCCATCATTTGAACAAACTTGATAAAGGACAACGAGGCAACGCATCATACCAACTTTCAAGCATCTGAGCCAAGTGGTTCTGAAGAAGAAAATTTTTGAATATTTTTCTATGTAGTTCTATGGTTCAAACCCAGGACCCTGCCCCAGGGCCATTTTGGACCCTGGGGTCATCATTTGAACACACTTGGTAAAAGACTACTAGGCAAAGCTACATATCAAATTTCAAGCATTCTGAGCCAAGTGGTTCTGCAGAGAAGATTTTTAAATATTTTTCTATATATTTCTATGGTTCAAACCTAGGACTCCCTGTCGCAGGGCCATTTTGGACCCTGGGGCAACCATTTGAACAAACTTTGTAAAGGTCTACTACGCAATGCTACATACCAAATTTCAAGCATTTGAGCCTTGCCGTTCTAAAATAGAAGATTTTTATCATATTTCTATGTATTTATATGGTTCAAACCTGGGACTCCCTGCCCCAGGGACATTTTGGACCCTGGAGCAACTATTTAAACAAACTTGGTAGAGGACCACTAGGCAATGTTACATACCGAATTCCAAGCATCTGAGGCAAGCAGTTCTGGTGAAGAAGATTTTTAAGTATTTTTTAGTTTCGAACCCAAGACCCCCTGCCCCAGGGCCATTTTGGAACCTGGGGCCACCATTTGAACAAACTTGGTAGAGGACCACTAGGCAATGCTACATACCAAATTTCAAGCATCTGAGCCAAGCAGTTCTGGAGAAGAAGATTTTTAAGAATTTTTTAGTTTCGAACCAAAGACCCCTGCCCCAGGGCCATTTTGGACCCTGGGGCCACCATTTGAACAAACTTGGTAGAGGACCACTAGGCAATGCAACATACCAAAGTTCAAGCATCTGAGCCAAGCAGTTCTGGAGAAGAAGATTTTTAAGTATTTTTTAGTTTCTAACCCAAGACCCCCTGCCCCAGGGCCATTTTGGAACCTAGGGCCACCATTTGAACAAACTTGGTAGAGGACCACTAGGCAATGCTACATACCAAATTTCAAGCATCTGAGCCAAGCAGTTCTGGAGAAGAAGACTTTTAAGAATTTTTTAGTTTCAAACCCAAGACCCCTGCCCCAGGGCCATTTTGGACCCTGGGGCCACCATTTGAACAAACTTGGTAGAGGACCACTAGGCAATGCTACATACCAAATTTCAAGCATCTGAGCCAAGCAGTTCTGGAGAAGAAGATTTTTAAGTAGTTTTTAGTTTCGAACCCAAGACCCCCTGCCCCAGGGCCATTTTCATACCAAATATCAAAGCCCTAGGCCTAGTGGTTTCAGAGAAGATGTCATTTAAAGCAAATTGTTGACGACGCACGACGGACTACGGACGACTGACGACGCACGACGCACGACGGACGACGGACACTGGGTGATCACAATAGCTCACCCTGAGCCTATGGCTCAGGTGAGCTAAAAAGGTCAAGGTCAACCCAAGGTCATAATTTGAACAATCTTGGTAGTACTCGTGTACCCGATGCTACATACCAAGTTTCAAGGCCATCGACCTATTGGTTCTGGAGAAGAAGATTTTTTCAGGTTTTTACCATATATGGGCATGGCGGCCATGTTGGTCATGTGACCAGGACCGTTTGAACAACTTTTCGTTCCTAAGGTCCCAGGAGGCTCTATATGAAATTTGGTTACAATCGGCCCAGCGGTTTCAGAGGAGAAGTCGTTTGAAAGTGTGGACGGACGACGGACGGACGGACGACGGACGAGAATGACCTTGACCTCTTGTACTCATAAAACATCATGTACTCATTAAGATGACTGTAGATACTAATTTTTAGCCCAAAATCTTCAACAGTTTCCAAGATATCTTATGTTCTAGCATTTTGCCATATAAAACCACAAGGAAGCAAATTTGACCTTGCCGTAAAAAAGGTCAAGGTCAACCCAAGGTCATAATTTGAACAATATTGGTAGTACTCACATACCCTATGCTACATACCAAGTTTCAAGGCAATTGGCCCACTGGTTCTGGAGAAGAAGATTTTTTTAGGTTTTTACCATATATGGGCATGGCGGCCATGTTGGTCATGTGATCAGGACCGTTTGAACAACTTTACGTTCCCCCTTCCTCTGGAGGCCACATATGAAATTTGGTTATGATTGGCCCAGTGGTTTCAGAGGAGAAGTCGTTTGAAATTGTGGATGGACGACGGACGACGGACGGACGACGACGGACGACGGAGCCTTCCCATCCTATAAGCTCCCCCGGAGCCTCTGGCTCAGGTGAGCTAAAAATTAAGTATCTGAGATACAAGACAATCTCACTGGACCATGAAAAGTAGGTCAGTGTGATCGAGAGATACTGTGTGTCAATCACTTAGACTGACCTATTTTCTCATGTTTCATAAAATAGTGTTTGGCATATAAGGCCATAATCTTGAACAGAATGTTTTTTTCCATTTACTAACTTTTAATGATGGAACAAAAAGAACTGCATCAGAGAATTCTGCCAGGCCACTACACTTAAAATTGTACTTTACCTACCACTTCTTACAGTTAGAATGCCAAAAATGAAAGTAAATGCAACAACTTAGACTGGTCCAGGAAAGGCTCTACACTGTCCACATCTGGACTCTATTCTGAATGCTCAATATGATATAGCTTGGATGAAACATTTTTTCGGAATTTTTACAGAATGACCGATATAAATATTGTTGTCTGCTTGTTTTGCCCTATTTTGGGTCAATGACAACTGAACACTGTTGGGGTAACATATTTAAAGGAGATGCAACTTTAAAATAGTTTTGAAGCAGATGCTTGTCAAACTGTAGACTTTTCTATGTGTCAATATGGTGCAATTTCTCAGTTTCATTCATTTTTGTACAAATCCATAAATGACCCAACAATGAAATAATGTGGCAAAAGCCAATCAACCCAAAGTAAATATCTGTTGCTTTTTCCAATTCCGCAGAATCATATCAGCAGATAATATAGAGTGTTCACAATAAAGTTGATTCATGGACAATTTTCTGTATTTCTCTATAGAAATATCTGTTCTGGACACACCTTTAGAACAGCCTCATCAAGGCATAAGTGTGGTTTGAATGAGGGGCCACAACATTTTTAGGGGGAAATTAAAAGAAATATAAAAGATTTATATTCAAAACACTCTTTTCTTGAGCTCTCAGGCTATTATTAAATGCAAAATGAATCATAAACCTAATATTTACCGAAATTACCGCAACTTTTGGTACAGTTTTAACAAAGTTCTGTAATTTAATTATCCCAAATTTGAAAAATCTGATTTTTGTCAAAAAAGTTCAGACAGAATGACAAACAGTGCAGACCCTAATCAGACTGCTCCTAAGGAGCAGTCTGATTTGGATCTACACTGTTTGCTTGGACAAATCTGTCCCAATATACAAGTTTTTATGGTAATATCTAATATGAAAATGGTATTATTGATTTCGTTATCCAACAATTTCAGCTTCCATTAGTTTCATGTCTGTAGGGATGACAGTGCCAAGCGCTTGCCAAATCATTTACCGTTATTTGGCAACGTTCGCAATTCTAGCTTCGGCGTCAGCAAAATTTGACATTTCAATATTCATAACTCTATTGATCGGAATATTTGTATCTTAATATTCATAGTTTGATTGATCAAATAATAATTGCTGTCATTGAAATTTCTGAGACAAATTTGGATTTGCAGCGTAACGCAATAAATTTTCTGTTTTTCTTTTTCTTATCAAACCAATTTTTATAGTTGGTAATTTCAATTTATTGCTTTATTTAATTTTGATTTCATCAAAGAGGTAGAATCTGTTATAAATGTATGTGCTTGCTTTCCAGTTCCTGGCAAATCTATATGAGTCATGAAACGCAGAAACCATCTTTGTGATCAAGCCAAACTCTTCATTTTAGGCCTTTAGACCTTTGAAATCTGTTTAAGGTGAGAGTGAGCAGCAAAGCCTTGGATGTTTCAGGCTGGTGAGAATTTTGGTTTATCAGATATTCACTGTTAGGACTTGTATTAAATCATTAAAAAAAACTTTCACAAAGCATATCCACAAATGTGGAGTTTCGTATGGACCTTCAAAGATATGATGAGAAAACCTGCTCAAACTGTGCATTCTCTGATCAAGCTACATACATCTGCAGTCTGATCGCAGATTGCCTAGTCCAGACAATAACTGGTTCCTCTAAATGCTTAGTTAAACAGTACATCTTGTATGCATAGTTTAAGAGTTTGCATATTCCAGAAAAAGGGTTTTTCATCATGTGGGCCTATTATCACAAACTAATCAGACTCAATGCATGTCTTACTGCTCTGAGCAGTCTGATGAGGCCTTTACTGCATAAATTCATGGATTTTCTCATCATATTTTTCAACCACAAATCAGAATTTACCTGTATCTGCACTGGTTGTTGACATAAAAGATATTGGCCTCTCCCTCTTCTCGTGACCATGCTTTAAGTCTGACATCAGCTTCTGATCATCCAAACCACTGCCATCAAGTAAATCCTTTTGTTTCAATTCTTTTGATATCATTTCACCTTTAAACTCATTATCACCACCTTGAACATTATAGACAGTTGCAGTTCTTCCAGAAAATCCAGAATCAATCATACTGTTTCTACAGGAAATTCCTGAATCTGCCATGGAATGCTTCATAGAATTAGATGAAACTGATGAATCAGTTAATGAACCTTTAACTGACACTGAAGACTCAGCCATTGAACCTTTCATGGCTAAACCGGACTCACTCATAGAGCCTCTCATTGAAATCCCAGAATCTACCATAGGCCCTTTACCTTGAATGTCGGGTTTCATTACACCTACTGCTTGTGTTTTATTATGCTGAACATCTTTTTCTGACACTGTGAAAGTATTGTTCAAATTATTAGCACTATCTTGCTGACTAGATTTATTATCCATTGTGAAAGTGGAATTCAAGCACTTATCTCCAATGTGACTAGATTCAACAGTTTTTGTAAAAGTAGAATTTAGTTTTTCTATATGAACACCACGATTTTCTTGAACACCAAAAGGAGTTGAAGATGACACAGTGTCAAAATCTACCGACTGTTCTAAACTTTCCATTTTTTCAGGTGTGTGCATGTTTTCAACAGACATGGCTTCTAGAGTTTCTTGTGAAGCCATCCTGTCAATGTCTTCTTCATCTTTGTCCACTAAATCAAATAAAAGCTCACCTTTTTCTAGAGTCAGACTAGTTAATAATCCAAGACTAGAATCTCTACTTATGTTCATTGGCTGAGATGAAAATTCTCCATCTTCAATCATTTCTTGATCAAATATGAATTCAGGAGACGGAGATTCTTCTGAAGGTTCTTGGGTAGAAGGTTTGCTCTCTGACTCGCCATCAAATGTTATATTAAAGTATTCCTTCCCACTTCCATTGCACATTTCTAGAACATCTTTTGAGCTTAAACTCCAAGAATCACTGCCCGCCCCAGAGCTTCCTCCAGCAGAAAGCTGAGGTTCAGGACTTTCGAATTTCTCCTCTTGCATATGAAATGGTTTAATTACTTCCTCAAGTTCATCATTTTCATTATAGTCATCCTCTGCAATCATTTTTAATTTTTCTGCAGCTTCATCTACTATGGTGTCTCCCCCTCTGTCTAATTCTGCAATTTCTTGCCTTAAATAATGCAGTCTAGAAACACCATGTGAAGATTTAGGAAGTTTAGGTAATTTTCTTTTATGTCTAGGCCTGTCTATAAACTCTGTATCATCATCATGAATTATTCCATCTTCATCTAAACCTGGGATAGCATCTTCTTCTTCTTCTTTATCAATATATTCACTTGATCTATCGTGGTAAGAATAGTCTCTCAATGAATCAGTTGCACAAACCTTGGATTTACCTCGAAACTCCGAAACTTTTGGTGGTCGCTCAACTATCTCAGAGACCTGCACTTTCTTAGCATCTATATGAGATACTTTGTCTACAGGTGCGAAAATACCATGTTTCTTTCTGCATGTAAAATATCTCACATCACTGACCAAGCCATCATGAGTACCATCTGCTTCATCAAGTGCTATACCACACCAAAGTCCAGAGGCAACATGAATAGTTCCAAAATACAGAAGGGTTCCAGTTTTCAAACCACCAATCCTGACCCTGTCTCCAATGAAGAACTCATAAGTGTCTGCCTGACTGGTTTCAGGGGTAGAAATCTGGCTGGGACTAGGCTTTGGTATAGCTATAGGCTGGGTTTTAGGAGTTTTGTCTTCAAAGGACTGTTTAGGAGGATATGGATCAGACTGACCCTCATATGAGAGTATCCTTGAGGTGCTGGTTTTCAGGGCTCGGTCTTCATAAGTAGGTAGTTTGGAGGAATAAGACTTTGGTGCTGGGAGAAATGAGCGCCTTTTCTCCGGCTTTTTCTCAGGGCTCCCTGTCAAGTTGTCAGGAGAATACTGAAAAGAGAAAAGAAACTGGTTTGAGTATAAAGGTCCAGAAATTACCCTACACACTGGGACATTGCATTTTCTATAATCTGAGCATCTTGACATATTACTGGATTTAAACTCCCTTAATTACCATATTAATCCTAATAAATGCCCCTGCTCTGATAAATGCCTCCTGCCTCTTTTCAAAAATAACCTTATATTAACTTGCATTAAATCCTATTTGCTTCTCTAGATGAGGTAGCTCGTTGTAATGGTGTCTAGTCTTAAAGGAAAGAATTTACTCCTGGAATTTGCTAGGAGCAAATTCTTTCCTTTAGAAGTTGACCCCTACTAAGAATGGGGTCAAAATAGTACAGCTGCTTCCTCTGAAAGTGTATCCATTCACCTTAATACTGTTTATCAGAGGTATTTAGGCAGTGACTGTTTACTACACCTAGGCTCTAAATAATGCCCCCTTTTCATAGCATGCAAAAAGATTCCATTGCACACAGCCTTTTATTGTCAGCCTCCTATCTTCCTGACATGACTGAAGTACTGTTGAAAAGGACGTAAAATCGCAAGTCATCATTTCTGATTTCTATTCTGGTCAAGCGAAGATAATCCAGTAATAGTTCTGTGAGCAGGAGTGTATGACTTGTATGAGGTCCCCGCCTTAGCCTCTATCACCTATATAAGGTATAATTCAAAAACTATGACATAAAAGTTGAGAAAATAAACAGATAAATGGATGAATAAAGGGACAGGATGACAATAACTATTACATCCCCTGACATACCTTATTGCATGAAAACTTGGATTAATGCATACAATCCACAGATTCCTTAAGAACCCAGACTGCTTATGCAAACAAGGAATATTTAGGGTATATGCAGTGAGTAAGTAATGCACCAGTCACGGCCCCCATGGGGCTGGGAATAGCATGGGCAAAGTGGGGCTTAACTACAGTGTTTTTACCTAAGAGTGTCCCGGCAGTGCCATGGATATGCTGGGCTTTTGCAGCGGGGAAAAATAGTGGAGTGTTTTTAACAAAATTAAGAATATTGAATTTTATACTTATATGATCCCCTGGGGGGGGGGGGGGGAGGGGGGGGGACCGTTACCAGGGATTTGACATAAAAAAAGTCCCCAGCGTGCTGGGCATATACCAGGACTTTGCAGAGTGAAAAGTCAATAGCTCTGCTATTCCTGGCCTGGTTGCAAATGACTGGTGCATAATATCCCATAGAACCAGAGAAATCAACATCATGCAAGCAACATTCATAATTTAAATTATAAATATTCATCGAATATACTACATCCCAGTGGGCACACAGGGTCAAAATAACATTTTCTCAACATCATTTGGACTGTGCATGCTTCACAGGGTATAATCGATTCCGCCAATTTTCGCTTCCTGCAGAGACTGTACATCATATTTGGCTTCCACCGAGACTGTCCGCGATCTCTTGCTTCCTGCAGAGACTACTGTCCTCGAAAAATGGCTTCCTGCTGAGACTGTCCGTGTGACTCTGCTTCCTGCCGAGAGCCTCGGCAGGAAGCAGAATCACGCGGACAGTCTCTGCAGGAAGCCATTTATCATGTACAGAAATCTCGGCAGGAAGCAAGAGTTCGCGGACAGTCTCGGCAGAAGCCAAATATGATGTACAGTCTCTGCAGGAAGCGAAAATTAGCGGAATCGATTATACCCTGTGTGCTTGGTGGGTGATTCTGATCAGCTGAAAAACCAAAATTCATCCCAATAATAACAGACATTTGATACCCATTCCATGTGATTGAGTAACATAATCTCTTCTATTATGTTACGGTACATGAACACAGTTGATCAAATATAACATGGACAAGGATCAATATCCCTCAATGGAAAAAAAAATACTGTAACTAAAACAACCTGTTAACAAAATATACCTCATCTGAATTATCCATATTATTTTCATAAATTCTTTTCCTCCATATCTAAGATCAGCCAAAAGATTAGCCGAGAACTAATATTAGAAGTTCAGGATCATCGAAAGACCTCCAAATAAGAAAACTTTTACTTTCAAAGCATGCTTTGTGTTTACTGTAATGACCCTAAAATTTCGGACACCCAAGTTCAAAAATTCTTAGAAAGTGGATTTTACACACATTAATGCATCCAAATGATGCTTAGTAAATGGCAAACGTTGTAGACCCTGATCAAACTGCCTCATTCATGAGCAGTTTGATCTGGGTCTACAATGTTTGCTCAGACCTGTCTGTCCGAATATTTAGGGTTCTTAGGGTATAGTACAGTTTGATTGTTCAGTGTACATCCCCCATTGCACAACAATATCACTTGCCAAGTGTATTCACCTTGTGGCTTACAGGTAGAAAGGTAAGACAACCAAAGAGCTCCACATTATTCAAACTTTTGAGACCAAGACGGACGGATGGATAGTGATTTTATGTCCCTTTCAACAGTTTTTTCGTCGTATCAGGACGATGGGTGGGTGATAATGAGAAGCTGTGTATAATGGAGCCCCATGTAGGGTTGGAAAGAATTCCGCCTTAGGATGCATTTGAACCTGGATCACTAGCTTAGCAGGCCAGCACTTAAACACTGAGCTACCAGGGCTTAGCTTTTCTTCTGTTCCCATAAAAAATATGTTGTTGGAGCAGATTAGAACTGCCTCAGCAAGCTGAGGCTGTTCTAATCTGCTCCAACAACATATGTTTTATGGAGAATATGTTTTATGGAGATAAAAGAAGAAAAATAAAATTTCACCACCAAAAATATTGGAAAAACAGGAGCTTCGGAGTGTCATTAAATCGCCATAAGCACAAGCCATAACAGAATGATGACCTATTATTAATCAGTCATTAAGAGCTGATTCTGATCGTGTGGAAGATTATGGTTTTATTAGTATCTGAGACATGCCAAACTCTGGGTGGTATTTTCATAAGCTGAGTTTCAAAAAAAAAGATGTTTGTTTGGATCAAGGGGCTGCTGGGCTGAAATTTATCCATAGGACAGAGGAAACTCATGACATGGCTTGGCCAGACTCGAACTTGCTACCCTCAGCTAGCAAACATAGTTCATTCTCAATAAATGTATATTATGATGGTTCTAATGATGAAGCCACAGCTGCATGTTGAATTTACAGTCCAACCTGTATTAAGCAAGCACCTAAGGGATAATCAAAATCTGCTTGCTTAAGACAGGTGCTTGCTATTAAAATACAGGTACAGTTCAATGTATTTGCCTGTTTTAGGAACTAAATACATGCTTGCTTATACAGGTTGCTTGCTTAATAGAGGTGGCCACTAAGACAGGTTTTACTGTATATGAAACAAGAATTCTGTGAAGCCGTGTCTGCCTTAACAGAGTAACAGAGCTAAACCAGAAAACTTGACAAATGATTGTGCCATTGCAAAGGACTCTGATGATGGCAGAAAAGTCATACCTATGTCTCACTTTCCATTAATTGTAATCCTACTGGTGTGTATTTCCTCTTGCATCCAAGCAGAACATACCACCTGGTATCACAGGGTATAAACCAGTCCGCCAATTTTTGCTTCCTGCAGAGACTGTCCATCATATCTGGCTTCTGCCGAGACTGTCTGCAAACTCTTGCTTCCTGCAGAGAGTACTGTCCTTGGAAAATGGCTTCCTGCCGAGACTGTCCGCGTGACTCTGCTTCCTGCTGAGGCTCTTGGCAGGAAGCAGAATCATGCGGACAGTCTCTGCAGGAAGCCATTTATCATGTACAAAAGTCTCTGCAGGAAGCAAGATATCGCGAACAGTCTCAGCAGAAGCCAAATATTATGTACAGTCTCTGCAGGAAGCGAAAATAAGCCCTGTGGGTATGCTGTATTCAGTCTCTACAGGAAAAACTAAGTGACAAACTGAGTACGAGAGAATGCATAGATGGATCAACGCTGGATGACTTGCAAATTGACATCCTTTTCAAAATTATTTCAGTCATATCAGGACAATGGGAGGGTGATAGTGCAAGGCTGTGTGCAATGAACCCCATTTACCATTGAAAAGATCTCTGTCTCTGGAAATCAATTTCAGGATCGTTAGATCAGCAGGCCAGTGCTTTACCCACTCAGCAACAGTGGCTGCTCAAAGAGAGAATGTGTGAGCAAAGGGTTTAGCTGTTTTTTCATTGGTGGAGTATTTTATCCAAAAGGAAGGGTGCGTTTGTATCATTAGATCAGCAGGCCAGTGCTTTACCAACTGAGCAACAGCGGCCCCTCAAAGAGAGAATGTGTGAGCAAAGGGTTTAGTTGTAATAATTAACCCTAGTAACCAACTGTTCACAAAGGATACAACTTCATGTTCTTACAATATTTCTAATTTGAGTCAGATTTTTAATTTGAGTCAAATTACAGGTTTGCGTGATTCGAACCCGGTCCGCAAGATCAGTTGGTCAGCGCTTAACCCACTGAGCTACCGGGGCTCCTGATCCAAAAGGAAAGGTGTGTTTGTATTTGTTGTTGGTATGGTAACCCAGCTTTGGGACTCCTTGATGTCCTAACATAAACTTTGAAAGCTTGAATAACAGCATGAATATCTGATTTGTCTGGGAGAGAAAGAAAATCAATGATATTACCAACACCATGTCATCCCTCTGGTAGTCTATTACAACTGTTTCCACCGTAATCATGCTAAGTAACTGAGCAAACTGTGTACAAAGACCCTGATCAGACTGCTGCCACAGGGATCTACACCAACTGCCACAAGCTAATTCTATAACAAATCACCCAACAACAGAAATCAACTTGTTAAAATTTTAGGTTCATCACAATCAACTAATTAAGGTAAAGGGGTAACGTAACAACTCTGCCATTTTTACTTTGGTTTCCCTTCTCCATCCAGATCATCCCAGTTTGATAAAGCTTTTCAACTGTAAATGGGGTTCCACTGCACTTAAAGCCTTTCATAGTCACCCTCACATGGTCCTGATTGACCGAAATACTATTGAAAAGGAAGTAAAATTGCAAGTCATACATCCATCAATTTCCATACAGGTACACTTTTAATGGAAAGAATATGCTCCTCTTGAAGCAAGAGTAGAACCCACTCTTGAAGGGTTTTGTTGACCAGGGAAGCGCAATCTGTAGGTCAGCAAAATTATCTCCCTTTATGAAAATGGCAGAAAAACAGGGAAATGCAGTCAAACACTTTTCAGTGTCCTAATCTTTCAAGTTATTACAGTATTACACAACTCCTATTACTAACTCCTCTCAGCCCTAATTAGATTGTCTAGCCATGCATTGTGATTTGAATTCTACCAACATCAGAAAACAAGTGAGCCGCAACACGAGAAAAACAACAAAGTGGTTGTGCGCCCAGCACAGACTCAGATCAGCCTGGGCATCTACCCAGTCTGATCAGAGTCTTCGCTGTCCGCATGGATTGGAGGTAGCTTAATATACCGGTACCCTTAGCTACCCTTTAAGCAATTAGTGAAGAGTCTGATCAGACTGGGAGAATGATCAGACTGGGAGAGGCTGATCTGAGTCTGCGCTGGGCGCACAACCACTTTGTTGGTTTTCTCGTGTCGCGGCTCAAGTTTCCAGGATACCAATGATGTATTACTGGCTTAATGTATTTAGCTTCATGTCCTTTTTTAATGCCTTCTCTCAGCCTTTTTATACCATTAGGTGAATTTATGAATATTGAATGATCCGGTTCTGCAGAAGTTTATGAAGGTCTGTGACTTCACAGGAGACATGATGGAAAATGACTTCCTTTAACAAACACATAGGGGAGAGTCGGGTAACTTCGGACAGCGGGTAAATTTGGACAGTGACATTGTTTCCTTTATATGTCTGTTGTTCACGCTGGTCTGGCATTCAACACAGGCAACGAGGCAACGTACTTTAAAACACGATTGTTTTGCATACTTCTTACATTAATTTGAAAATATCATTCTTACGGACCCGGCAGTTTGTTAGATCTCTTAGTCAGACCAGATTTTCGAAGGAATTACGTCTAGTATTGATGCAGTGCTTGAATGAGTTTTTTCACCAATTCGTTGGCTGGTCGTTGTAGCCCAAAAATTGTTTTCAAGCATTTCTTGAATATGCATATCAATTCAGTAAAACTTTTGAGTCCTATTTCAAGAGTAGGGGGTCGGATGGTCCGTGAGACTATACTTCTGAAACAAACTTATCCTGATGAGCAGAACAAGCAGGTTCCTTGTACGCTGTCTTCGTTGCCTGTGTTGAATGCCAGACCAGTGTGTTGTTTGGAACTAAAATAAAAATAACTGGCTATTGCAAACCAGGGTTCGTACAGAAATAAGAGAACAGAATTCCAGGACTTTTCCAGGAGTTTTCAAGGACTTTTTTCGTTTTTCAAGGACTCAATTTTAACGACCGATCAGTCACCCCATGTTGGAAATGTCTATAGGTAATACGATCGCAGGCCGAACAGATCGCTTTCAGTTTGTCAGTCTTGAAGGGGCGAATCCATTTGGAATAAGCAGGGTTCCTCTCACACTCGTTTTTATATACCATTTGCCTTTTGAAGCCATTGTGTTCGTTGATCTTCTTCGATTTTAAATTCGCGCAAAATTTGCACTTTTTATAGCCGGAAACGGCGAAACGGAAGCAAGTCGAACTTTATTTCTACAACCGGATGATGGTATTGATAAATACGGGGACTACCGGTAAAAATGAATCTGAATACATTCGCACCTCGCTTTTCGACGTATCTCGCGATTTTCACTCGGTTTTCTTTTGCGCATCACATAACTCCAAAAGAATAAAAAAGAATCGATGTATTTTATTATTTTCAAGGACAATTTCACATTTTCAAGGGCAATTTTACAAAATTCCAGGACAATTCCAGGACAAATGGCACTATTTTCAAATTCCAGGAGTTTTCCAGGACCAGAGTCAAATTCAAGGACTTTTCAAGCGGTCTGTGCGAACCCTGCAAACAGTGGAAATCCTGATGAGACGGCTCATTATGAGCTGTCTCATCTGGATTTTCACTGTTTGCAATGGTTTGTCCGAATTTACCCCCATGTCCGAAGTTACCCGACTCTCCCCTAGGTCTGATTAACAATATAGATGAATGGATGACTTGCAATTTTACGTCTTTTTTAACACTATTTCAGTCATTCCAGCACAATGGGCTGGTGTTAATGGAAGGCTGTGTGCAATGGAACCCCATTTAAAGTTGGAAAGATTTCCGCCTCCAGCGGGTCTCGGACCTGGGACTAGATCAGCAGCCAGCACTCAACCTACTGTGCTACCAGGGCTCCTGATTAACTATATAGAACCATACAATATGATAAGCAAATAAGACAGAATAGCAATAACCTCATACATTATATCTGGCCACTCTGCGAGAAAGGGTCCAAACCTCGGCCTGTCAACCCAGCGGGCACATGATGTCAAAATGACGTCGTACCGACGTCAATGTGACATCAGTACGTCATCATTTCGACGTCATGTGCCAGCTGGGAAAATATGATCTACTTCAGATGGTAATAACATAGAATGATGATGTAATAATTTCTTGAAAATTTTATGAAACCAGCTAAACCTGAAAGAAGAGTTGCAGGCAGGGAAAAAAATCTTGTCATGTGGGATATCTGGTAGCAAGTGATCTAGCCCTGTGAGATTACTGTTAACAAATGCTGCCTCAGTCTTGCAGAATACCTGATACTTGTCTGGATATCTTCTGGTTAATACCTGCAATTGACCTGTGGACAATCTGGTAAAAGCAGCAGTAGTCTAATGGGACAATGTGTCACAAGTATTTTGGTACTACCTAACATGCCTTGGATCTATGAAACCAAGTTATCTAAACCTGTTGGATTCCTAGTAACAAGTTATCTAAACCTGTAGGATCCCTGGTATTAAGTGTAACCTAGACCTGTTGGATCCCTGATAACAATTATCTAGACCAGTTGGGTCATGGTAACAAACTATTTTAAACCTATTGGATCTCTCGTAACAAGTTATTCAAACCTGCTGGATCCCTGATAAAGAGTCATCTTAAACTGTAAGAACCCTGGTAAAAACTCTCATCTTAAACTGTAAGAACCCTGGTAACAACTCTCATCTTAAACTGTAAGAACCCTGGTAACAACTCTCATCTTAAACTGTAAGAACCCTGGTAACAACTCTCATCTTAAACTGTAAGAACCCTGGTAAAAACTCTCATCTTAAACTGTAAGAACCCTGGTAACAACTCTCATCTTAAACTGTAAGAACCCTGGTAACAACTCTCATCTTAAACTGTAAGAACCCTGGTTACAACTCTCATCTTAAACTGTAAGAACCCTGGTAACAACTCTCATCTTAGACTGTAAGAACCCTGGTAACAACTCTCATCTTAAACTGTAAGAACCCTGGTAACAACTCTCATCTTAGACTGTAAGAACCCTGGTAACAACTCTCATCTTAGACTGTAAGAACCCTGGTAACAAGTCTAAATCTACTGGAACCCTGGAAACAAGTTATCTAAACCTACTGGAGACCTGGAAACAAGCTATTGGATGCCTTGTAACAGGTTATCTAAACGTATTGTATCCCTGGAAACAAGAAGTTTACCTAAACCTATTGGATCTCTGGAAACAAGAAGTTATCTACTTGTCTAAACCTATTGGATCCCTGGTAACAAGTTGTCTAAACCTATTGGATTCCTGATGAGAAGTTACCTAAACCTATTGGATCCCTGATAACAAGTTATCTAAACCTATTGGGTCCCTGGTAACAGGTTATCTAGACTACTGGATCCCTGGTAACAAGATGATATCTAAACCCGTCAGATCCCTGGTAGCAAATTATCTTAACCTATGAATCCCTGGTAACAAGTTATCTAAACCAAATGGATCCCCTGATGATGTAGATGAGTTGCAATTTTATGTCCTTTTCAACAATATTTCAGTCATTTCAGGACAATGAGCTAATGGTAACAAAATAACTGTGAGCAATGAAAACCAGTTTACAGTTGAACTTATTACTAACTTCAGGCACTCAAACTCAGGAACACTAGGTCAGCAGGCCAGAGCTTAACATATTTAGCTAGCAGTGCTTCTGACCTGTGGGACACCTGAGAACAGATTATCAAGTACAGTGGGATACCTCAGTAAACAAGAGGCCCAAATGGGCCTGATATCGCTCACCTGGCTTTTGTGCAATGGGACCATTCTGATACAAAATTGGTCCAATTCCAATGAGATTTTCTCATTTTCACATTTTGCTACTTTTAGTAACAGAGGCCAACTTGTCCGGTCTTTATATATTTACTTTTGAAACATCTCAATACAAGAATCATTTTGCCACAAATTTCATCAAAATCCATTCTGGGGTTACTGAGATGTTGTCAGTTTCATGTTTTGTGCTATTTTTAGTAACGGCAGATGGCGGCCATCTTGGAATGCCAAAATGCAAAAAATAGAAAAGCTTTCATGCAAGGACCATTTTGACACACAATTGGTTTAGCTCCATTGTAATTTTCTAATTTTCATATTTTGCTATTTTAAGTAACAGAGGCCAACTTGACGGGTCTATATTTGTTAATTTTTTAAAGGACTTGACCCAATTTTACAATTTTGAAACCCTGCAGTCTGGTCATGCTCCATGTGAAAATTTAGACCAATGGGTTCAGTGGTTTTACAGAAGAAGTTGTTTGAAGTTGTTTGAATAAGTCGTTTTCTGACAGTGGCATTTGAGCAAAATTACACTCGTAAACAGAAAGTAGGTCACTGTGACAAAACTCCGCTACAGATTTTTTTCATTTTTACAATTTTGAATACCAAGGTTTCACTGATGTTCCATGCCAAAATTCAGACAAATATGCCCATTGGTTCTGGAGAAGAAGTTTATTTTGTTGTTTTTGCTATTTTTAGTAACGGTGGCCATCTTGGATTTTCAACCTGACTCAATTTTACAATTCTGAGACCCTGGAGTCAGGTCATGCTCCATGTTAAATTTGAGAACCATGGGACCAGTAGTTTTACAGAAGATGTTGAATATTTGTTTTTAGGTGTTGACGGACACATTTTGGGACGACGCACGATGCACGCCGGACGCATTGGTATGAAAATAGCTCACTATGGCCCTTCGGGCCAGGTGAGCTAAAAATCATGATATGACAACCTGAGTGCTAGTTATATGGAACAAATACAGGTACATTTCAATGTAGTTGCCTGTTCTGGGATCTGAAAACATGCTTGCTTAATACAGGTTGCTTGCTTAACCCTATTGCACTCAGAACGGCCAAAACTCCATAGAGTTTTGGCCGTTCTGAGTGCAATAGGGTTAACAGAGGTGGCCACTAAGACAGGTTTACATAAAATTATATTTACAAGATCTGATGGAAAGTTTATGATTTTTGAGAAAATCTATAAATACTATGCAACAACAGACACACATCATATGTTCTTGGTGTATGTGAGTATGTACTGGTTTCATTTTTTTTATTTTTTCATTTTATATATTTATATTGTATTGAACTGCAATTGTTGAATGACTTTAAAATGAATCTGCTATTAAAATCCTTACACTCTGATTTTTTTTTTTTAAACAAAAATCTTACACTTACCATTTTGGAATATATAATCCAAAACCTCGGCTTAATAAGACACGCTTTTATGTTATGACAGTTACATAGCCGAATTGAAAATGAACCAGAATTGCGTCAAGTCATATCATTCCAATGTTATTATGATAAGCACTGAATCCATAATCGTCTCACATTAGTTCAGCCCCTCCAACATTTTCCAGTATTTGGAATACTTCCATTTTCTTCCTTGCAGAGTTGTATTTTTAATTGGATAGCTTCAGTGCTTACCCTACAAGGTTAATATATTTGCGAGCTCTGAATAATTCAGCGAATGGCAGCCTTTGCGATCAATACTGTACTATAACAGGGAAAGCAGTCAATCAATAGATACAAAAGCTGCCTCATCCTTAAAACAAAGCGTGGAGACAATATTGGCCCAATTAGCGTGACAAATCAATATACAAAACTTTTTCAATTAGCAATATTAAGACATTGGTACGAAATGATGTTACCCCAAAACAATTTTGCGAAACAATATTAAAATGAGTTGAGATGGTTGCTTAGCAATATGATGACATTTTGCAACAGTATTGATCATGAACTGGAAGGAATGACTGATCCTTTGATTGATTATGAGATATGTAGAAACGATGAGGAAAACACTATATGCCATAATATTTCACAATATTAGGGCATTTATACAAGGTCAGACTGGTTTCAGGGACAGAACTTCTATATTTTAATGTTCATCAGCTGATAAAGCTTAGTGGGAGGAGCTAAAATTCCACTAAGCATGAAGTGCTTCATGAAAGATTTTAGTGACAACCACCCCAGCGGGCACACGTCGAAATGGCGTCAAACTGATGTCGATGTGACGTGATGACATCGCATCGATGTCAATACGACGTCATTTCAACGCCATGTGCCTGCTGGGACCAGCTTGACATCATCCGGTGAACACCTAAAAATACAAGAATTCCGCGGAATGCGCTGTCTCGCCTGCTGGCGCTTTGTCACTCAGCAAAGATGTATGCATGACCAAAGTTTCAGGGTTCTAGCCTTTATTGTTTCTGAGTAACAAACCTAAATGCGAAAACTTGACAAAAAATTGCAAAGTGTGCCAACCGTAAAATGTAGGTCAAGACTCAATACAGATGATGGTTTTGAGAGTTACTCTTCCAGATGTAAGCATGAACCAAGTTTCATGGCTCCAGCCCTTATAGTTTCTGAGAAAATGACCTAAACCCAAAAACTCTACAAAAAATTGCAAAGTCAGTCAACCGAGAAATGTAGGTCAAAACTCAATGTTGATGATGGCTTTGAGATCTTTTCTTCCAGATGTATGCATGGCCCAAGTTTCATGGCTCTAGCTCTTATAGTTTCTGAGAAAATGACCTAAACGCGAAAACTCGACAAAAAATTGCAAAGTCAGTCAACCGTAAAATCTAGGTCAAGACTCAACATTGATGATGGCTTTCAGCTATACTCTTCCAGATGTATGCATGACCCAAGTTTCATGGTTCTAGCACTTATAATTTCTGAGAAAATGACCTAAACACAAAACTCGTCAAAAAATTGCGAAGTCAGTCAACCGTAAAATCTAGGTCAAGACTCAATATTGATGATGGCTTTCAGCTGTACTCTTCCAGATGTATGCATGACCCAAGTTTCATGGCTCTAGCCCTTATAGTTTCTGAGAAAATGGCATAAACGCAACAAGAGGGCCATGATGGCCCTGGATCGCTCACCTGAGTATCCCGTGAACTTAACCTCAGAGACATCCATATGACCGACAGACAGAGTTTCACAAAGATCAAATGGAAAATGAACCCTTTATTGTGTACCTAAGGTTTTTATAAGATTTAACCTAATGACCTAGATTTCGACCCCACATGACCCAGTTTCAAACGTGGTCTAGATTTCTTGGATATGAACATTCTGACAAAGTTATCAAAACTGTGCCCTCTAGAGTGTACACAATGCTTTTCTAAGGTTTAACCTTGTGACCAACTTTTTGACTCAACATGACCAAGTTGCACCATTGGTCCAGATTTGTTGGAAACAAACATTCTGACAAAGTCTCATAAAGATTAGAACAAAACTGTGTCCGCTAAAGCGTTCACACTGTTTTTCTAAAAACTGACCTAGTGACCTAGTTTTTGACCTGACATGGCCCAGTTTCAAATTTGGTATAGATTTCATGAAAATAAACATTCTGACAATGTTTCACGTAGATTGGATCATAACTGTGCCCTCTAGAGTTTACACAAGGTTTTTCTAAGATTTGACCTAGTGACCTAGTTCTTGACCCCACAAGACCCAGTTTCAATTTTGGCCTAGATTTTATATAAATAAACATTCTGACAAAGTTTCATGAAGATTGGATCATAACTGTGCCCTCTAGAGTGTGCACAAGGTTTTTCTAAGATTTGACCCAGTGACCTAGTTTTTGACCCCACATGACCCAGTTTCAAAGATGGTCTAGATTTTATTTAGATAAACATTCTGACAAAATTTCATGATGATTGGATCATAACTGTGCCCTCTGTGTCATTCTAAGATTTATTTCTATTTTTAGCTCTGGCGGCCATTTTGTTCAGCGGAGTGGAAGCGTTTTAGCAATTTTTGTTCAGAGTCATGAGTAAAACATTTCTGTGAATTCTTTTTGAAATCGAGCAATTGGGTTCAGAGACGATGATGTTAAAAGCTTTTTTCTATTTTTAGTTCTGGTGGCCATATTGTTCAGCGGAGCAGAACCGTTTGAGCAATTTTGGTAGAGGGTCTCCCAAGGAACATTTCTGTGAAATTATTTGAAAATCGGCCCAGCAGTTTTGAAGGAGAACTTGTTTAAAGGTTTTTCTATTTTTAGCTCTAGCGGCCATATTGTTCAGCAGAGCAGAACCGTTTGAGCAATTTTGGTAGAGGGTCTCCTAAGGAACATTTCTGTGAAATTATTTCAAAATCGGACCAGCAGTTTTGGAGGAGAAGTCGTTTAAAGGTTTTTCTATTTTTAGCTCTTTGGCGGCCATATTGGTCAGCGGAGCGGAACCTTTGAGCAATTTTGGTAGAGGGTCTCCTAAGGAACATTTCTGTGAAATTATTTCAAAATCGGCCAAGCAGTTTTGGAGGAGAAGTCGTTTAAAGGTTTTTCTATTTTTAGCTCTGGCGGCCATATTGTTCAGCGGAGCGGAACCATTTGAGCAATTTTGGTAGAGAGTCCCCCAAGAAACATTTCTGTGAAATTATTTTAAAATCCGTCTAACAGTTTTGGAGAAGAAGTCGTTTAAAGCAAAAGTTGACGCCGGACAACGGACGACGGACAAAGACCGATCACAATACCTCACCTTGAGCACTTCGTGCTCAGGTGAGCTAAAAACTCGACAAAAAATTGCGAAGTCAGTCAACCGTAAAATCTAGGTCAAGACTCAATATTGATGATGGCTTTCAGCTGTACTCTTCCAGATGTATGCATGACCCAAGTTTCATGGCTCTAGCCCTTATAGTTTCTGAGAAAATGACCTAAACGCAAAAACTCAACAAAAGTTTACGCCGCTGCCGCCGCCGACACCGGAAAAGCAATACATATGTCTCGCCTCTACTTTGCAGGCGAGACAAAAATTAGGGGCCCAGTTGTTCAAAACTAACACTGTTGTAAGTTATTATAATAAATTACATGCAAAAACTCTATCATTTTTGCCAAAAAATATGAGCCGCTTTTGCACTGCACTAGAGGACTCTATGAATCCTTGACTATCAACTTCGTTAAGCTACCAATGCTATGAACCACTTGGCCCAGTTCTTTATACTTAAGACTTTATTTCAGGTATAATTATGTGTTTCATACTGCAAGTGATCCATTGAAAAATTCACAAAATTATTCCTACGGCAAATATTATATCTTATACCATCAAAAGGCCATTACTATGTCTTGCTGAATGCCAGCTGAATGTTGTGATGTCCAATCAAATGGCTCAGTAATTATGACATCAGTTTGATGTCATGCAGGCAGCAGACGAAGACAGTTACTCCAATTATGTTCAATTGAAAAAAAAGTCAGCAGCAAGTGTAAACGTTTTCACACATCACGGACACAAGACACAGACAACCCAGAAGCAATATACCCTCTCTACTACTTCCAAGTTGGGGGCATCATCCCACTGCATTGTTTACTTTGTAGTGCAAGGGAGATAATAAAAGAACTATCTGTGTGTAGTTTTTTCCAAGGTTTTTTTATTGCTATTGCCAACTTTCTGTCAATCTAATTGGCGGTCTTCATCATCTGATCAGACCCCTTAAATGAAGTCTGATCTAGTTGTTGGCTGGGCATAGTTTAAAACATAGACTGGAATGGAGTGGAATGAAATGAATTGGCTGAGATAATCTCCTCTAATTCTTTGCATGGACTTGGGATGGCACTCTTCTCTGAGGGAGCAAGAGTACCCTCTAGAAGCAAATTATAGCGAAAGGAATGAAGCTTATCTCATCCATTCAATTCCACTCCACTCCACTCCAATCCATTCCAAGTTTTAAATTTTACCAGTTGGCTCTGGTGTTGTACTTTTTCCAGAAAATACATCAGTTGGATTCTGATTCAGAAGCATCAGTTCTTGGCAATTAAATGCCAATTAAGCCATTAATCCTGTCTGATGGATGCTACATCTACCCCTGTGTATCTAGTTATCTGCAGATATTGTGTGATGATAGATATAGGCAACTGCTAACTTTGTTATTAGTGCTTAATGGCATGTAAAAGCTTTTGATACTTTCTCAGGGACATATTGATAATATGTTATGACTTTCACACTAGCCAACAGTAGGAGAATTTCAGTATGGCCTGTAAAATTTGATTTTCTGATAGAATTTTGTCCAGCTAAACTTGACTGAAGTTTCTGCAAAATATAAATAGTCCATTATTTTCTCTCTCTCTCTCTCTCTCTCTCTTTTTAATAGGCCATCATAAAATACCGCTTCATGAAGACCATGCAAGTAGCTCAAAGAGTAAAATGCTGGCTTGCGAGCTAGCAGTCCAGATCTGAATCCTGCTGGAGGCTAAATGCTTTTTAACTGCTACACAAGGGTCCTCTGCACACAGCCTTTCATTATCACCTTTTCATCAGCACAATATGACTGACCTACAGTGTTGGAAGAGCCATTAAACTATAATCCAGCCTATCATACATCAATCCATTCATCCAAGCTGTCCATCCCTCTTTTCTTTCCATCCATCCATCCATCCATCCATCCCATCCATCCATCCATCAAGCAGGCACTTTCCTGTAAATCTGCTATTTGGCTCTTTCAGAACATCCAGCAATTCCAATAAAACAGATTTTACAGTCAAGTTGATGACCTACAGAAATGACCCTAAATATTTGGGCACATTCAAGTACCTGAAAAAACAGTGTAGACCCGGATCAGACTGCTCCTACAGGAGCAGTCTGATCTGGGTCTGCCCTGTTTACGATTCCACCATCAAATTTAGGACATATTGCCATACTTTAAAATTGGTTTGTACGAATTTAGAATAATTACGGTAATTGCTTAAGACATGTCCAGATATTTAGGATAACTTTGGTAAACCTAGGCTAAGTATCTCTGTCACTCAGCCAAATTGCCAATTTGATATGCAAGTTGTTGGCTAAACAAGTCTTTTTCAGCTCTTTGGCATTCCTTATAAATTTCTAATACCACTTTGTAACCCTCAAAAATTTGATTCCACGCTTTCTGTGAAAGCCTGAAAGTCCACAAAACAGTAATTTGAAAACAGTGTAGACCCAGGTCAGACATAGAATGCATCTAATATGTTTGACAGTAAAAAGCTATTTCTGCAGCACACGGTGAATTGGTACACCCATTCGACAAGAAAACGGACAGTCTAACATTACTGATGAAAGTTTTGATGACAGAAATCTATGGACAAAAGACTATCCATCTTCAAATTTAAACAAATCCACAGGTTCTGTTAGGTCTACTACTGTAAAATTCAAAAAATTTGGACATATAAAATAAGCTGTTGAAAAATTGTAGAGACACTGAGCAAACTGTCTTAACAAGGTCTATTACATTCTGGTCGCTATCAACTGTTGCAAGTTTCAGTCTGATTCTGGTGGCTTATGGTATCATGATGGTAAATGCATATTTAACTTTCTGTTTCTATAACTCAGAAATGACCAAGGTGCCAAATATGGAAATGTCCTTTTAGATGCTCTGTAACTGCGTTGCTTGCGGCAAAATTTTGACCATTCAAGCTATGCAAAGCTAATTATTCATATCCCTTCCCACAGGAGTACTGGCCAGTTCTATGGCAAGCCAAATGCACACTAATTAGAAAAACCTGGTTTTTCTCAGAAAAACCTGGTTTTGCGATTTGATAAACCAGGTTTTTCTCAGATAAACCAGGTTTTTCTCTGATAAACCAGGTTTTTCTCTTGATATCATAGGTTTCTCAGAAAAACCAGGTTTTTCTTTGATAAACCAGGTTTTTCCTCGCAAAACCTGGTATTTCAACAGAAAAACCTGGTTTTTCTGTGATATACCTAGTTTTTCTCTGATAAACCAGGTTTTTCTTTTGATAAACCAGGTTTTTCTATAAAACCTAGTATATCTCGAGAAAACCTAGGTTTTCTTTGAAAAACCAGGTTTTGCGTAGAAAAACCTGGTTTATCTCAGAAACCTACGATATCAAAAGACAAACCTGGTTTATCAGAGAAAAACCTGGTTTATCAGAGAAAAACCTGGTTTATCTGAGAAAAACCTGGTTTATCGAGAGAGAAACCTGGTTTAACAAAAAAACTTGTGTTATCACAAGTTTATTTTGATAAACCAGGTTTTACGACGGTCTCTGCTAATGCAGTTGTATGCGGCAAGCCGAATGCACACTAATTATCTACGATAACGCTTCACCGAATGCATATTATTAGAAAAACTAGGTTTTTCTCAAGTTTTGAGAAAAACCAGGTTTTTCTCTTTTGTCACGTGACTTGATATCACAGGTTTCCAGAAATACGATTGGACGCTAGCTGTTTTGTTATACCTGGTTTTTCTCAATCTGATTGGATATTGAGAAACTTAGGATAACGCTCGAAGATCTGTTATACCTGGTTTTTCTCAGCCTGATTGGCTAACAGGTGTGTTGACATAGTGATTCGAACTAACGCGGTCGCGAGATCTCGTATTTCGCGAGATTGCAGACACCCTATAGGTAATATTGTTTTATGGCCCAGTTATGTCATTACCTATGTGCGATGGGGAATTTCCTTTGATGAAATATCAGCGTCGCTGTACTTGTACATGACAAGAATATGGTACACAATAAACAAAAATATTTATCTTTTTAAAAATTTAGCGTCATTTAGATGTGTAATGTTGACCACGCCAAAGACGTAAATTGTAAATTTATACCGAAAACGCATTTCTTTTAATTTAAGCATACTTTGTTTGAATAACGTGTGTTTGTTTTCCCTTTTTAGTCATGAGCGCAATAAATATATAAGAAAGAATAATCGATATTTCTAATTAGACTGCATCAACTGAAGCGCATTTTCCAGTGGAATATAACACATGAAACATACTTGAGTTTCTCATAAAAAATAGTGAGTTGAAAATTTATTTGGGTCATTTCAGTTTGCAACCAAAATGGCCAACTTTCGCTGTCTTAAACTTTAAAATGCGTAAAGGTACGCTGTATATTTCTTGTAATGATTATAAAGAAAATAAAGGAGGAATAAAAAAAAAAGATTTTTTTTTTCTCAATGAAGTCATTTGCCGTTTTAAAAGTCTCGGTACAATCCCATGCTTTACTGTTAAGGTCCTGGCAACTAGTTGCCAAGTATATTACCGTAAAATTTACGTTTTTCATAGTGTAAAATACTCCGGCGTAGGACCCCAGTCATAGCTTTTAAATTCTACACTGTAAAAAAGTCCGTAGATTTTACGGTAAAATACCTTGCTGCCAGTCCATTTCATGTTGTTTTACGGGCATCTGCCTAAAGATCGTTTTTTGAAATAACGATATGGTAGAGTTATATTAACTGACCGCACTCGAGAATACCTTTATAGTATTGAAGGGCTATAGAACCAAAACAATATCTGTCTTATTCTGCCCTACTCTGCTTGTTGATTCCTGCCGATGTTTACGGGTGCCCGTAAAAATAACGGGAAACGGACTGGCAGCTGATTTCCAGATATTCTACCGTAAATTCTACAGAATTTTTTACAGTGTAGAATAATTACAAAAACTGGCGAAGGTGCACAAATATTTAAGGTAATTACAGTATTTTTCTTTCTTACACCAGTTTCATATCCAATCTGACAGTCTAGGATCAGTCTGTTCATGAGAATATTTATAGCCCGACAAATCGCGGGTTGTATAATTTTTGCCTTTCTGTCCGTGTTTGTTTGTCTCCATCCGTATGTAAATTAAAGATTTACTCCCTTTATGATAATAACCAAAAATGATTTGATGTAATATATCATGCAATACCTCCGACATGGTCTAATTATATATTTGAAATAGAGTTTAGATAATAATATTTTATAAAAGTGAATTTAAAGTTTTTAAACGATCGCGGACCGCGCTCGAAATCGCATTATTGGATAAAAATGATTTATTCATGCGTTACAATCACATGCACGAATAAGAAAAATACATGTACATGATCACATGACATACGTGGTAAAAATCGATATTCTTACAGGCCGTAAGGAAATAAATAGTTTGCATTTTAATTTGAAGATTTTTTTTCATTCCCCATTTATCGAAAAAACATGCATTTTCTCAAAACTTGTGCGGTAATTATGGGACTATAACATATTGTTTAACGAAATTTTGTTGAAATATTTGTTTCTGAAAACATGAAATAAACGAGGGAGACACACTTTAACATTTGCGTTAAAGTTTTGCGCAAAGATTATTTATTTATTTATTTTTGTTTGTTTGTTTCTTTCTTTCTTTTCCTTCAAGCATGCTTAATAAGTACATAATATAATGCAACGAAATGACAACAGAGAGCAGAGAGACAGAAGGATAGAGAGATCGACAATTTGTTTTAAAACTATTAGTCAACCTTCTCACACCTCAGGAGGTTTCTATCAAAGATTCTGGAGACGGACATTTTCAGCCTAATGGAGTCGAAATCGGAAATTTTGCTTTTGATTAGTACTTCCAGAATAGATTTCGAGAAGCACTAAGAAATAGCGCTTAGGATTACTACAAAAGCAAATACAATTCACACCAAACCGATTTTCGTTTTCATCTCACTCACTGGATTTTTTTTCTTCAAGGCAGTCATTTTCCGTTTTAAAAGTCTCGGTAGAATCCCATCCTGTACTGTAAAGTTCCATGCACCTCCTGGCAACCAATTGCCAAGTATTTTACCGTAAAAGTTACGATTTCTTTTTACAGTGTAAAATGTAAAGCGTAGGACCCCAATCATAGCTTTTAAAGGTCACATTGCTCTATTAGCGTGAAAAATTTATCATGAAGTACCGCTGCAAACTTCTCAGTATAGTTTCGTCAGTGTAAATGACCGTGATTAGCCAGCTTTAAACAATTAAAAATCACTGAGTTTCACATAAAAAGAGTTTGAAAACTCATTCTGGGTATTTAAGTTGGCGAAAAAATCACCTACAGTGGACACGACAGTATCGGATCAAGTCAAATAAAAATCCTGTTATGTTGTATATGAAAGCTATATTTATGTATATGTTATTATACAATAAAATTGCAAAGTATCCCTTCTATCTACCCATGTCAAAAAATTTACGAAATTTATTCATTTAAGGACAGATGACCTAAACAGACTTACAAGAGGGTCTTACGACAGTAACGAATCAGGTGCGACAGTATCGGATCATATGATATTATTTTATCCGAGAGTGCCTCCGAGGCTTTCTACCAAACTTCTTAGCTTCAATAATTTGACTACATAAACAGTTGGACCTATTAAACTCACACAAAAAACTTTTACGGCCTTTCAACGATATTTTTACGCCATTCTTCACCAGCAACGGTTATGTCTGTTAAATTGACAGTTGAATGTTTACAAATTCACTAGCCTGTCAATAATTCTTTACTCAGTAATCCCCTGCACCCCCATATCACGGAACTACTCAAAAAATAAAAACAATTATCTGCCTTTGCAAAGTGTAGACCCTGATAAGACCATAGCGTCTGATCAGGATCAACAAAGGCGAAGTTTCAGCCTATGTTAATTTTACATAGGAATCTGCCCACACTTAGATTTTTTTGATTGTATGTATATTTGTTGTCTAAGGACTAACAGTGATGCTTATGGATTATTTGCCTCAGATCGCAGGCTCAGCATAGCACAAGATTGACTTAAGTATCTTATACCATGAAAAGGAGGGTTCCCTTAAAAAACCGTTCCTAGAATTACCAAATTTTCAGATTTTGCAATTTCATTTATAAACTTAAATCAGTGAATTGATGTGAAACATTTTACAAATGCGTATATTTACGTTTCAAGAAACGGGTTATGTATAAAATATTTTTTGTTTGGTATAACCCATCAAAATGAGCCAAAAACCACATCTATATCAAAATTTAATTATCAGTTAAAGTATGATTCAGTCGTTGTCAAGATTTTATATTTATCATAAATCATGCTGGATACCTCTTATATGTGTACGCGAAAATTAAAGAAATTCTGAGCCCGGTAAACTATACTTCAGGTCTGCAGAATATGGGCTCTCAGGCACCCCAATACATTAGAAAAGTATTATCTTGTTGAACTGTATTTTTGTTTCTTGATTCCCCATATGTAAGTTACATGAAAGTAAACTATACCATCTCTGTATTATCCCAGTTCAGATTATAAAACATATCAATGAAAATATCGCCTTGTCCAAACCCATTAAAGACCAAAACTTTTCAGATCAAATCTTTTAGTGGGCTTTTTTTTTTTTTTCTTTCCGAATGATAACCCTGTAATTATTTTACCTAGACTGACAACATATCTTATTTGGAGCCCAGGAAAAATATTCTAGAGCCCTAGCAGTTTTTACTGACACATTTTAGGCACTGGTTTCCTCGTGGATTGTTGTAATAGGCTCAACTTTAGTTCTATTTGATCAAATTCAGATTCTTTTCATCGCCCATCGTCTTACATCTGTACAACGTAGGATACATATGGATTAACAATGCCGAAATAGACACTTCCATAGGTGTCGCACATACTAGTCATGTACAGACTCAGATAAAACGAGTCTGCTATTTTTTATTCTTTGGTGTGTTCCTTGCTTCCAATGGATCATACTTTTCAGAACATATTACGATGAAACTGATGATAGGCAAGAAGTGAGTAAATTGTCAGTCCCGAATAAGTTACATCGTTTCACAATATACTGCTGTTTATCAACATAAGTGATCTGTTTGCTGTCAATAATATGCTGATGATGGGTTGAGTAGTCATCCCAAGCTTGCTATGTGTCAGCTTTTCTTCCATCATAAACTGTTGTGCCCAGATGATTTTGGATAATTCGCCTTTTTTTGTTTTGCTTTGTTTTGATGCTTTAGGGCACAGACACTTGATGCAGTCAGGTATTGGAGTCTTGCCTTACTCCTATTCAGTGTACAGTTACGAGCCAAAGCTTTTAACAAATTAAATTAAGGCATTAATTAACCTGATGCAGTCAATATTTGAAATAAAAATAATGGATCACCCTGCCTGTGACCTTGGAAAAGTAAAGATCCAAACCGACACACTAGCACTTGATGCAGAGCAGCAGTTAGAAAGAAAAGGTGGAATGCCCTGCCTTACATCTAGAGACATCTATACATACAAACCTAAAGTTATCTTCAAAACGAAAAATCTCAGGGCACTAATGCATGAAAAAAAAGGTTAACATTGAAATCAATTTACCCAGTCATCTTTTATTTATTGTTCCTTACAGATGATAGAAAATATGTTGATTGATTGTTTAGGAGGATTGCTCTTGTTTGCAGAAGTGTGCGAGGGGAGAGTGGGTGGGGCTTTTTGAGGGAATTATCATTGGCTTCCAAATCTTAGTCAGTGAAGAAAATATTTGCATACAGAATGCTTATGCATGTAAGACCTCATTTGTAATTAATGTCACAGATAAACAAGTGTTGCAGTGAGATACCCTACCTTTACTATGAAACTGATATTCTCCAAAAACCTGACATATCCGCAAATTTCAGTTTCAAAAACTATTTTACCGGTTTCAAAATCTTTTAAAACTTTTCCCAAAAAGAGGGGATATATTTACCCTTATTCTGAATAAAAATCATAGCTTGACAAATACAGTAACAGATGTAAACATTAAAATTACTTTTCATGTTTTATTATTTATAGTCTGTTTTTGATACATTTTTCAACTTTGGTTGACCATAAAAATATTTCTATTAATCAACATATAACTTTATGGTATCAAAATAATTTTCAGGGTACCTGCCATTCATTTCAGTAGGCAACGACTGCATTCAAATTATACTGTTAATTTGACAGGTTCTAACTTAGCCGTACCTATCATGTCTGATAAGGGGTTCTGCAAGGTGCCACCATAAGCCCTGCAGTTCTTGAAATTAATTCATAAACCCATTTTATTAATTGATTTACCCCATGTAATCAAAATAATAAGTATGAAGAAAATCTAAGTGTGGGCCATTTTGAAACACCCCCTTTACTGTGAGTTTCCGTCTTAACATTGATATTACAATGCAAACAGAGTATAAACATTACATGGCCTTCAACATGTTCTGTGGCATTAATCTGAGTCTACACAGTGTACAAATGTCCATCTGATGAACGCTAGTCATTTATGGGTTCACAAACACGCGAGCCGATCTCGAATATTTCTTCAGAATGTTAAGCAGAAGCTTAGGTGTGCTATGCATAACATTCATTATCAAACGCTAATGTGTGGGGCATTGGATAGGGGGATATTTTACGGAAAGGACGTTGTGTTATTTTTATACCGACCATCTTTGAAAGTAGACAGACCAACTACGGAGGCAGTTGATTTGTAGCTTGCTTTCAGTATCAGACCATGCATTTCCAGCTGATGCCTATATTTCAGTTCAAATTATATAATGATCCGATACTGTCGCACATCGGTGCCCCAGTTTTCTAGTCTTTAGTTTCATCAAATACTGGGAGGTCACAAAAATAATGACTGCCTGCAATTTTAGGGATGCCAGGACACATTACAAAGAAAAATTGGTTTCAATTTCCTAACCATAAAATAGTTTAAATAACCGAAATCTATTTTGTGGGTAACGAGCAACAGACAAAATGCAAGCGCCACTGAAGAGGGGCCAAGCTTTTCAGCAACTCTGATTTGTTTCACAGCTGCACATTTCGATCGATTTTTTCACCCTGCACTTTGTCATTGGTCTTTCTTGATGACTGTAATATAATGGTAAAAAATATTTGCTTCATTTGTGATAAAACTGGTTGATTACTTAAGGGTGATCCAATACTGTCGATGATCCGATACTGTCGAGTCCACTGTACTTCCGAATTCATTAAGTTGAATCAAATGGTAAAAACACAATGTAGAGCCTGGAGTCCCAATCACTATTCCGCCTATGGTTATATTGCGAGACGGGAAACCAGAACAGGAAAATTTTAATTTGTGAAGCGATTTGTTATTTTTATCAAAAACTTGTTTTATTTACTTTTTGCAAGTTATATGACCCAATATATGCATATCAACCCATATTTTATTACCAAACGTGAAGGTTGAACCTCCTTTTACAATGATTTGAGTTTAGACATTTAGGACTATGGAGACTTTTAATTCTAGAATAATTACAGAATCTGGCGAAGGTGCACAAATATTAAAGGTAATTACGGTATTTTTCTCATTCTTACATCAGTTTCATGCCCAGTCTGACACCAGTCTGCTCATGTGAATATTTATATCCTAACATTGGACATATCGAAAAGTAATTTTTGCATTTTCGGTCCGTGTCTGTCCGTCTCCATCGGTATGTAAATTAACATTTGCGTTAAAGTTTTGCGAATGAGATTTTTTTTCTTCTTCTTTATTTTTTTTTATCCTCAAGCATACTTTGGACAAATTAGTACACAATTTAATGCAATGAAATGACAACAGAGAGATCGACAAACTCTTTTAAAACCATTAGTCAGCCTAGTCACATCTCAGGAGGTTTCAATGAAAGATTCTGGAAATAGCCAAATAAAAATAAACTTGAAGTACAAAACTTGAATAACATGTATTACGTCATAAAGATTTTGTTTGTGACCTTAATATTACGCCATCAGTAGCATCCTTGAGGAAAAAATACAGAATTTGAAAGTAATTATTATACTATAAAAGTCTGGTGGACTTCCAGAAATTTACGAAACTGGGAAAGAACAGACTACTGTATGCTCATACACTACTTTCCATTTTTTATCTTATTTTTAGACGATGCAGTATGATAGTAAGGTCATACGCAAGTCTCTGTGTTAGGTAGTCTGGTCCGGGCCTCACGGCATAATCACTGCCTTTCCGACCTGCATATGCCTAGAGAAGTCTGTTTCTTTGAAACAATTGCCACTATGCCGTGTATATGCGAACTGCCTATGCCCAGATTGGACTGAGCATGTTGGGCTGATCATGACCCCTTTTTGGTTAACGGATCTATTATATTTACTCTCTCTCTGTAATCACGCGGCACTCATGATAACCCCAGCCGTCTAGCAGCTAAGGCAGTGACGACCTTGATCACATTCGGCGCGTCGTGTAAAAACCTGCCTTCGGGCATATGCTACCTGTGTATGTCGAGATTGATATGCACATTCGGTCAAGTACTTGTACCGTTCAGGAGCCCCGGTAGCTTAGTAGGTTAAGCGCTGTCTTACTGATTTAGCAGCCCCGGGTTAAGGCACCACTCGAAGCGGAAATCTTTCCAACCGTTAGCGGGGTTTCTTTGCACAGAGCCTTTCATTAACACCATCTCCTCGGCCTGATATGACTGAAATACTGTTAAAAAGGACGTAAAACTGCAAGTCATCCATCCATCCATCTATATCTATTGTACCGCTCACTTTAACATTGATTGGATTCGGAAAGCTGAACAAAAATGGAGGTGGGGGTGCAATAAGAATAATTAAAGTAAAAAAAAAAAAAATTAAAAAAAAAAAAAAAAAAGATAATAAAATAGCCAGAAAAATATTGGCTGCCTATGTGGAAATTTAATCATCAAACTATCAAATGTAAATTGACAAAAAAAATAAATAAAAATATATAAAATTAAATAAAATAATCAGGCTGCCTATGAGGAAATTTAAGTATCAAACTACCAATTTTAAATTGGCAAAACGAAAAAAAGAATAAATAAAAAATAAAACGATGAATAATCACGTTGATAAGCATACATGTATTTATTAGGCACAAAAACATTTGATTATTTTTCGATTTATTTCGTAATTGTCACTGCGCTAAAACATCCCACTCTGCGCAGATAAAAAAGAGAGAATACCTTTGTGAAGTACAGATCCAGAGTTTCATTTGTCCTACTTTTTGCGCAATACACAAAAATCCTGTATGCATGTATATTGTATTTTATGACCCCCAACACTGCTGGTGACATTGGCGATTATTGGAAGTGTGCGCGCGTGTCCGCTTATCTACGGAAGCTAATACACAGGTAATAAAAACAGAAGCGGAAGCACGATTATTGTAGCAGGTCGATATCCTTATAATAGCTTGTCCAATCAGATGTTGTAAAACATGGTTTTGCAGAAATCACTCCATCCAGTCAAATTGATAGAAACTTGCGATATCAAATCACGTGGTAACTGCAGAGAAAAACCTGGTTCTTCTCATTAGCCAATGAAATTGAGAGAAACCTGTGATAACAAATCACGTGACTAGAGAGAAAAACCAGGTTTTTCTCCAGATATACTATGTTTCGCTATCCAAATGTATAACTAGAAAAACCTGGTTTTTCTCTATAGCCAATGAAATTGAGAGAAACTTGTGATTACAAGTCACGTGACAGGAGAGATAAACCAGGTTTTTCACCAGATGTACACTTATTTGAAAAACCTAGTTTTTCTCATTAGCCAATGAAATTGAGAGAAACTTGTGATTACAAGTCACGTGACTAGAGAGATAAACTAGGTTTTTCTCCAGATATATTAAGTTTTGCGCTTTTCACACTTATAAGAAATACCTGATATATCTCTAAGTTAGTGTGCGTTTGGCTTGCGTCTGCACAATGAAAAACCAGGTTTAGGAGAGAAAACCCTGGTTTATCTAAGAAAAACCTGGTTTATCAGGAGAAAACCTAGGTTTTCAAGAGAAAACCTAGGTTTTCTCTCGATATACCAGGTTTTTCAAATCTATAGAGAAAAACCTGGTTTATCTGAGAAAAACCTGGTTTATCTGAGAAAACCTAGGTTTTCAAGAGAAAACCTAGGTTTCCTCTCGATATACCAGGTTTTTCTCTGTAAAACCAGGTTTTTCAGCCGAAAAGACACATTAGAAATGAAAACCTAGGATATCTAGAGAAAAACCTGGTTTATCTGAGAAAAACCTGGTTTAACAAAAGGAAAACCAAGTTTTTCACTGTTAAACCTGGTTTTTCTCGAAAAACCAGGTTTATCTCTTGCTATCATAAGTTTCAGAGAAAAACCTGGTTTATCAGAGAAAAACCTGGTTTATCTGAGAAAAACCTGGTTTAACAAGAGAAAAACCTGGTTTATCAGAGAAAAACCTGGTTTATCTGAGAAAAACCTGGTTTATCAAATCGCAAAACCAGGTTTTTCTGAGAAAAACCAGGTTTTTCTAATTAGTGTGCATTTGGCTTGCCATACAGTTCTTTTCAGTGCACACTGATTAGATTTTCAGCCATGTGTTTCAGAGTCTAAAACTGTCAGTCAATATTGCAGAAACTGTGACTATTGGAACAGACATGCCCTCAGGCCTGAGCAATCATTAAATGCACAGCCAGAAAAGACTGCTCTCAGGATTTGCAATGTAAGTTGGTCAGCCAAAAGTTTTGAACAAAATTTTCTGACATTGCAAGTGGACTTACCCAAATTTAAAGATGGATTGATCCATTGCATGAATAAATTAAAATGTAAGATGCCATAAAATTTTTAAGTATTGGGACAGACAGATCTGAACAAACAAGACTAGTGTAGACCCAGGTCAGACTGCACCTAAAGGAGCAGTCTGATCTAGATCTACACTGTTTGCTATTCTATTCCATTTGCTTCTTTTTGGGTACAGTATCAAAGCACTGTAAACCAAACACTCCATTTTTGGACAGCTATGGCAAGTATTTTAGGTGTCCCAACTTTTAGAATGTTTATGGTATACTGGCAGCATTGTGAAAGGTGACAGTAATGGGAAAACATGTGACAGTATTAGAAAATAATGGTGCCAAGCATCCATTAGACCAAGAAACATGAACAGTGCAATGATGTCACCCACAGCTGCAGCACACCATTGCATACAAGAACTGGTATGCTTTGCACACATGCAACCATGCAACAGTGGCTGGCCCGAGTTCTTGAATCCTGTTTATCTCATAGCTAACATTGATAATCATGAAGTTCTATATGAAAATAAAGAACACATAAGACAAGAATTCCATGGAATGCGGTGTCTCGCCTGCTGGCGCTTTGTCACAAAACAGAGCTAAATCAGCAAAGATGTATGCATGAATTAAGTTTCTTGGCTCTAGCCCTTACAGTTTCTGAGAAACAGACCTAAACACGAAAACTTGACAAAAAATTGCAAATTCAGTCAACCATAAAATGTTGGTAAAGACTCAATATTGATGATGACTTTGAGTTTTTCTCTTCCAGATAGTTTCATGGCTCTAGCCCTTATAGTTTCTGAGAAACAGACCTAAATGTGAAAACTTGACAAAAATTGCAAAGTCAGTCAACCGTAAAATGTAGGTCAAGACTCAATATTGATGAACGTTTTGAGATTCACTCTTCCAGATGTACACATGAAAAAGTTTCATGGCTCTAGCCCTTATAGTTTCTGAGAAACAGACCTAAACACAAAAACTTGACAAAAAAATTGCCAAGTCAGTCAACCGTAAAATGTAGGTCGAGACTCAATATTGATGATGGTTTTGAGATTTACTCTTCCAGATGTATGCATGACCCTAGTTTCATGACTCTAGCCCTTATAGTTTCTGAGAAAATGACCTAAACACAAAAACTTGACAAAAAATTGCAAAGTCAGTCAACCGTAAAATGTAGGTCAAGACTCAATATTGATGATGGCTTTGAGATCTACTCTTTAAGATGTACACATGAACCAAGTTTCATGGCTCTAGCCCTTATAGTTTCTGAGAAAATGACCTAAACACAAAAACTCGACAAAAAATTGCAAAGTCAGTCAACCGTAAAATGTAGGTCAAGACTCAATATTGATGATGGCTTTCAGCTGTACTCTTCCAGATGTATGTATGACCCAAGTTTCATGGCTCTAGCCCTTATAGTTTCTGAGAAAATGACCTAAATGCAAAAACTTGACAAAAGTTTACGCCGACGACGCCTACGCCAATGACACCGGAAAAGCAATACATATGCTCACCTCTGCTCACAGGTGAGACAAAAATGATAGGTTCTGGTCTATTTCAATCTCAACATATTTGGCATTTATTTGCAAGGCTGCATATGCCCACTAGCACTGACTTGATTTTCAGTATCCAGATAAAATTGTAATATGTAGCTGTGACACATGGCAAAAGCAGCTGCACTAGATAAGTGTAGCAGTGCCAAAGGTAAGTATAAGCTAGCTGTACCAGGATTAAAGATGCAGTACCAAAGATAAGTACATGTAGCTGTAACAGGATTAAAGATCTGATGCAGAACTAAAGAAAAGAGATGTTGTATTAGGATTAAAGATGCAGTACCAAAGGTAAGCGTTGCTGTTCCAGGATTAAAGATGCAAAAGATGAGTGTCGCTGTACCAGGATTAATGGTTGCAGTACCAAAGATAAGTGTAGCTGTAGCAAGAGTAAAGATGCTGTACCAAAGATAAGTGTAGCTGTACCAAGATTAAATATGCAGTACCAAAGATAAGTGTAGTTGTTCTAGGATTAGAGATGTGGTACTAAAGATAAGAGTAGCTATACCAGGATTAAATAAGCAGTACCAAAGGTAAGTGTTGTTCTTAGTAACTAGAATTAGAGATGTGGTTACAAAGATAAGTGTAGCTATACCAGGATTAAAGATGCAGTACCATAGATATGTGAAGTTATACTAGGATTAGAGATATGGTACCAAAGATATGTGCAGCTCAGGGATTTCGCTAAGGACTGAATGACTGGTGGTCCACAGGACCAACTTAATCACAATTTAAGTGGTCCTCCCGATGTTTTGGCTATTCTTTGTTATCATGTGTTTTCATTTAATTTCAAAATCAGTTGGTCTGCAGGACCAGCTACCAAAGACATCAACTGGTCATGCCCAAAAGTCACTGGTCCAGGACCAATGGATTTATGGTTAATAAAACCCCTGTAGCTGCACCAGAATTAAAGCTGCAGTACCAAAGATACGTGCAGCTGTACCAGGATTAAAGATGCAAAAGATGAGTGTACTGTACCAGGATTTATAGATACAGTACCTAAGATAAGTGTAGCTGTACCAGAAGTAAAGATGCGGTACCAAAGAGAAGTGCAGCTGTCAAGGTTTAAAGATGTGGTATTAAAAACAAGTGTAGCTATATCTGGATTAAAGATGCAGAACCAAAGATTAGTATTGTTGTACTAGGATTGAAGATCTGGTGCCAAAGATAGAACTGGTGTAGCTGTACCAGGATCAAAGATGCAGTACCATAGGAAAGTGTAGCTGTATCAGGATTAAAGGTGTGGTAATAAAGATAAGTCTACCTATAACAAGATTACAGATGCAGTACCAAAGATACGTGTAGTTGTACTAGGATTAAAGATGGAGTAGTGTAGCTGTCAAGGTTTAAAGGTGAGGTACCAAAGGTAAGTGTAGCTGTATCTGGATTAAAGATGCAGTACCAAAGGTAAGTGTTTTTGTTCTAATAAGCATAGCTATACCAGGGTTAACAATGCAGTACCAAAGATAAGTGAATTAAGCTGTACAAGGATTAAAGTCACAGTACCACAGAAAAGTGTAGCTATACCAGGATTCAAACTGCAGTACCAAAGACAAGTGTAGTTGTACCAGGATTAAAAGTCACAGTACTAAAGATAAGCATAGCTTTACCAGGATTAGTGAGTGAGTTAGTGAACTTGGGTTTACCATCCCACCAACAATGAGGTCATATTGAGATGGGATCTCGGTTTAAAGTCTCATCCGAAAGACCGGAAGATCGATCTTGCAACCCCTGGATTGGTATCCGGAGTTTTATCCACTACACTACAGCCGCTCCTTTTACCAGGATTAAAGATGGCGCACCAAAGATAAGCATAGCTGTAACAGGATTAAAGTGGCAGTACCACAGATAAATGTAGCTTTAACAGGATTAAAATGCAGTACCAAAGGTAAATGTGGCCGTACCAGGATTAAAGTAGCAGTACCAAAGATAAGCATAGCTATACCAGGATTAAAGCTGCAGCACAACACATAAGCATAGCTGGCAAAGGATTAAAGATGTAGGACAGTCAAACCTGTCTCAAGGGGTCATCCAATATTCCCCACAAAAATTGACTGGCATAAGACAGGTGACCCCTTGATACAGGTTCATTTGTACTGTATTTTGGTCTAAGGGACCCCCCCCCCAAAAAAAAAGTGGCTGCTAAAGACAGGTGACCCCTTAATACAGTGACCCCTTAATACAGGTTTGACTGTAGTACCAAAGATAAGAGTAGCTGTACCAGGGTGAAAGATGCAGTAGTGAGTATTGAAGACAGGTGTAGGATTAATGGAACAGCACCAAGACAAATGCCCTACAAAAAGAGTTGCAGAGCCAGGATAAGTGAGGCTGTACTAGGACAAGAGCTGCAAAGCCAGGAAGAGTGGTGCTGTGCCAGGATTGGTGGTATAATAATAATAAATAATAATAATAAATAATCGACTTTATTTTCAGAGGGTAAAACACATTTAGTAAAAACTAATCTTCCATGTGGCCCTCTACTAATAACATATTTACAATAGTCATGCAACAAAGGTTTTGTTGAAATAATAATAAAAAAAAAAAAAAAAAAATTAAAAAAAAAACACTTCCTTGCACACACTATTTCACACATATCCATGCACATGCCTTCACATATCTAATATAGAAATTACCAAAATAACCACAACTATCCCAGATATTGAAACAGAAAGTGACAAAGACTGCAGAACAAGTATCATGGATCAGTATGATCTTGGTATGCAGCATTTGCCACCCTGCTGGCAGTATACATCAAACCACTGCATTATAAAGCAAAAAAAAAAAAAAAAAAAACTGCTAAAATCTCAGCACCACTGAAATGATCTGTCATGGCGTCCCATTACCTAGGGTAGCTATGGTACACAGCATTAATGAAAACAATTCTATATACATAGTACACTCTGTCAGGTGAACCACCATCCACACACAATCACACCGTATATACATGTTTACAAATTTATTACTCTAAAGACTAAACAGTGGCTCATATTAATGCTTAAGCCATTTTATAAAACAGTTATGGAAAGAGTTTACAGTATTTAAATTTTTAAGTTCAGTAGGCAAACTATTCCAAATAATAGGCCCTGAATACATTATACTTTGTTTGAATATTTCCTTTCTGGGTCTGGGTGGGATGAAATTTGAAGATGCTGTTGATCTTAACAAAGGCAAACTTTCATTCTGATTTCTATGATGAAACATTTCACATATATATGGAGGAGTTAAAGATCTTTCAACTTTAAACATAAATTTGGCTTTTCTCAGAAATAATCTTTCAAAAACTGTGAGTATTTTTAAATCTTGCATGCTATCAAAAATATTGTCAACGTTGTAATCTAAGATTATCTTACAGGCACGCTTTTGAAGACGAAATATTCTGTCTAAATTACTTGGAGAGGTCCCACCCCATACTATATTACAATAATCTATATGTGGTTGAATATTGCATGGGTAAGTGGGTAACTGTACCAAAACTGGTGTTGCAGTGCCAAAATATGAATTCCTGAACAATTTGCAGCAATTAATGTTGCAATACTAAAATAAAAGCAAAGGACTGGTGTAAAAGATGAGTATTACAACTAAGACAAGAACAGGTTGGTAAAGGTTACAACCATCAATAACTTTCCAGCAATGGAACAAGGAAACCACAGCTTTCATAATGTACTTCAGCCTATAACATAAACTAACTTTTTCACCTGAAGTGTTCTTATATCCTAGAACATCATTAGCAAATGACCAAGATGATCAATAGACAGCTGTCCTGAAAACTTTTTTGCTCTGCCGACAACTGCAGATTAACTATACCTAAAGAAAAATTCAGTCAAATTTAAAAGCTACTCTCACATTTTTAGCCTCATAAATTTGCTCAGAAAGTATATTTCTCCTCTTACCTGAATGGCAGGTACTGTGAGAAAGGAATGAGGAAAACATGAATAAGCAATTAGTGGAAGTTGTTTGTTTGTTACAACAGGTGCCCTCAAAGATCAAAGGTATTTAATCAAGGCAAAAAATACTATCTCCTGTAACTTGTAATTTTCCAGTCCTTGAGCATATAGTGATGTCCCAGATTAGATTGTTCCTTCTGGAGAAAACAAGAATGGTCTGCAATGCTTGCTCCTTTGCCGACAGTTTCGATAAACTACCAGACAGTCAAAATTACTTTGTTCAGGCTGTTCATCAAGCATATAGTGTCAAAATGGTATAGTCTGAATGACAGTGCAGTGTCATTATGTTGCACTGATGTCACTGATGTCAAAAAGACATCATTTTGACAATGTGTGTCATTATGGTACTTATACCTGTAGTCTATAGTAAGTTTAGTGAATGTTGCATAGAACTGTTGAAATTCAACAGGCAGACTATGCTAAGCCTTACCTCGTACTATAATGTCAGGGACTTGCAAAGAGCATTGCCTTAATGGGAGTCAGTAGTCCAACCAACACCATAATAACTGATTCTAGCGCAGAGAGATGTGACAGCTGAGATACTGGAATGTTCTCTTTTTTTCTGAACTAAGCGCTCTCAGAAAGACTTCTCTGTTAAATATGACATAGTTCAAACATGGAATGGTATGAGTGAGAATGGAATGTACTGAGCAAGATATCTGCAGTCCACTGCCAATTAAAGCCTGGGATGGTACTTTTACAGGACAGAATTTGCTCCCTTTGAGGGAGCAAATTCTTTCCTGTAAGAGTACCATCCCAGAACCATGGAATGAAGAGGAGGAGATTATCCCCTGCCAGTCCATTCCATTCAACTCCACTTCATTCAGCTCCGCTCCATTCCATTCCATTCAACTATGCCATTCAACATCTGGCTCATCTTGAACATCTTTTTTTTATAGTGCTGAGAAAATGAATATATACAAACAGAAAGCCATGGCATTTAAACGATGCTGTTTAAGTAAACTGATGACAATAAAATTCCTCAGTGAGGAATTTTAATACCCCTGCAAGTCTGTGAGTGAGTGTGCGAAAGAAGTTATTGCGCCAGAAAATATCCATTTTGAAGTTCCTCTAATTTTTCCAGTTTTATGAAACGATGACTTAACCCTAATGTGCTTAAGTATTGGGGAACCTAAAACCATTAATTTACCATTTGTCTTTCTGTAAATGCATTATAAAACTGTTCTCCAACAAAACACATGTTTAGTCTGACACTTCTGTCCAAATTTCCAACCAAAGTCGAGGCTTGCATGGTGAGATTTCCATATCCTTCACAAACTGGCTCGAGACCCTTAGGGTAAGTCCAGTAATAAGTACCAAGGGGGCAACAATGTCCAAATGACGTCTTATCAATGTTGGTGCGATGCCATTGTGTGCATCAATGAAGCTGCGAGGTTCTGTTGTTGTTGTTGTTTTTCTCCAAGCTTTCATTGCTCCAAAAACCTAGATTATCTATTTTATCTAATCTGAACAATTACTGAACAACAATATTACAGGAAAGCAGCACATTCCTAATTAAACTTACCTAATAACAACTCCAGTTTCTGATAAAGTAGGATCTAATTTTGCTGTTATAACTCCAGTTTTCTGATAAAAACACAACCTAATTTTGCTACTGTTTTGATAAGCTTCTTAACAATGTGTTGTACATCAGCAACTGAATTGTCATTTCTCATTAATTCTAACCAACCATCTTTAGGCTCTGGGAGAAAAATGGTACAAGTAGATTAAAGGAACTATTGGGAATCTTGTGAAACACAATGAGCAGGGTCAGTGAAGTACAATGAAGAGAAAAAATACCAAATTTATGGTAAATATTATACAACTGTATCAATACAGTGGAAGTAAATGGTATTTTTGCAGGAGAAGCAAAGATACCATTTTCCTTTTTTTTTTACGGCCTCCCCTTTTTTTAATGGGGGTCAACTCTTAAAGGAAGAATTTGCCTGCCAGAAACAATTTCTTTCCTTTAAAGAGTAGATGCCTTTTTGGAAGGTCTGACCCATCCGATCATCACTATTTCAGATTTGCTCTTAAGTTCTTTACGTCCTTTTCAACAGTATTTCAGTTATATCAGGACGATGGGAGGGTGATAATGAAAGGCTGTGTGCAATGGAACCCAGTTTACTTTTGAAAAAGATCTCTGCCTCCTGTGGGAATCGCACCGGGAAGTGCTAGATCAGCAGGCCAGCGCTACTGAGCTACCTGGACTCCTGCATCATCCAAGGACACAAACAGCAAGTCGAAAATGTTGTTTCTCATTGAAACAATTGGCAGAAAAAAAACAAGGAGGTGAACCAGTATGGCCATAATACCATAATGGACTCTTTCACCACCAAATTTGGACAGGTAAATGTGTCCCAACACTGAGGCTGTTCAGCCTGTTCTTAATTTGTAATTACAACTGTTGGCAAATTGTGTAGACCCAGATCAGAACTGCTCCAGATCTGGGTCTACACTGTTTGTTCAGCATTTCTGTTTGAAGATTTTGACCAAATATGGTAGTGAGACATATTGCCAGAGGATGGTTTGAAGAAAATTAATGCATGTTCTATATGTAATCAAATTAAGTCCCCTCAAAGGCATTTGTCATGGGATCTTGTCAGAGAGACACAATTAAGTGAAAGAACAGGAATGGAGCAAAACATGGAGTGATTTTAATGATAATTCTGCAACAACTTCTGTTTCATACTTCATGGAAACATATGTTGTGGCCCCCATTTGAATGTTTTTACCACAGTAGTATTAATGGTAGATAAGGGTTTAAAGGGGGAGGAGCTTCCAACAGGGGTGGGTACTTCTAATAGGATGAGCAGCTCTAACGGGGAAGAAGTAATTATTAATAGACAAGGAGTGAGTGAGTGAACTCGGGTTTAACGTCCCACCAACAACGAGGTCATATGGAGACGGGACCTCGGTTTAAAGTCTCATCCGAAAGACCGGAGAAGCGGGGGGATCGAACTTGCAACCCCTGGATTGGTAGTCCGGAGTAAATAGACAAGGAAGCTGTAATGGGAGGTCCTACTGAGAAAGGCTGTTCTCTTTGGGGAGTGCTTCTAATGAGGAGGTTTGAATAATAGGAAGTTTTTTTTGAGAGGAGGTCTAATGGGTGATGTAGTTCAAGAATGGAAGAGGTTCAAGTAGGTAAGGAGGTTACAGTGGGTAGGTTCTAAATGGTGAGCAGGTTCTAAATGGTACTGAGGTTGTAAATGTCATCAAACTGCTACTGGAAAAGAAGGTTGATATGGGAAAAACAAAATTGCTACTGGAAAAGAAGGCTGATATGGGAAAAACAATCTCAAGGTTTATGGGCGTACAACCAAGATTTTCCTCCAATTTTTTCAATGGGAAGTAACTTTTGTGACTTCTGTTTGCCTCCTTGCACAATGAAACTTTCAAGAAAGGGTCTACTGTTAAAGGAAAGAATTTGCTCCTATTCTTTCCTTTAACAGTTGACCCCAATTATGAAGGGAGGCAAAAATAAATCCATTTACCTTAATGGGTGATTTTAATGGAGGAGGTTTAAACAGGCAAGGAGGTTTTAATGGTACAGAAGCTTCAAATAGGGATGGGGTTCAAATGGCAACCCAAGTTCTAATCTGCTGCAGTTGTAATTAAGTGTCAACCCATCTCTAACAGTCACAGAAATTATTTTTATGAGTGCACAATGAGTACCCTATAAATAATTCTTAATTTGATAACCAGCTATGAGTAATGATAATAATGGCCAGTGGCCTCCTTCCTTAGCAGAATAATCTAATAAAACAGTGATGTCTAATACATCTTCATTTTCTGCATAAACAATGATTACTGACTGCCACCAAATATTGTTTATGGCCAAGACCACTAATTTCTTTGTCTGGGCCCTAACATAGTTAATTTTAATTTTCGTAACATTTTGCTCACTGGTTACTTTATTACAACTAACATTTGGGATTTTCAATCAATTCAAGGGCAATTACTCAGATATTAGGCAATTCTGCCAAAATTTATCAGCCCCATCACACTTATAAGGTGGTACAAGCATCATCACACTAAGGTGGAACATATCTATACTGAGATTCAAGAAATTCTGTTCATTGTTGGTACCTTAGTTATGACCAATTTGTGGATTTTCAATCAGTTCAAGGGCAATAACTTTTGATGCCATTACAACAAAACTTGATGACTGCACTGTCGTGTTATGGTGATACACAATGATTTTAAGTTTCGTGAAATTCTGTCGACTTGTTACTTTGTTATGGCTCAATTTGCTATTTTAAATCAATAAAAGGACAATAACCCATGCATAACTGAAGCAAGTCTGACAAAACTTGACATGCACCACTGCATAATGGTGATTCATAATTAGATAATATTTCATTAAATTCCATCACCCACAGTAAAACTGCGAATATCGTCTGAAAGTATCAGTAATACACACTCTCTGTGCATCATTTTAAAAGAATGCATGAACAGGAAATTATTGAGTAAAACATGCAGAATTCCCAGAGTGTCCTTGTTCCAAATGACATGAGAAAAGGATGCAAGACAACATATGTAGTAACCCTAGAAAGAATTAATTATTTGGCCTAATCACTAGTCATTTTTTCTGCATTCACAATTTCACACAGATTATTGGTTGCCACCAAGTGAATGAGCAACTTCAAAATTATCTATCAGTTTTGGTGGATTCTGACAGCAACAGAGACGTTCACAATCATATTTGCCACATTTACCAAATTTTACCATCATCTAAATACTTTCTGCAATAAACTTGTCTTTTTTAGGTTTTGCACAAGATCCGAGATCCTCAGCAGATGGACAGAACAATACCAGGGTTCGAGGTTATAAAACTTGAGAATAATCTCAAACTCAAAATAAAGCACACTGATTGGCTGCTTCCAAGCATGTGCTCGGAAGCAGCCAATCAGTGTGCTTTATTTTGAGTTTGTGAATGTACTCAAGTTTTATACCTCTGGGCCTGTATGCATGTGAAATACAATTTTGAGAGCTGCAGTGACAATGCAATTCTGGACACCTGAGCACCCAGAAGATCTTCATCTGATCCTTTGTCAGGAACATCAGATTGCACTGTAGCTGCATTGAGAAGAGTACGACAGGGGCAGAACTTGTTCAAGTAGGCAGAAATACCATGACTGATTTTTAAACACAGATCTGTAACAAGGTCTGGAAAAACAGGAGAATGGCCTACTCCGTGTTACTTTTTCCAAAATCAGCAATCCACAGCTCTTCCAGAACTAAAGAATCATCAGCTTCATTATCCATCCAAGCAAAGTCATGCTGAAAGTCATCTTGAAAAGGTTTAAACCCGAAGCTGAAGAGATAAAAGTTAAAGAGCAAGACTGGGTTCAGAACGAGCACCACAAAACAATCTTCCAACCTCAGAATCTTATGTAACGATAAAACAACTGCAAATGACTGGGCGACACTTGCCAGTCTTAGGAGCCCCAGTAGCTCAGTAGGTTTAAGTGCAGGCCTGCTGATCTAGCGGACCTGTGTTTGAACCCCACTTGAGGCGAGCATCTTTTCTAACGTAAACAGGGTTCCATTGCGCACAGCCCTTCATTATCACCCTCCCACCGTCCTGATACATCAGGACCTAAAATTGCAAGTCATCCAGTCATCAACCTGCCAGTCTGCAAATCTACCATATTAATTCTAATAAACATCTATAAACTCTAATCAAAGCCCCCTAGCTCGGCGCCTCCATCTATTTCCAAAGATATTATTATACAGACTTGCCAAAATTGTAAAATTCCAGGCATAAAAACCTCAGATATAGTTTACACATGATCATAAGTGTTCAACATGTCATGATCCACAAGGTATTTTATGCAGTTTTCAATTTGAATAATTTAGTGATGTCAGGGAGCAGATAACTTCTTCTTTATATGGTTATACTCGCTCATTCTGCTGTTTTGACCACTGACGAATTTGGGCTACAAATAGCACTCCTTTTGCATAATGCAACACCCCAGACAATGCAGGTAAAATACTGTTTTCGTCTCATAATGGCTTAAATGAACCTTCTTCATCCTTTTGACCTCTTATATCCTCAGAGCAAGAAGACACACACAGTTAAACATGAAAAATTATGCAAATAACATCAAAAGAAATTTAGGATTGACTAGTTCATACACCTGAATGATAATACAATTTTTTTACCCTCCTGGGAAAAAAAAACATTTGATTTAGTAAACAATGTCACCCCATAATTTCTCGTATACAACGTAATTATCCAAAATACTGGGAAACCTTGGTTTAAACAATATTTTATTCAAAGAATTTATACATACATAGAAATAATACTGTGAAGCAATACAGGCTCTGACAGTAAGCGTAACGATATATGTAAGTCATCTCCTGAAAAAACTTGACAGATTATTTAATTATCCTATACCTCACCTATTCCTTCATCAGCCCAAAATGACTTAAGTAGTGTTGAAATGGCATAAGTGTGGATTCCAACCAGCTCCACCATGCTACCTATTTGTCAAAAAAACAACAGCACAGCAAACTGGCAAAGAGTGCCGCCACTGATTAGATTATAATGCTTTCAGAGCAGCCTAATACTGGTGTACAAAGTTTCCCTCAAGCATTTCTGCCGTAATTATTGATACCATATTTCATTGAATAAAGGCCCGCAACACTTTTTTCTGTCAAAAAGCCACCAAAAATCTACCAAAACTGGCTCAATCCAAAACGGTTTGTCATATATGACCCAGATTTTGTTTTCAAAATGAGCCGCAAAAATAAGGCGTGTGCACCCAGTAAAGACTCAGATTAGCCTGAGCAGCTGTCCAGTCCCATCAGAGACTTGGCTGTTTGCATGGAGCTAGCTTAGACCCTTAGCAAAGGCTCTGATAACACTTGGGGAATGTCCAGGTTGATCTCAGTCTTTGCTGGGTGCACATGCCACTTTGCTTGTTTTGTCCTGTTGTGATTCACATGCTGTTTTTTTTTCAGGACTGGTAAACTGCAATGCCCAAGTAGCATTTATCTATAAAATTCTGTTAATACTATAATTGTACATATGATTTTTTTCTCACAATGTGTGCAGATCCTGCTTATGGCAATCATTTGCAACCATGGCCCCCATGGAGCCCGGGATAGTGGGGGCAAGGCAGGGCTTAAGTACTGTGTTTTACCTAAGCGGTGTCCCGCCAGTGCCCTGGATACGCCAGGCTTATTGTTCCCGCCAAAACAGCCAAGAAAATAGTGGAGTGTTCTTAACGAAATTTACCGCGACACATTGTCAGAATATGGATTTTTATATTTACATGTTCCCCTGGGGGTGGAGACCTTTACCAGGGATTTGACATAAAAAATGTCCCCACAGTGCAGAGCATATACCAGGGCTTTGCAGAGTGAAAAGTCAATATCCCCGATATTCCCCGGCCCCAGAGGGGCCGTGGTTGCAAATGACTGGTGCATTAGGTGTAAGGTCCCCCTATCATTATTCAGTCAGAATATTTCAGCAATGTCAGAGCTGAATTTCAACCAATTTTTCATATATAAATGAGGATAGGTCAGTTATCTTTACATGTTTACTACAAACCACACTGGGCTTCCTAATAGGTCACAAAGTTTTATAATTATGGACAATCAGGCCATAATTGGTGTCCCAGATAGTCCTTTAATGTACCATAGAACTGTTTCACAAACTCAGATGGTACTTCACTTTACAAATATCGTATATAAATGACCATAATTTATACTCCAACAGAAATGGCTAAGCAAAAATTGCAGACCAGATTTGACTCCTTCTGTAATATTTTCTAAGGTACTTCTGACCCTGTAATTAGGGTATCATAGAAATTTTAAAAAATTAGGACACCTTAAATGATTGCCATAATTGCCCAAAAATGGAACAGTCTGGTTTAACCACAGTAATGTATTCCAAAGATGGAAAAAATCTATCTATCGATTCTGCCATACTCCCAACCGGACATTCTAGGCAGGTTGGTCTAGGTCCCAGTGCACTTTCTGTCCATATCTTGCTGTTCCAATTCTTACCATTTTTATGATATGTACAACATCAATAGTTGCAACCACAATGTTAATACATTCATTATTTCATCTGAATGAACCAATCAAAACAGTTTTAAAAGTGCTACCTTCAAACCCACCTTTAATACTCCTAATACTATGTCACAGGCAACTATGATCTTCAAGAATTTAACTTCACGAAATTCACATTGAGTAATGTTAAATCCATTAATCCTCCAGTATATACTACAGTTAAATTCCTCAAGTTTCAAAATAAAACTCACAATTTCACCTAACCTCCTGATCTCAGCCTACCTGGTATTTTGAGACTTTATAATAGGGTCAGAGGTCACCAGTTACCCATTAATCATGCCAAAGAAATTGTAAGTAGTTCATAATATAGCCAGGTAAGAAAATGATACCACTAAAATCCTGTATAATTGGACAGAACAGAACTGCATAGCTAGGCATACAGTGTAGATCCTGATCAGACTGCTCCTACATGATCAGTCTGATTAAGATCTACACTGTTAGCAAACCAAGCTAGTCTCACAGCATCGTGACCAATTCAAAATTCAAAGATGGATTTAGACGGTAAATCTTTAAAATGTCCCAATGCATAGTTAAAATGGTACAAAAGCTTCAAACATTTCATCCTCCGAAAGTCCATAATGGACTCGTCCACCTTCCAATCGGGACAAGTCCATTTTACTAAGGTCAGGGGATGTTTTACAAATTTGCTCACAAACAGGGCAAACCCTGAATTCACAATCCTGCAATTAGATCTGAAGCTACACTATCTTTCCCACTATGGATCGAGTCCCAGGTAAGTGCTCTGGCCTGCTAAGGTACCAGTTTGTGTTCAAATCCCACTGGAGGTGGAATTCGTTTCAACCTTTCCACTGGCTCGACAAGACTAAGATACTTCTGAAATAAAATCACAACACATCCATCTGTCCAAATATTTTGGCCACGTTTTCGGTATGTAAATTGATTGTTGAGGATTTGCAGAAAGAGGTAAAACAGATGGCAGTTCAAGCTTTTGTTGTACACCAGGTGTGCAAAATGATGATGAGACAGACTGATAGGTCCAACTGACTGACTTACTGACAGACAGAATAACATACTACATGTATGTGTTTGTGTCTGTCTGTTTGTTTGTCTGTTTGAATATAAGCCTGTCTGTTTTGTGTTTTAAATATTCCTGGCAGGAATCTTGCTAATTTAGATATTTCATTGAGCCTTCATAATTACCATAAAAATTCTAAGTAATGGGACTGATAGATCAAAAAGGAGCATGCAGTCTGACCAGGTTCTACACTGTTTGCCATTCCATCTGCTCTTTTGGACACATTAATGCCTTGTAAAACCAAAATGTCCTCTTCTTAGGACAATTATGGTAATTATTCTAGGCATCCCAATTTTTATGGTACAGTCAAGTCTGTGTGGAAATCCTGTAGGAAAACTTTCCTGTCCTGTTGAACAATTTTGGGCCAGCATGACCACTGTGGTGGGTAGAAATGTTCCAATGCTATGCCTGTACAGAGAACACTAACAGAATCTATCGTAATGACCCTAAATATTCAGACAGACAGGTCTAGGCAAACATTGTAGACCCAGATTAAACTGCTCCTCAAGGAGTTTAATCAGGGTCTACAACGTTTGCCTTTCATAAAGAATCATTTGGATGCATTAATATATGTAAAATCCACTTTCTAAGAATTTTGGAACAATAACTGTCCAACTTCTGCATGTTCAAATTTTAGGGTCATTACGGTATGTGTGGGGTGGCACTGTGACAAAACTGGACCAATGAGTAGCTGAAGGTACTGGGGGCTCTTATACAGTTCAACTGTGAAAGAGTCACATAATCACCAGATTTTATAGTAAAATCAACAAATGAGCCGCGACATGACAAAACCAACAAAGTGGCATGTGCGCCCTGCGAAGACTCAGATCAGTCTGGGCAGCCGCCTAGTGTGATCAGAGTGTTCTCTGTAGGCATGGAGGTAGCTTGGACCCTTAGCTACTGTTTAAGCACACAGCAAAGACTCTGATCCGACTGGGCAAATGCCAAGGCTGATCTGAGTCTTCGCTGGGCGAACATGCCGCTTTGTTGGTTTTTTCGTGTCGGGGCTCAAATGTCTATGTCTGTAAATGCACATATATTAAAGAAGTCAGACAGTCAAAAAGAGACACACAGAAAATTAAATTATCATAAAGCAGGCCCCAATGATCAGGTGCTGTCTATCCAACAGTAAATCACCTGACTGAGACAGTTGTAACTGACAGTCCATTGTAATAAAACACCATAATTGACAGTTAATTGACTGATAAGAAAAATACCATCTTCAGAATGTGTAATTTCAAAAGTTTATGCATGTTAATCCAAAATTAGAAAAAATAGTAGTTAATCTCCAAGGTTTGGAACCTTCTATTGCCCCGCTCAGGGATACAATCTGCTCAGTGAATCCCTTCTACAAAAGGAACTAATTTTGAAGGAAACAATTTTCTCTACAGAGACAGGGTACTTAATGTGTCTAAATTTTGAGACATCTAAAATAAGAAGCAGTTTGATCTGGGTCTACAATGTTTGCTCAGATCTGTATGTCCGAATATCTAGGGTCATTACAGTATACACCATATTATTATTTGAAGTAATTTCTCATAGCAACACTCAGTTAGTTACAGAGTATACAATCCTGATTTTGTCTGCCAGTAATGATAAATGACACTTTACTGTCTCTTTGGAAAGCGCAAATATTTAAAGGAAGTATGTCTTTCAACTGTCAAGCCCTGTACAAACATTGCACAAGAGCACTTGAAAAAGCATATCATGCAATGTCTCAAACCATCCACAATAGCCCTGTACAAACATTGCACAAGAGCACTTGAAAAAGCATATCATGCAATGTCTCAAACCATCCACAATAGGAGTTACCCTGGGTGAAAGAAACTGCGTAAAACAATTGCCAACATTAAAGCCATGAATTATAGAGGACAACTTGATGTATAGAAAAAGTTTGGTCAGGTTATATTGCTTGTACTGACACTTTTACTCACACCCTGTTTAGACTAGAGTTTTAATCCAAATCAAATCCGAACTCGCTTCGAATTAACTGTTTACACTAGCAAATCAAATTCCAATTAAAAAATAATTCGGAGTAAACTACAGAGCACCTTGGATCGAATCCGAATTAACTTTTACTTCGGATTAAGTCTTATATAAACAGCAAACCCAAACGAATCTGGTTACATTAGTGTTAACTAGAGCAAGTGAGCAGGGGCTCACGTATACCCCCGACCAGCGCCACTGCCTAATAAAACCACCGCCTTAAGAAACCACTGCCTAATGAAACCAATCTTATACAGGGTCTTAGTTACCTATCAAATGGTTCCATCAAAATAAAGAATATAAACTCATTGCAAAACTTTGACGCAAATATTCAAGTCTATGACCTTGACCTTTGGTAAGCAGCTAGGAACCTAAAAGTAAATGTAGTCAAATATCAAAAGGTTCCATCAAAGGATATTGGAAGTATGAAAGAAGAATATAAACTTAACACAAAACTTTAAAGCAAATGTTCAAGTCTTTGACCTCGACCTTAGGTCAGCTGCAGCATCCAGATGATGTCAACTATTCTGCATGAATAAAGATGTAAAACTAGTCATATACCAAAAGGTTTCATCAAAGGATGCTGGGAATATAAGCAAAGTTTATAAACTTAACACAAAACTTTAACGCAAATATACAAGTCTGTGACTTTGACCTTTGGTAAGCAGCAGCATGCAGATGATGTCAACTACTCTGTATGAACCTAAAAGTAAGCCTAGTCAAATATCAAAATGTTCCATCAAAGAATATTGGAAATATAGAAGAAGAATATAAACTTAACACAAAACTTTAACGCAAATATTTAAGTCTGTGACCTTGATCTAAGGTCAGCAGTAGCATCCAGATGATGTCAACTATTCTACATGAACCCAGAAGAATACCTAGTCACATACCAAAAGGTTCCATCAAAGGATATTGGAAATATAAGCAAAGGAAAAAACTTAACGCAAAACTTTAACGCAAATGTTAACGGACGGACACACGGACGAACCGACGGACAGACGGACGAACAGACGAACAGACGGAAAGACGAAAACTATATATCCCTCGACATACTTCGTATGTCGGGGGTATAAAAATAGACAGCGGATTTTTCTGAATCGGATATGCTCCAAATTACCTTACTGCGAAGAAACTTGCACCAAAACAAAAATGGTAAAGTCCAAAAAGACATGTGGGTTCGCTCTGGATTACCTTACTGTGGAGCAATCTGTTCCGAAGCGAAACCAGTATCCTCTAAACAGAGTATCAGACTACTGCTGCAATTACAGCAGGTCCTAACCCTATCCCCCTCAGATCTTTGTTATTCGGGAGAAGCCTCCCAGTGTCTGGTTATGGTTCTTTAACACAACCAAAAGACAGAGAGAACAAGGCAGTCTTGTTTCATCAAAAAAGGGGGTCGCAAGATCAATCCCCCCCCCACTCTCCGGTCTTGTGGATGAGACTTTAAACTGAGGTCCCATCTCCATATGACCTCGTTGTTGGTGAGAAATTAAACCCGAGTTCACTCACTCACTCACTTTATCAAAAAGAAACAATTAAACTTTTTCCCTGTTGGTAATATCATGTTAGAACAAGGCACTGTCAAGAGTAGACTGATTTCAGTCGAAGATGTTAGAAATTCTTTTCGCAATATAGATCTAATCATATTTCACATTTTCTACTATTTCACATTTTCTACGTCTTTCTAAAATCTTTAGTTTGTGTTAGACTCCTGACTCAAACATATTCTGGGTTCCATACCTTTTGGTGATGACTTAAATTTTCATATAACATTCACCATCTTAAGAAATCTTGTTTTATTTGAAACAATAATGGCAGAGAATCTAGAATATCACCACAAATAGTTTTCTCAAGCCCAATGGCTATCTAGCTTCTTTGTAACTCACTGAGGGTCATAACACATGTATATTCTCACAAGACACAAAACATACAACAATTTCCAACATGCTCTCTCCTCATTCCCACCCACGTACAACTTACTCAGTTTATTTGCAATATCCTGCTGACATTTTTTCACAATATTTCTCTTAATGAACGAGAAAAATACAATCGTCAATACACAAGAGGTGAGTTATAATAAGGACAATAAGACAAGAGCGACGAAACATGAAAGTGTGTAAAATCAATTTGCCGCAAGCCATATAGGGACAAATTGTCGGTAATGTAAAGGTGCTTATGATAAAGGAGAAATATATCACACCTGTACCTTTTTAATCAACCAATAACAAACATTTACCTTTTACTACACACTGTTCAAATAAATTTGAATTAACTGCTGTATCATGGGATTTTAACATAACTGTCAACTACATCAGTAACCAAATAAGTCTGTCTCCATACTCATTTAAGACACTCTTGATAGTGTATTCACTAGTTTTTTGCCTCTCAAGACAAGTGTTTCATAGTATGGTCAACGCTCGATATCTCAAAAATTGATATGTCAAGGTCTTCCCACATGTCAAAATACATAGTTAAGACACAGTTTTTTTGTTGCTGTTTTTTATTTATATTTCAAAGTACCGCTTATATCAAAGAATGCAGTCTGGGCATAAACCCTATTTTTATGTACATTCCAACTCCTGTTATCTCAAACTACTGATATCTCAAAGTTAATTTTCTGGGACCAGAAAATTTACTTTGAGATAACAGTAGTTTTGGATGAATTTCGACTTTGAGATATCGAGAGTTCACTGTATGTACAGGTGATGACAGATTTCAAATATACCCATAATTCTAAGAGACACAATGAATGACAAAAGTCTCAAGTTATCAAACTTTTTTGCTTCACAGAACATGTGCCTCTCTTATTTACCAGACAGACAGACTAGCCCATTTTAACTGTTTAACCGCCAAAAAGCAGACAACAAAAATTTACGCCTGCAAAATTTCAAAAAATGTTTTCGTCCAAGCTATATGGTATTGAGAACTCAAGGACTAGTGGGAAAACAGCATTGATCTAGATGAGGCGGCTCATGATGATCATCAGGATCTACGTTGTTTGCAAATTCAGCTATTTTTGTCTCTGACACTTTAAAATTTGATTCTTGTATGTAAGTGCTTGATTCATGCTTGAGCTAAAAAAATGATGTATCTTAAATAACCTAAAGAGTTTAAATGTCTGTAATTTAATACTTGTCCACATGATATATGGCCTGTCCACAGTTACCTTAAATTGAACAGGGGCCTGTTTCACAAAAATTTACCGTACGATGAATCGTGCGATAATCGTACGTTTGGTCGTACGAGAATCGCACGATTCTCGCACGATTGTTTCATAAAAACATCGTACGACAGATAGTACGATTCTCGTAGGATTTTAGTTATACGATGGATCGCAGACGTGATGTGTATTAGCTTTGACAGATGTGTATTGGGTTTTATAAACACAAAAAGTAGCGATTTGTAATACAACGCAATCATGTCAAAGAAAAAGGTCAACAGGACCTCCAATGAGGTTAAAGCCCTTCTCACTGAAGTAAGGAAGATAGATGGATGGATGCCTTGCGATTTTACGTCCGTTTCAACAGCATTTCAGTCGTATCAGGACGGTGGAAGGGTGATAATGAAAGGTTATGTGCAATGGAACCCTGTTTACGATTGAAACGATTTCCGCCTCCGGAAACGACCTCAGGACCGCTTGATCAGCAGGCCAGCGCTTAAACCACTGAGCTACCGGTGGCTTCTAAGTAAACATGGACGACTCCTAACCAAAGACACGAAGGATCGCACCTGGGAAGTTTTCAGTCCAAGGTTTAAAGTTTTTTATCCTTCGTTGCAGATCTTCAAAACCAAGATAAGTAGTAAAGGGTGTCACTACATAGTGACACCCTTTACTTCTAAGATATGAAAAAATTCCTATATAAATTCATTTTACAAAAGTGGGGATTGGAGATCCAAAACCTAGGACTGAACCTCTAAAAACAAGGCTGGAACTCAGGGTTTTGAAATTCATTGTGCATTGGCTTCCCATGCCCTTCCTCGATTTTCGAAATACAGTTTTGAGAAAGAAGTTCCGAGGAATTAAACTCGGGTCTTTTTATTTTGCCAAATGCTGTCTGTGATTGTATCAGCTCTTTCAGACTTGCACTGCAGAACTTTGTGGTCAGCGCAATAATTCGCTTGTATAGTATAGCAAGCCAAAGGGGGAGTGCCTATAAGGCCCTTTTTCTGCCCAAGAGCAAAATGTTTTATTTTCAGCTGATGATTCGACTATAGTGTCCGCTATACTGAATCAATAGTGGTTAAGCTCCGTAAGCCCTACTTTTGGAATAATGGGGTTATTAAAGTGGGTGGGGTAAATCAACATGAACCAGGGGTGTCATATTGTAAGCTATATTTCTCCTTCAAATTTAATGGCATTCATAAATACCTTCCTTATAAGCTGAAGTTATGTCTTTGGTGACCTCTTTTCTCAAATTTTATCTTTCAAAGTAAAATCTTATGTCTGCAGAATTTCTTTTAGGGACACTGTCAATTTTCATTAATTTTGGTACTTTGAATTCAATATATTCTACCATATCTCTAGAACCAATGGATGACTTCTTACCAAACTAACATGGGTTCGCCGTTGGGAGAGTGCAACCTGTTGATTAAATTTTGGTGACCTTGACCTTTGTCTCAAGGTCACAGTAAGACTTATAATGTCGATTTTAAGTCAAATTTTTGCCATTGTCTACACAGTAGCTCCTGAATTGATATGGAATTGTTCCCAAAGTGGCCTAAATTAAACATTATGAGAAGTTAGAGCACTAGTTATGAGTAAATGGCCATAACATCATGACTAAATGGCCATGACATCATCTTCAAGGTCAAGGTCATGGCTAGACTAAACAGAGTTTAATCATAGATTTCATCAATCAGGCGGCAGAAATGTACCAAATCTGAGTGTTTTCATTTGAAAATCAATGTTTAATGTGCACAGAATGACCTTGACCTTGGTCTGAAGGTCAGTATTAGTCGAACATGATAAAATAGAATTGGGTTAAACTTAAAGGTTATAGAAAAGTCTATTGTAAAATAAGGAACTTCTGAATGTATTGGTGACCTTCAGATCAAGGTCAAGGTCATTATATGCATATTAAGTATTGTTTTACAAATAGAAACATACATATTTGTTAAATTTCTGCTTGCTAGCTGTGTGGGATCTTTGGTTAAACTCTGTCCAGTCTAACCTTGACCTTGACCTTGACCTTGAAGATGATGTCATGGCCATTTGATCACAACTAGTGCTCTAACTCCTCCTAATGTTTAATTTAGGCCACTTTGGTCATGATTTCATATCAGTTTAGAAGCTACTGTGTAGACAATGGCCAAAACTTGACTTAAAATTAACATTATAAGTCTTACTGTGACCTTGAAACAAAGGTCAAGGTCACCAAAATTTAATCAACAGGTTGCACTCTCCCAAGGGTGAACCCATGTTAGTTTGGTAAGAAGTCATCCATTGGTTCTAGAGATATGGTAGAATATATTGAATTCAAAGTACCAAAATTAATGAAAATTGACAGTGTCTCTTAAAGAAATTCTGCAGACATAAGATTTTACTTTAAAAGATAGAATTTGAGAAAAGATGTCACCAAAGACTTTACTTCAACTTATAAAGGAAAGTATTTATGAATGCCATTAAATTTGAAGGAGAAATATAGCTTATAATATGATACCCCTGGTTCATGCTGATTTACCCCACCCACTTTGATAACCCCATTATTCCAAAAGTAGAGCTTACGGAGCTTAACCACTATTGATTCAGTATAGCGGACACTATAGTCTAACCATCAGCTGAAAATAAAACATTCTGCTCTTGGGCAGAAAAAGGGCCTTATAGGCACCCCCCCTTTCGCATTCTCAATTTTAGGTGTTAAGTTTTCAATCCTTTGTTTTAACTTCAAAACTAATTTTTGAAAATTCAAATTTTCTATAATCGCTTTTACAAATCCGGGCATTGAAATCAGATTTGAAACCTATGACTGAAGGTTTGAAGCTCAACTTAGGGTAAAATTTCTTAACCTAGTTTAAAGATTTATTGTGCATTTGGCGTGCCATACCGTTGAACACAAACATGCAGTCTCCTCAGATCAGAGATCACCTAATTAGGGGTTCAAACAGTCCTAAAACCTCCCATTTTCTTGTAAGATAATTTCTCTCTATCAGAACAAATGCTGCCGTAATGATTTTGAGAATAGTCTCTAATACATTGCAGGTAAATTATCCCGCAACAATCGCACGACAATCATACGATAATCGTACAGGAAAAACTTCACTCAAAATCACCCTTAGGTGATTTATCATAAATTTGGAATTTTGTTAATTGGCTGATTTGCTCAAAACTTGGTATATGCTTTTCAGAAAGACAGTAGATAAATGTAATCTATTCAAAAGTTGAGTATGAGTATGTTGTGCGATGAAAGAGGAGAAAAAGTGAAATTTACGACTGCCCTTTAGGTATCGTAGATTTGATCGTAAATTGAGTTCTACGAGGACAATAGTGAAACCGAGATTTTTTTCATGAAAGCGATTTTTGGTCGTAAGATTCTCGTACAATCATCTTACGACGAATTTCAGTCGTACGATTCGTTGTGAACCAGGCCCCAGAACAAGGGTTGTTGATTTTTGGAAACTGATATCATTATATCTATATCATCCACTTTTATGTCACCAAATTTTAACAAATTTACAGGTACAATTTTTATGGATGAGAAATTGTTAAAAATGCGAGATTTTAAACATCAAATTAAATATTTGCAAATAGTAAGTGCCCAGATCAGACACTAAAACCTGTTACCAAGTTAGCAATGAAAACCAAATTTTTATAGCCCTGTGGTAAGGTGTGTGGGTGTGGGTGGGGGGGTGCAGAGTTTATGCTCCCAGAGCCTGAGGCAGAGAATTTTTATACAGTTATATAGCCCTGTGGTAAGGTGTGTGTGTGGGGGGGGGGGGGGGGGGGGTGCGGAGTTTATGCTCCAAGAGCCTGAGGCAGAGAACCCTGTCAGATGAAATTCTGATTGTAACAGAAAGTTTAGTCTACTTCGACCGTTTCTGTGAAGTCTCATCAAGATATTCTGGAGACTTTGCTCTCCAGTCCTGGAGGAAATAAAGATATCAATCACTTATTGATGAGGTGGATTGAAAAACCCAATGGATGACAATTGGTATACAATAGTACTAGCCACAATGGTGTGGGTGGGTACAAACACATGTGATCTTCTTCTTGTTGTTTTGTTGCTTTACGTCCACTGTAAACAGCTATGGTCATGTTGGGACGATCAGTACCCTAACCACAACATTCCTGGGCAGGCTTAGACCTCCTAAGTGGTTTACCAGTACTAAGAACACATACTTTTGCCAGAATCAGAATCAGAATTGTTTACTGGTGATACGTCCAAGGACAATCATTTGCCAGTAACTGATCACTGTCCTTATTGAATCAGCGGAAGGAGAAACTATTTGTAGTATGTGGCCGGACCAGGTATCGAACCAAGGACATATGGCTTTTGAGTCAGACGCACTACCTACTCGGGTGTGATTTGCTTCTACACCAATAAGGGTTAGACTACCCATCCAGGAGTCGCAGGCTTAACCCCCTTTTTTCCAGTCTTTTGGGTGACACTTTAAACATAGGTCCAGTCTCTGTATGACCTATGTGTTGGTGGGACGTTAAACCCGGAGTTCACTTACAGTACACTGCAACAGTATCACATTGTATTATTATTGCACACTTTTACATGTTACTGGTTATTTTTATATGTTTGTCCAATCATAAAGTCTTGTAAGATTATGATTTATTACCAGTAGATTGTAATCTTTTTTACCTCAACTTAAACAAACATCAAAACTTGAAACATCAACCTCAATACTACCATAAAGATCCTAAATAATCGAACACCTTGACCAGTTATCAAGGTTCTAATAAAATTTGAACAAAATATTTTTAGTTCTGACAATGAGTCAAAAAATGTGCAGACCCTGATCAGACTGCAGTCTGATTAGAATCTGCACTATTTGCTAAAGAATTCTGTCAAAATATTTAGGGTGACTGCAATACAAAAAGCACAAATATTTTTCTTTAATTACGAAATAAATCACTCTAAAAAACATACACCCGAAAACAAGTATAGCCTTTCAATAAAGCTATAAAATTTCTTGAAAATTTTGCAAAACTAAAATTAAGCAAAACTGAATTATTATTCAAGTCTGATATTTTGACAATGATCATTAAGGTGGTGATAATCACTGATTTGGGGCAAAGACAAAAATCTGCATAAAACACTCAAAATACCACTGATCTTTCCAAAACTTAGCATATTCCTTCTTTATGTTGTTTCTGACAATTCAGACTCCCAAAATGCAGCATTTTTTAAAGTTAAAAATTGTTTTTATAAGGAAAGATCAAAGGGTAATTTTGTGCGCAATAATCTGAAAAAATAATATTGTTATTGAAAATATACTTAGTGCTGAGAGTTCCTTGTTGCATAATGGAGAGCGAGCTAGCAATTACTTTTTCAAACTCTTTCACACATTAGCAGGCTGAGCAGATGAAAAAAGATGAGGTCTGTGTCCAAATTTTTTTGTCAAAACACACAGGTGAAACAGGTGAGACTATTTTTAACAAGGTTGAACAATTTCATCTACACACCAGTGATCATGTAAGTAATGTATTATTTATACTGTAGGTGTTACATAGGTATGCTTGCCTACCCTATATTTAATAAATGCATCCAGTGTACATTACCTTGTATGTGTTGAATATTTGAGAAAAAAGCTACCGTTTTCATCTGGTCTACATTACAATTTGAGAAAGAGTTGGAATAAATAACTGCTAGCTCGCTCTTCATTATGCAATAATGCACCTTCAGAACTACCTAAATTTTCAATAACGATGTTAATTTTTTTGATTATTGCGCAGAAAATTACCCTTTGATCTTTCCTTATAAAAACACTTTTTTAAGAAGCATGTACGTCTATTTTGTATTCTAAACTGTAAAGAACAACAAAAATAAGAAGTCTGCTAACTTTCAGGGAGATACGTTACTTTTTTGTGGTTTTATGCAGATTTTTACATTTACCATAAATCACCACCTTAATCTGTGAGGTAAAATCTGAATGTGAGATAAAATCTTGATTAGAGTCAATTCTGTGAAAGCCCAGGAGTAAAGCTTAAGTCTGTAGGGGTCACCGCTAAGGCCAGGGTTTTGATTCTTGACCTTGAAATCTGAACCTGCACTTGTTTCAAGAGGCTGACCGAGCCTTAGACAATAATTCTATGTTGATTCATCATAGAAGCATCAGCGTAGCTGAGAGAATCCCAGCAGGCATGATGTTGAAATGATGTCGTACTGACGTCGATGCGACATAAAGATGTCGCATCGACGTCAGTACAATGTCATCTCGCTGTCATGTGCCAGCTGGGATAGCTATCCTGATCACAGGAATGAGTCCCACTAGAGGTGAGATTCTGTCCAAACCTAGACGGTTCTTCATTGCACAAAGCCCTTCATAATCACCTTCCCATCTTCCTGATATGACTGAAATACTGATGAAAAAGACGTATTAAAGCCAAGTCATCCAGCCATCCTCATGATTCACTACAGGATATGCTTACATATATAGTCAACTCTCGATATCTCAAAGTCCTAATTCATCCAAAACTTCTGATATTTCGAAGTAAATTTTCTGGTCTCAGAAAATTTACTTTGAGATATCAGTAGTTTGAGATTACAGGAGTTGGAATGTACATAAAAATAGGGTTTATGCCCAGACTGCATTCTTTGATATAAGCGGTACTTTGAGATATCAGTGTTCGAGATATCGAGAGTTGACTGTACATGTACTGCTATTTTTCTTACCTCTTCTGATCCTTAATTTCAAGAGAAAAGTTTATGAACATAAAATCCTTCGTAAAACAATATTAATATTTACTTCATTTCACACGCTAGCACAATCCAAAATGCCTATGAAAATTTAAAAGCTGGTACGCAATAAATGTAAGATTTTTTTGTATCCATAATACAGACTATTCTGTACAAAAACTTCACAATAAAGTTCTATTAAAATTGCTCTCAATGATAAACAGGACTTAACAAAACAAATTCTTGCTTGACTTTATAAGCAGGCTTAACCCATTACTTTTACATTCATAATAATCAAAAGAAGGTATTATACCCGTTATGGCAAGTTAAAATATAAAATCAATTCTTATATAAAATCAATTAAGATGGCTTTTTGACAAAATTTTTCCATATGTTAAGTACTGACAAACATATTATAGATGTGCATGTCGTCATCATATCCTGTCCCATTTTCAAACTAATATGACAATTTATGTTTTGTGGAAGTTTAATTTTAACTAAAATTTATCAAGAAATTAAAACTTTGCAAATGAAGCTACAGGATCCATGAAAGCCAAAGCTTCAAGGTTTGTTAGTGAGCATTTGATGATAGTTCCTTAATCTAACATGTCTAAGAAGTACTGTGCGTAAATTTTGGGGCACCTGAAATAATTAATTTTCCATTTGTCCCAAATGGAAAATTAATTATTTCAGGCGTCCCAATACTTATGCACATTATGGTAATTCTGATAATTCAGGACAGTCTCCTAATTCTCCACAAAACCTTTGTTATAATGCCCCTCCGATAATGGGTCACAATTAACTTTTTTTTTGAGAATTGCATTTGTTCTTGAGGACATAGTTCACAGTATGCAATTTAGGCATAACTATGTGAGATTTTTTTCCTATCATATTCCTTTATAAAAATTTCACATCTGCACATAGACCTCTGTCAGATGGTCACACTGTGTACTCTTGTAGAACTCGTGCAGCTATGCAGAATGTGACGGCACAAGTCTCAGAACTATTCCACAGGTATTCGAATTTACACAATGATACTAACCAGGAAAACCAAGAACATCAATATTCTGGGAACATCTGTACAATAACAGTATGCCCTATGAAAGTATTTCTTTCATTTTTAACAGTACATCAATTTAAATCTTATTACCTAATACATCATCTAAGAAAATAAATCTGGTAATATGAGGACCTCCTTTTTGTCCAAGAAAGAATATATAAGATGATTGTACACAAAGTTTAAATGATATTGAATATCATTTTAATTAATTCCCGTCATCCTGACCATATCTCACCAACTATCACTAAGAAATAGTACTTTACTGTCGGTTTTGCATAAATACAACACCTTGCAAGATGATTGACAATTTTATCACAAGTTATGTCAGTTTTAGTAGTAAAAACATTCGGAGACCAAGATATCTTATTCTTGCCCATTGAAATGTCCAGTGGACACACCATACATCCCAGCAGAATACATCATGCGCCAAGATTTTCTTTGCCTACTGTAATCTTGCAGCTCAACATCAAACAACAAGATACCTGAGAAAACACCCAGCAGGCACATGACGTCGAAATGACGTCGTATTGACGTCATCACGTCGCATCGCCATCAGTACGACATCATTTCGACATCATTTGCCAGCTGGGCAAGGTATCATACTGATGGATGGATATATGTCTAGCACTGTATGTAATTTTCAACATTATTTTGGTCATTTCACTGATATCAGTCATACAGTCTATATCAGGATGATGGGAGGGTGCTAATGGAAGGCTGTGGGCTTTTGTAGAACTCGTTTACATTTGAAAATATCCAACTTGTACAAACGTAAGCCAGCACTACTAAATAAGTAGTAAACCTCTGACTGAAATTCATTTTGGTGATGTCAAATGCTTTCATAAAATTTAGAGCTAGAATCTAATATTGCTGAGTTAGAATTATATCTCTGCTTCTTATTGTGTTTTTTGTTTTTCTTAATCTTTTTGTAAAACAACTTGATGCATGGAATAGTCCTAATTCAAAGCAAAAGAATAAACACTTCCAGGTGAGGGGGTACATCTCCATATGAGCTGCGACACGACAAAACCAACTAAGTGGCATGTGCCCCCAGCGAAGACTCAGATCAGCCTGGGCATCCGCCCAGTCTGATCAGAATCTTCGCTGTCCGCATGGAGGTAGCTTAGACCCATAGCTACCCTTTAAGTGCACAGCAAAGATTGTTATCAGATTTTGGTGGATGCCTAGTCTGATCGGAGTCTTTGCTGGGCGCACATGCCACTTTGTTGGTTTTGTCGTGTCACGACTCAATATTCTCTTCTGCCATTTTTAACAAAAGAAAACAACTTTTGTGACTTTCTGTTTTCTTCCCTGGACAAAGCCCTTCCACAATGGTTTCTCTCTTAACAGGTTTGCTCCTATGGAAGCAAATTCTGTTGGTTACCAGCAGACCCCCTTTGAGAAGCAAGGCAAAAGTTAAAATGATCTTCTAAATCTACTCACTGTAAGGATCAATTGTGTATATTTGAGCTTGTATCACAGTATATTATCATCATGTAGGGTGTGGGAATATAATCTGATAAGATTGAAATGGACAGTGTCTTTATCCAGTGTGAAAATGGCCATAAAAGAAAATATTATCATAAATTATGAGAGGGTGGTGTGACCTTTATGAAGTTTACCTACACCTTCAGGTAACACAATCTCTGTCCAGGTAATCTTTATGATATAATCTTTATGTTAATAAATATCCTTTATGTATCCCTTTCTTGCAGTCTATTTATGTGCGGCCACAACCAGACTACTTTTCAGTATGCCAAATCAGAGGCGAGGTCATGACAATCTGTAAGATGGAGTGTCTCATTAAACCCTTAAAGTGCTAAAATGGAAAAAAAAAATAATAAATAAATAAATAAAATAAATTACATTGGCAAACTTTCAAACTAGATGGTTGTCCAGGGACAACTTGTCGAGCCCGCTGTTTGCTTTAGTGACCTATAAGTATGTCAAGGTGAGTGTTTCACACACTTATTAGAAAGAAGCCAAAACAATATCATGCTTACACAGCATATTTCTTTTTTAAATTTTTCATTAAGGAAAACAACTTGAACTAATGGCCATGGCAAGCTCAATTTATGACAATTTTATCAGTTGACCTTCAAGTGTGACCTTGACCTTGGACCAACCTACACAAATGTTTCTACTCATCAAGAACAACTGTGCCAAATTATTTTGAAATCCATGTATAAACATAGAAGAAATGGCTTGGACAAGCTCTACTTATGAAAATTTCATCATTTGACCTTCAAGTGTGACCTTGACCTTGGACCAACACTTCTACTGATCAAGAAGAACAATTGTGCCAAACTGTTTTCAAATCCATCAGTAAATGTAGAAGCAAGCTTTATTTATGTCCATTTTATCATTTGACCTTCAAGTGTGACCTTGACCTTGGACCTACCTGAACAAATGATCCAAACAGTACTTCTACTCATCAAGGAGAATAATCGTGCCTAATTATTTCGAAATCAATGCATAAATGTAGTGTAATGGCAGGAACACAGCTCAATTTATGACAATTTTATCAACTGACTGTCAAATGTGACCTTGACCTTGGAACTACCTAAACAAATGTTTCAAATGGCACTTCTACTCATCAAGGAGAACAAGTGTGCCCAATAATTTTGAAATCCATCCATAAATGTAGAAGTAATGGCTCGTACAAGCTCAATTTATGACCATTTTACCATTTGACCTTCAAGTATGACCTTGACCTTGGACCTACCTGAACAAATGTTTCAAATGTCTCTTCTACTCATCAAGGAGAACAATTGTGCCAAATTATTTTGAAATCCATCCATAATAAATGTAGAAGTTATGGCCCGGACAAATTCGGACGGACGCATGAATGCACGCACATTCGCACATACACCGAACTGAAGTTGTAACAACTATGTCTCGCTCACCGCAAGCGGGCTTGACAAAAATGTTTTGTCCAAATTATATTGAAAATTAAAAGCTACTCTCTTGTTGAGGCACTCCAGCAAGTGGTTTTTAGTGGAACTTTTTTCTTTAAAGATGCTTAAATATCAAAATTTTAGGTTTAACATACCCAAAACCATTTCTCATAGCTAAATACTGACTTGCAGCATATTGCACGACCTCTTTTGTCTATTTTTATCATTTTTTGTTTTGAGGTGGGTTTTCCAATAGTAAAAATATTCCTTCTGGTTTCCAGCCTTTGATGAGGTTCATTTTAATTTTAATAAAGCTGGGAACCACCCATTGTGACATCACAACAGAAATGATGTCATCACTAATCACCTGATCTATTTTGGAATATGACCATTTCAGCAAAGGGTTGTTTGCAGTGTCAGCTACACTTATGCATCTTTTTGTTTTCCAAAAAGATATTACTTATGAAAATAACTGCTATAAGATATAAGCATAAATTCTTCTGAAATGATTTCATGTTAATTTTATATGAAATGGTGATTTTCAAGAATGTGCTTGAAACATGCCACCCCTACAGCAATAATGGTTATAACCCTTGCCTTTTTTATGGTCCAAATTACTATATTTCTATCATCACTTTTTCCATTTCTTTTTTCTTCATTTTTTTCCTGTTGATTTTTTTTTTTCTTGATGTTGTTCAGGAATCATTTGGAAAAAAACGCTTCTACTTACATACATGTATAAACAAACAATGATATATTCACTCTCTTTCTTTTGTTGATCTGTTGTTTTTGTTTTTTTTCATTTAATAATGCTTGTCTTTAATGCATTTGTACTATATTTATACGTTTTCACCATGTATTATTCAGTAACACGATGTCAGTATTTCCGCCATTCATTCACAAATTTATATGTTAAAGGAGAAGAACTTAATAAGTATTTGCTTTCGTTCTGATCCTTAATTGATTGTATACAATGTTTGTTTCTGTTGATATTTCTGAATAAAATATGTTTACACCAATAATGGTTATCTTGAGGCGGCCATTATGAAACTGGAAAAAATACATTGCAAGAGATTACTTTCCAAGCTTGAGAGCATGCCAATGAATTTCAAAAACTCTACTGGACAAATCTGACTACGAGAAATGGTAGTAAACTGAACCATGTAAGTGGAATTTGCTGTTTCTTTATCCTTTAAGTATAAACTTCGAAAAACCACTTGCTGGAGTGCCTCAACAAGAGAGTAGAGGGAAAACAGCAAAGATGCAGATGAGGTTGCTCATTATGAGCTACCTCCCCTGGATCTACACTGTTTGCAAATTCAACTATTTTCAGTTTTGGCATGGTAAAGTTACATGCATGTTCTTTTTTTCTGTTTTTTTAGATACAGCAGGCCTATATTAAAATGAACTGACATGGCAAACTGAAACTTCAGGGGCCGGTTGTTCAAAACTAACAATGTCGTTAGTTAACGTTTCGTTAAAAATTCAAACATTAATATCTCAAATATGCCAATATTTTTTTATTGAAAAAAAGTGAGAAGCTTTTGCAGTGCAAAAGCTTCTCACAATTTTTCAACAAAAAATATCGGTGTATTTGATTATAAAGTTGTAAAACACTTAACGAGTTGACCTCTTAACGAGCTTGTTAGGCTAATGAAGCTTTGAACAACTGGGCCCAGATTAACAACTAATACATTAGACTATTTAAAGATCTGATCTTTACCAGTCATTCATATGATCGACACCAGCCTGCGTGTAAAACTGAAATTTGCTCCACCCCCTCTGATGTTCAAACTAGAATGCAGAACATAAAATATTGTTTTTTAAGTATTTATGTTTCTGAAATTGCTACACTGAGAGATTCTTCTACAACAGCATAGTACCACCCACTATATATATTTTTGAGAAATGATCATTTGAGCCGCGACATGTGAAAACCAACAATGTGGTTGTGCGACCAGCGCAGACTCAGATCACCCTTGGCATCTGCCCAGTCTGATCAGAGTCTTGGCTGTCCGCACTGAGGTAGCTTAGACTCTTAGCTATGTTTTAAGCGCTTAGCGAGAAGTCTGAGCGAACCAGGGGGTGCCCAGACAGATCTGAGTCTGCGCTGGGCGCACAACCACATTGTTGGTTTTCTCGTGTTGCGGCTCAATTTATGAATGGCTGCAGAGCTCCAGTTTCAGAACAGTTCAGAAATATTTTTTTCGGCTTTAGCCGTATAACCTTAGTATTGACCTGCAGAGCTCCAGATAAGAGGGAGTATTTGGTGATAATTAGTGATAATTTTTGTTAATTCTGCATAAAAAATATGTTGTGACCCCTCATCTGAACCGTCTCGATGAGACGGTTCAGATGAGGGGTCACAACATATGGTTTGAATGAGAAATAAGAAAAATTATCCTTAATTATCATCAAATACTCCCTCTTATCTAGAGCTCTGTGACCTACATTTTAAGTATTTCATTGGCCAATAAAAAATAGACCCAAGACTTTAGCTTACTTTTGCAGTACTTCACTTTCCCCAGCAAACAGCTGTTAAAATCTGATAAGCACACATCAAATACACATAATTACTTCCATGATTTGGAAGTAAATAAAGGGGAGAGTGATGGACTGTTTGCTTTCTCTTTCTACTTTCAGTTTCATTTGACTGTTGGCCTATAAACTGTGTTGTGATGAATCAGGATATTTCAGTCCAAATCGCTTTTTGCCAAAGAACACATTTCGCCTGTTATGTCCTTCATATAATATAAAACCAACAAGATAACTTGACACAGAAATGGAAGGCGAAATTCAGAAATTGTTGCTGGCTTAGTTGTTGATGTTGTGTTGGAACTACCACCTTTTAAGGTTATATGTTGGGCGTCAGCCAACCAATCCTCTTTGTTATGTACAACACGGACAGACCCCAATCAAAATTCAACAGCATTTCCGAAATCAAATCCCCAACACCAACAACAAATATGCATATCAACATGCGCATCCATACAATATGATCAGCATATTCGATATCTTACATGTTACCGATTATCTTTTTTTAGAGACATTTCTTGTTTTATTTCTCAGTGAAAACATATACTGCAACCCTCATTAGAATATATCTGGTCATGACAGATGCTTTATAGTGATATACAGAAAATTACTCCTTTTACCCCTTCTTACCTGGAGCACTGTAATAAATTCCAGCTCAGAACTATTTACCTCCAAACATTTCTTTCCTTCATTCCATCAGTTTTAAACTTTAAGAAATTCCAAAATTAGCTCCACAGCATCTGCAGATACTTAGAGCTATAATAATCAGGTCAGTAAATATTTATACCTGTATATAATTCTCTCATAATCTGCCTCTGTAGTAGCACAAGTATTACTATCATGACCCAAGAATTGGGACAGAAGCAGGGAACAGAAGTAGAAGTGCAAACAGTGCAGACCTTGATCAGTCTGCTCATTGGGAGAAGCCTGATCTGGGTCTGTACTATTTGCTATTCAGCCAGCTAATTTTGACATATGGATAAAAGTAATCGACTTTAATAGGAGATATACATAATTAACAGTTGTTCACTCAGTCCCCAAGAAGTTGTTGGAGCATGAGGCTTTAGCTGAGTATTCCAACTTCTTTGACTGACCAGCAAATGTTGATGCAAAGGAACAACATGTATGATCTGTAGTCATGCATATTTAAGTATGATTCCACTGAAAAATTAGTCATAAATGGGAGGGAAATCATTGAAAACTGTTCTTCATGGTGACTTGCATATTATAATGTCATTATGACAAAAACCAAGGGGAGCCACTGCTATAGTTACAACCTAGATTGCAAATAAGGCACCCTAAAAATGATGTTTGAACAGGATGAGAATTTCAAAGAGACTGCAGAAATGTAGTTATAAACTGGAATATTGTTTAAAATATAAAAAAAAACATGCCTCTGTTTTAATTTTGATAGACATGCAATGGCACAGAGCTGATCGTGAGCAAAAACAGCCCAAGAATTTTAAAAGACCAACAAATTCTAGATGTAAACAGCTTAGAACATGGAAGATCATAAATCAAGTTTCCCAGATTCCAGATTGAAGCATTACAGTTTTTTCAACCTCTCTTAATTGCTTTTATCTCTTTTTATTAGACTAAACTTTCATTTTCATAGCCTGCACAAGACTGATAACAGATCATCTTGGATAAGCATAAGTTCCACAGTGAACCATTAGAATATTTAGCAGAGCTACATATACCATTTTTTCCCTTAATATTACGGGGGAATACAGCAAACAGTGTAGACCCAGATAAGACTCCAGAAAAGCCAACGCTATGTATTTACGGCAAGTCCACCTACAAAATTTCATCAGCCTGCATTGTGGGGGTAGCCCAGCATACTTTTGTGAAACTCTGAACTTAAAACTGGCATAACTCTGTCACAAATTACATGGAAGAATTTTCAACTCTCACATATCATTTATAATCTGACTTTACTACACAAGTCACCAAAAAGGTCCCCAATGAAAACTGTTCCACCCAAACCGTGAACCTGCATGCAGCATAAGCAATCCAACGAAAAATTTTGTCCTCTGTGCCTCTTGCAAAATGTCAACCAAATCCTTTTGGTGCTACAACTACCCCAGGGTTCGTAACAGCAGCTAGCCTTTAAACAGCCAGTCATCACTTTAGCTAACTTTGGTTTCCCCACCGCCTGCCTTTGGTCTAGATCAGCCAGCAGCTAATACAAGAATTGACCATGGCCATGAGCAAATAATTTCTCATACAACATACCTATATTCTAAGGTCACCAAGCATACAGCTTACCTATATTTTAAGGTCACCGAGCTTCTTCCAGTTAAGTCACAATTTAAAGTTTTATGCTCTGCCATAAGTAGATATTGTCCAAATAAAATAATCCAAATAAAGTTATATCACACCCTTAGTATTTGGTACTAACTCCTCTGGACAATAAAATACTACACTGCTAAAAACATTTAAAGGAACGCCAAATATTTTTCCATAGACGACAGTGCAACGCCGCCCCAATTTGAGGTCCATTTACTTTCGCTCGACAAAGACACGAAATTTCGAATTTTTGCCATTCTTTTAAAGAGAGTCGAGGTTACTGACAGCACAAGTTTTGATCCAATATTTGCCCTGCTCATGCCCATGGATTGTTTTTTGTACAAATGAAATTTTGGTAAAAAATTGCATTATTTCAGAACAGGGGAAGAGCATGAAAATTACAACCAAAATCAACACAATCAGTTTGCCTATGAAGCTGAATGTCTTACAAGGTGACCTGTTTGAAAGGATCACTTTGAACTCAAGTTTATGAGATTTTATAGACTTCCAGAAAAATGCCTCATTTTCAGAAAAATCGAAAAATGCAAAATTTGTTCCATGGAAATGATCTGAGTATCAGTTGTATTGAACTTCTTGTTGTCTAAAACTTTGATTGTTCTTGCAACCGCTGCAAAGGAATGAGGAATTCTTGGCCTTTAGCGATCGAATTTATGGGCCGTGGAACTGGATATATGTTGTAGTAATGTCTATGGGAAAATATCAGCTGTTCCTTTAAATATTTTGAGCAGTGTATAATCACCCCAAAACCATTACAAATATTTAGTTTTCAACTAGATGTTAAAGATTAAATAAAACGAGTTTATACTACATCAAACGACAGAAAATTAAACTGAGCTATTATCTCTTTATTCTCTCCAAATTGTAACACAACCATCCCCATTATTGGCAATTGGAAATCTTTGAAAATTGAATTTGTATGTATTTAAATGTAATTTTAGTTGCACGACGAGAAACTGGGCCTCAGTCTATACGCATACAGCAAAGACATAGATGATGCCAAAATCTACTCTGGCTTCATTGGAGTCTTTTTAAATTTTTCATATTTTGCAATACATTTTCCTCTGGATCTATCAATTATTTATGCAAACAGAGAAAACTCTGATCAGACTGCACACATGTGCAGTCTGATCTGATTTTTTCCTGTTTGCATGTGAAGCATAGTACTTTTTCTTGGGATACTGCTCACTGCTCATGCTGGATACAAATTGGAGGGTCAGATTCTCAGTTAATAGCATATCTCTCAACTTTAATATATAGGGCTGTGGGGAATTTTAACTGATTTATCTTAACTAATTTACATTTTAAGAAGCCTTCTTTTAAGTTCAATGAGATTTTTGTAATTTATGCCACCCTAAGCAGAAAATGCAAACTGCAGCAATATTTGCAAGATCTACATAGAGGATCTTACATGAGTGCTCATGTATTATTGAATTTATTAAACGAGTTGGGGGAAAAGATAAGATGCGAGGCTTTGCCGAGCATCTTATCGGTTTTCCCCAACAAGTTTAATAAATTCAATAATACAGGAGCACGAATGCAAGATTTTATTTATCATATGACACTAAAATCGCATTTTATCAGCAAAATTTGCACTAAAACGTCACTATTTCGCCATTAGAAACCACGACGTTTTATGGACGTCAACGTATAACATTATGACACAATTTGCATATTTAATCCACTAGGGGATTATCATTTTTAATGCATGGCTTTATTACACTCTCAGATGCGACTTCATATGATAAACAGATGTAAAAGGGAGAAGATTGGGGATTAAAGGCCCATCATATCTTAGGCACAGCATGTGGAAGGCAGACCCCATCCCTCTCTTTTTGCTGCCACTTCAAAAAGGTACCCTTAACTGCTGGATTGATGCCAGCTGGCAAAATAGCGATTGAACCCACAGGCCACACCCTTCGGCACCATAACAGTGTCTCTAATCACTCAGCTATGCACCTCTCTGATGATGCACTTCTCCCCCACCCCCCACCCCCCATATGGGAGATAAACCATGGTATAACCCTTACAAATTGAAAAAATAACACTATGAGGCAAAACCTGTGTCATTACAGTAAAGTTCTAGAATGGCAGGGTCTTATTAGCCTGGCGAAAGTTCTATGCAGAACTCTGGAGCAAAATATTTTTGTCACGAACAGAGGTGTTTCTGACAAAAAGGTCTGGCTTAGAGAGAAAAATATTATACAAAACTTGTTATTGGATCTGAAGTTACTCTTCAGCATCATGGAAAGTGCTTCCAAATAAGATTTTAAGGTGTATGGGTACACCCCCTTGTTTCTCTGCCATTTTTACAAAGGGAAACAACTATTCTGATTTACCGTATCCTTCAGTGGTAAACGAACCTCTTCCAAAAAGGAGTTAACTCTTAAGAACTTTCTCCTTTGAGAATAGAAGCAAAAAAGGAAATGGCAGAGTAGTTACCCCTAAAAGAGTACCTATTCATCTTAATATATGAGCCGCGACAGGAGAAAACCAACAATGTGGTCGTCCGCCTAGCGCAGACTCAGATCAGCCTGGGCATTCACCCAGTCTGATCAGACTCTTTGCTAAGCGCTTAAAGGGTAGCTGAGGGACTAATCTACCTTCATGCGGAAAGCGAATACTCTGATCAGACTGGGCGGATGCCCAGGCTGATCTGAGTCTGCGCTGGACGCACGACCACATTGTTGGTTTTCTCACGTCGCGGCTCATATGTGGATGCTGATGCTCTCACCAAGACTGATGCTGGCAGTAGCATACCAACTCTGTTACTTCCCCATGACAATACTGCATTTCGTTATAAGCAAAGGTAAGGTGTTGACAGGATGTGGATGGCAAAATGAAACAATTTTCAACAGTAATAGCAGTGCTGCAGATAAGGCCGCGTACCGCGTATTTACGCATAATTTTATCGCCGGTACGCAGGAAATTCCGCGTCCGCCGAGTACAGAAAACCCCGCCAAAATTAGTGGTACGCATCCTTTCAACAAAGTCACGCGTACCGGATAAACCGTTCAGAATATCCAGTGCCATATCACCGATCTGTGTTACCGAACGCTGATCAATAAAATTGATAATATACAAGCGTCTATTGATAGCGGACTAACGGTGTAATGGTAAATATGATTTCAAGGAAATGGCGAGTCAGAAAACGATCTATTCGTTTTTTAAAACAGAAACTGTCGAAAGTGGCAGTATCGTAGTGGCCCTAATTCTAAACGATCTGCTACAAACTGTTGTGAGGCTTTGCCTCGATAAGTCAGTCAGAGGTGTTGAATCTGCTGAAAAGCAGAAGAAGCACTGCAAGCACACTGAAGTACAATCTGAAACTGAGAAATGTTGGCTGCAAAAGTAGCCAGGCACAGCAACAATTGTTAACTGTTTGTTTTCAAAGTAAACATTACCTTCCTTGGAATGAAAGGAAGAGAAAACAAGCTTATTTATATATTTTTAAGCACAGTTATTGAAGAATATTTGACTATTCTTTAGTCAGTCCAGGGCTCAGCCTAGAGCTCCAAAACAGGGATAAGTTTTTAGACATTTTCTAAAATTTTTGGAGAGATTGTGGTCCAAATTTATGACTTCCCTGTATGTTCTACACAGTTAAACAGGCTTCTGCCTGTTTTGAGCTAAGAGAACAGAACTTTCAACTTCTCCCTTAGCTCAAAACATGGAGAAGACAGCTAGTTTATGGCGATTTTTCCTCTAAAATGTCCCCCCGCCCCTAGAATGAGTCCTGGGTCAGTGTCATGGATAGAAAAGTAACCAATGAGTGGTTACTCTTCAAATCCCTCTTCAAGAAAGGAAAACAATCAAAATGTAATCTTTCTATTTCTCCAGGTCCAGTGGCTCATCTACTGATACTGTTTAATAATACTAAACAGTATCACTTGATACACCTTGTCCTACTATACATAGACAAACATACAAGATTCGTCATGTCAGTTGGATTGTGTACTCCACTAAATTTCCTGTACTCCTGTTTTCAGCATTTTGAGGAGTACAGTACTCCACTGTAAAAATAATTATCTGCAGCACTGGTAATAGTAAACAATTTTAAGAGATTCACAAGAATATAAAAGACAGATTACCGCAGTAACAGGAAATGGCTCAATAGGACAGATTTATGACCCATGAAAGCAAACATTACCTTTTCACTCAGGTAAAAACTGTGATAATAATTTTCTCCAAGTTCATTCCAGTGTAAAGCTTTTGAGACATTTTAAAAAAACACTCCTCATTCAGCCCATTATAAAATTTAAGTGGTTTTAAGTGTCAATTTCAGTTTATTTCAGTCTGGAGAAACAATGTGTTTGGTGTGTTTCTGTCCCATTATAGTTTATGTCCATCCTGATACTTAATTTAAACGATATTTTAAAGACCTAAAATCACAAGCACACAAAACATTCTAGCAAAAGTGCTACTACTGGCCAGTGGGTAATAAACTGGCAAATACTTCACTGGGTAATGATATGTCCACACTGAAGAAACAGTCACACACATTCTGAAATCCCTTTACATTTTCGAATTATCTCCTGAACCACATAGTACACCACCTTGAAATTTCATTTTTTATACATTGACAATCTGTGAATGGAAATTCCAATAATTATGAAATTCAAAATATGACAGTAAAATTAATACATGTGTATTTCACATTACATACAAAAACTTTCTTGTATAAAAACAAAAAGCAGATACTAAATTTCCTCCGAGTCGGCGAACTTGTCTTTCTATAGGCCTATGTGATTGACAAACTCAGTAGGCTCAGATATGAGTATGGTTCTTATGATGAAACGGTACATTTTCAGGGGAAACAACCCTGGCACTTAAATATTTGCCGCACTTCTTTATCATGGGATCAAGAAATTTATATGTGCTCCTACAGGAGGAAATTTTTTTTTCAAAGTAGACCCCATTTTGGAAGGGCTTCTTCAGCCCAGGAAGCAAACAAGGCTTTACAAAAGTTGTTTCCCTTTGTAAAAATGGCAAAAAAAAAACAACAACATGAAAATGTACCCATATATAATAAAGCAATAAAGTAGGCTGTGGATGTGCATCAGAAGTTGGGCGGTGGTGCCTTCTATGGCTGACAGGCTACCTTACTGAAGGATACAAGAACTCTGCTGAATATACTGTACAAAGATAAGAGATATTATCTCCCTTAGACCAATAAATAAAAATACTGTAGTAACTGTATCTATTAGGACAGACCAGAATGCCGAAGGACAAAAGAATGTCGAAGAACAAAACAGAACTCAAGGTAACTGGGTTTTGAAGATATTTCTCAGAAAATTTGTCTCGTTTTCCATGGCATATGCTGTGACCCCTCATTAGAAGTGCCTCACTGGCATATGCTGTGGCTCCTCATTAGAAGTGCCTCAGTGAGGCACTTCTAATGAGGGGTCACAACATATGTTGTTATAGAAAATAATCAGAATTTATCTCAAAATTATCATAAAAAGACATATTTATCTGGAGCTCTGTATAATGTTTTTCCTGTTTGTCCGCTGTCACAGGGTAGGATAGTAGGATCAGGCAATGGTGCTGGGTATAGCTTTCAGTGCCAGGTCATCCTACTATTTGGCTTACAGTAGGGCAAGAGCCTACAGTGCTTGCAGTAGGTGCAGGTGGGGGTTGTTTGGATATTTTTTCTCACCTATCATAGCTCTTTCCTTTCTCCCTCTCTCTGGGAGATGGCTTGATATAGACTGAAACACTGTCTCAAAGAGCCGTTAAACCCAAACCAACCAACCAACCAATTCACAGTCACAAAAACTTTATTGAAACCAAGAATGCAACAAAACATTTGGTTACACTACCACCATCTACCCTATGACATTGCCACCCTCTAAGTAATACCTACATCTAGATTTCTGCTTGTCACACACTGTATTCGACCCTTTTAGCGCACTGTGCGCTTAACATTCTCAAAATGGTATTAAATACTTGCAGTAGACTTTCTTCCTAATAAGCGCACATTTCAAAGAATTATTATATCCAGAAGAAAAACAACAGAAATTCATGTTTAAAGCATCGGAGAAAAGCTGCTTATTGTCATGTAGCATTGTAAGTGACAACTGAAAGATTTTATAGTGTTTTCAGCTCTTGTGGACACAGTCAAAGGGATAGACTAGTAAAAAAATGTGCGCTTATATTCATGTCCCTCCCTCAGAAATTCCCATGATGTGCCCTTATTGGGGCATTTGCGCTAATAGGGTCGATTACGGTATGTTATAAACTTGATCTTAATGATAACCTACCATCTTCAAAATTGTGGCACAGCAATCTGGACACTTTCTGTCTCTCTTCAGAGGCCTGCAAGTAATAACAATAAGAACAGTCAACTCTAGGTACCTCAAAGTCAAAGTTCATCTCAAACTACTGATATTTCAAAGTAAATTTTCTGGAACCAGAAAATTTACTTTGAGGTACCAGCAGTTTGAGATAACAGTTTTTGAAATGTAAAGAAAAATAGGAAATGAAATGTGGTCAAAACTTATTCTTTGATATAAGAGGATACTCTGAGATGTCGGTGTTTGAGATAATCAGAGTCAACTGTATACAGTTTAGTTAAGGTGAATGAATATATGGTTATGTTTTTCTGTCTTTTTTTAACAGATGATACTTTTTGTGACTGCATGTTTGCTTCCCTAGATGATGAAGCCCTTTCTAACTCTGAAACAGAGCTCCAGATAACTTTTTACAGCAGGGAGTTGCCGAATCCTCACTTTGTGACAAGGGAGTTTTTCTGCAATATCTGAAAGTTTTTTCACTCCCAATTTTTTTTTCAGGCAGTTCTTTTGTGGCTTGACTGCCATTAGATATTACAAGAAAGTGAAATTTTTAAAACAGAGATCCAGATGTGACATGTCTGGGGTTTTTAATAAGTTTCTCAACAATGTCAACGCACGACTCAGCAGGCCAAGAATAATGGGTTTTGACAGCTCCGTTGAAGATATCTCTGGCGAATCAGATCGCTAGAAAAACTTAAAAAGTGACCTCTGAACTGATTTTTACTCGCCTGTGAGCAACCATGATGAAATTGCTGGAAATAAATATCGAAGACTGTGTCTCAATCTATTACGTGTAAAATGTAGCAGTCTGTCTATTTGCTCTATAACCCGTCAATGACGCCAAAACATGGACTGGGTCACCCAATTTTTAGTCCAGTTATGTACTCTTTTTTTTTCGGATAAGTAGTTACCCATCTACCGGGTATTAAATTACGTCACACAGCACTTTCTGCACTGAACTGTTGCATTAATCACGAGTAAAGCTGGGAAATTTCATGTGAATCAGTTAGGCAGTTTTCGTTCACGCTTTTGCAGACATACCCATATGGCCACGCGCAAAATACAAGGTGTTTGTTGACGCTTCCGTTTCACAAACGATGGGTCAACCCGTATTTCAAAGACGTTTTCCTGACGCATCAAACAGGAATGGAATGCGTTTTTACCCTTTATTCATGCGTAAAAAACGCAAAAACGTCCTTTATCTGGGGCTCTGCTCAAAGGAGCAAATTCTTTCCCTTAGAGAAGCTCCCAAATGCAATGAAGATGGATGATTTAAGTAAGGCCAAACAAAATACACCACTGCCCATTCAAAAATGCTTTACCAATCCGGTTAACAAACACTTTTTTCACATAGCAATAGTCTTCCGTGCTGTCATGTTGATTTAACTGGGACACATATGGTTCAGAATGACATTATACATGGTAAACTCTAAAGGACTTAGGTGCAAAACTATCAAAACTATAGACAGTTGAAGACACCATTAACAATGGTTATCACTAGCTGAAAACACTATCACAATAGCACTATCACTGGCAGCCACTATCACGATGCATCAATATATCGATGTATCATTACTACCCTATATATGAATGTCATCAAAATTCATTTATTGGCCGATTAATATCAATATATCACAACAGCTTATGGTTTAAAATGCTAACTTCAAATCACAAATTACCTTTCACCCATTCTACCTTCTCAACATCTAATCTTCCAGTTCACGAAAAGAAAGTATCCATTGCTGTTCCTTTGGTTCTAATGCCATCTGAAAATACAACCAGAATCGAAATTTTATTATAAAACATGCCATTCCGACTTTCAATCGAATGATCTGTCATTCAATAAGCTGCTGAAATTTCGTAATCATCCTAAGTATTGGGACCCTTTAATCAACTTCGGTAATCAGCCTAAAATCTAAAGACCAATTTTTTTCATTCAGCGATTTTTATGGGATGCATGTCTGAATAGTAATCAGTGCAGACCCTGATCAGACTGCTCAAAGAGCAGTCTGATCAGGGTCTACACTGTTTACTCTGGCTCTTGCAATTTTTTCCCAGCATTAAGAGTTAAGATGATATGAAGCAATAGCAATCTCCATATTACCAGTATTGATCTCTCACAGGTAATCTAGTTAAAACATTTTTTTCTCTATTGTAATTGTTTTAACAACATCACAGCATCAGCTGTTACCAGTTATTTCTCTTCTGAAAACAATGAGAATATGCATAATATTGAACTTTCATTCTCTGGATTCTGACCTTTTCGTTCTCTTTGAAATAAAAGCTGAAAGAAGCACAAGGCCTCTCACCAAACTGACACACATTGGCACATGATATACAAGAGCTCCCCTGTGACAATCTTAATAGAATTAAAAAAACTACTTTTTACAGAAAAAAATGTATGGGGCATTTATAAGAGAGGGAGTATTTATAAAAAAAAAAATTATAATCTTACATAGTTAAATACAGGAGAGGGCAAATATAGGCCTAGCCTATGTATGTGTCAAAAAATTGGAACAAATTAATAAATACAGTCAACCCTCTTTACAAGAGCACTCATTACAACAGCAAAACCATTTTTTATATGTTGAAATGGCTTAAATGTTCAAAATATACAGTCAGACATCAGTTAAGCATCACCCCAATTAGTTGAAAGTTAAATTTCATATTCGACAAATTGGCATATTTGATATGAATTACATAAGAATTCAAATATTTCAGTTCTTTGGATAGTGTAGAAAATTTAAACAGAATATTGATGCAAAAAGTAAAGATATTCCTCTGATAACATTACTTGAAACATTCCTCCTTCTATAGTGCAACTTATTCAGGTGATGCTTAACTTATGTCTGACTGTATATTCTTTACAACAGCAAATTCAGTTTAACATAAAAAAGTTTGGGAACAAATGCCGTTGTGGTATAGAGGATCCAATGTAAATATCTAAATACAAATCAAACATTAATTTTGGTTGGTTGATTTGATGCTTAACGTCCACGGTAAACAACTAAGGTCATGTCGGGACGGTCAGTTAACCTAACCACACTATTCCTGGGCAGGCTTAGACCTCCTAAGCGGTTAACCAGTACTAAGTGCACATACTTTCGCCAGTAACTGACAACTGCCCTTCTTGAATCAGCGGAAGGAGAAACGGAAGTATGTGGCCAGACTGGGATTCGAACCCAGGACCTCTGACTTACGAGTCAGGTGCCCTACCGATTGCGCTACCCGGCCCGTCATTAATACAGGTGAATGGAATAATGTGTAAAGACATGTAATCCAACAAAATTTTACATCAAAATTTGGAAGTTTAAGGCTCTTGTAAAAGACTGTGCAGTCATTACAACAATTAAGGTAACCAATCCTACTTGTTGGAATGTATTAGTTAATTTTGTATCTTTATTAATGAATATCACAGGTTATGTAGCTGCAGTTTGGAAACATATTCTACCAAAAACAACAACATTTGTACAGGAGCCAATTCTGAACTTTACCTGGAAAACTGGAGATACACAAAATCATGTACTGTGCATAGATCTGCAATGAAAATGTGAAAATATTATATAAGTTCCCAGAGGAGAAATAATAACAAATACTATAAACCAAAAAATTCTAAATATTAGAACAGATAGATTTGAGCAAACAGTGCAGACCAAGATCAGACTGCTCCTAAGGAGCAGTCTGATCAGGGTCTACACTGTTTCCCATTCCATCTGCATCTTTTAGATGCATTATAATTTAAGGCTTCATAAAAGCGAACAATTCAATGTTAGGGCAGTTACAGTAATCAATTAACATGTCCCAATTTTCAGATTTATAAGAATTCTCAACCCCAGGATAACCAAATACGTCAGAACATGCAAGGTCTATACTGGTCATTCTGGAATAAGTGAGACTAATCATGGTTTATGATTTTATCAGCCCTAACGGTCAATAAAAAGGACAAACCATACTCTATCTTCCATAAACAAGGCCTGTCCGTGTACAGGGTAGTTCCTCTGACAGGGCCTTGCCCATCACATACCAGTAAAACATTACAACAGGCACTGTGGATACCAACACTGATGTGGATGCTAACGCAGATGCCAAGGTGACAACAATGTCCGAAGGAACAGACATGCCTGCCTAAAACACATAAACCAAGTTATTTACGACCCAGAAGGACCTCGAAAGTACCATAAAAAGTCTAAGTAGGGTCAAGTCGGGTAACTTTGGACAGCGGGTATCTTCGGACATATTATTATTGCAAATAGTGAAAATCCAGATGAGACAGCTCACAATGAGCCGTCTCATAAGGATTTTCAATGTCTGCCCAGTTATTTCTGTTTTAATTCCAAACAACTGACATACAGTAGAACTTCAATGGCTCGAATCCTGATGGCTCGTTAGTCCTGCCTGGCTAGAACGCCTTCCGGGGTCCCTAGAGGTCACTTTATGTGAAAGTAACCCTGGATGGCTAGAACTAACCTTGGCTGGAACTAATTTTCATGGTCCCAAGCCTGTTCGAGCCATTGAAGTTCTACTGCCCAGCAGGCACATAATGTCAAAATGATGTCAGAACGACGTCATTTCAACGTCATGTGCCTGCTGGGTGTATATAAAGGAAACAATGTCACTGTCAAATTTACATGCTGTCCGAATTTACCTGACTTGACCCTACCCAGGACAGATATATAGGTCTGAGCAGACAGTGCAGACCTACAGCAGCCATCTGCACCTTCTGGATGCATTACTGCTCTGTAAAACCAAACAGAACTTCCAATTTTAGGACTGTTACAATAAAGATTTTAGGTGTTCCAATTTTTTAAAATTTTTACAGTAATTATGATGTTCAAATTGCCTAAAATTATTATAATAGTAACACTACTAAAACATGTCTATTTACCTGCATTTTAATATTTTAATGATTGAGGAACAGAATGATTTTTTAAAATTAATGTTTAATCAATGTTTTGAGTATATCCAAGAACTATCTCTTCATACACAGCACTGGTAGAACAACATTTTTTTTCTGTACATAATTGATAGAACTTTGCTATGGAATTGATTAAAATCAATAGTTTCAAAAGGCTGTGATGTATTCTAAGAATCAATAATTCATTAATTTTGATGGAGCTGACATGCTTCATTGTAACTGAGAAAAACATCAGATAAGCAGAAATAGGATTTGCCTTTTGAGGACCATAATGTAACTGTCAACCACAGATTCTGCAATATTTTCATATGATCCAGAACCAATAAGAGTATGATATGCCTAAATGAATGTCCCTGCATTTTCCTGTCACTTTTGCAAAGGGGAACAACTTTTGTAGTTTTCTGCTTACTTCACTGGATGGCACAGCCCTTCAAACATGGGATCATCTCTTACAGAAAAGAATTAGCTCCAAAAGGAGCAAATTCTTTCCTTTAAGAGTTGACCCCTACTGAATATTGAAGCAAATCTGAAAAGGGAGGAGTAGCTCCCCCTGAAAAGGTACCAATGCTCCTGAGCATACAGGTAGACCTGTTAACAGTGAATGCTCAAAGCAGTCTTGAATCATAAAAGTACCCGTGAAGAGTCTTCATCCTGTGCCTATATTCTAGATTTCCGAAGTTGTGTGCCTGCAGCAAAAGCTCTGACCAGATTGTGCAGATGAACTGGCTGATCTGAACCTTTGCTGTTTGCATGTAACTTTAATTTAAAGGTCCCTTTTTATAACTCATTTATTCACTTCAGTATCTTCAAAAATGGAGACAAAAAGACTCACCTTTTACTTTCTGTTGCAACTTTTCAGTTCCAATTTGAAATTAGTAAATTCCTCCCCCATTACAGCCCTGAAAAATATTCAAAATACTTGATTTTCTTAACACCCCAGTAAGCCAGCACTGTGACATGCAGGCTTCGTTCGCCCATTCATGGACAAGCCCAGTATATTAACTGGACAATTTCACTTCACCTAAATTCATTTTTACTAGTCAAATCTGTCCAGCCAGTACAAATTTCAATCACAGATTCAATCATCATGAAAACAGCTGGCAACAGGTTGTACACTTACTGGCAAAGCATGTGCAGTGATCAATATACAGCACTAATTCTAATAAGGTCTCTTGCTCTAATAAACGCCCGGACCTCATACAGAATAACAAACAGGAATTCATGCAACTTAATATAAAAGTACTTTCAGAAAAGTTGTTGTTGTTGTGTTATTGTTTAACGTCCATGGTAAACAGCTATGGTCACGTCGGGATGGTCAGTTAACCTAACCACACTATTCCAGGGCAGGCTTAGACCTCCTAAGCGTTTAACCAGTACTAAGTGCACTTACTTTCAGCAGTAACTGACAACACTGCCCTTCTTGAATCAGAGGAAGGGGAAATGAAAGTAAGTGGCTGGACCAGGTATAGAACCCAGGACCTCTGGCTTGTAAATTTAAAGAGTAAATACACTTCAGGAATTGACTGAATCGTAAGTCAGACGCCCTATAACACCCCGTCCAATCGAAACGCCGGAAAAGTGGTACGAACGCCGGATATGCGGTATTTTCACGCCGAATTGTGGTCTTTTTGTCAGAATAGCCGCCATTAAATTTGACAGCGGGTTACAAAAGTCGGATGAATTAATAGTTAAAAACGGTAAGTGAGTATAACGAATTAGCCTATCTGGATCTACATAGATTTTACTAACTGTCGAGACTTCATTTAGTTTAGAAACTACGTTTGTTTGTCGTAACATTCAAAGTGATTTTTGTCTTATATGTTCGGCCTTTCGCTTAGACCTTATTCACGTCCTCAAGTTTCGTACTTTTTTAATTTTCATTGAAAAGGGTCACAATGAGTTGGCTAAATTAGAATTTTAAACATCCTCATACCATTGTCGGGAACCGAGTTATGCATTTTCCACCGAGAAAACGGAATTGGAGGCACAGTCACAAAAATTGAAAGTAACGCCGGATAAAATGGTACCAGTTTCTTTTGAAACTGCTTATTTTTTCTATTATTAGACAAATAAATGTGTATACGATCAGCACATCTTTATAGTCTGGTCACTCATCCCTGCTCGCAAGAAAAATCTACAAATCCTAGTGAGTGGCGAAGATTGATCTGTGCTATTGGATGGATGAATCGATGGATGAATTATTTGGGGATTTAATCGGTATGGCACCTGACTCATAAGTCAGAGGTCCTGGTTTCGAAACCCGGTCTGGCCACATACTTTCGTTTATCCTTCCGCTGATTCAAGAAGGGCAGTTGTCAGTTACTGGCGAAAGTTTGTGCACTTAGTACTGGTTAACCGCTTAGGAGGTCTAAGCCTGCCCAGAAATAGTGTGGTTAGGTTAACTGACCGTCCCGACATGACCATAGTTGTTTACCGTGGACGTTAAGCAATAAATCAATCAATCAATTTGGGGATTTACGGTCTTGTATCATATCGGGTCAATAGGGTTACTAGTAAAGAAGGGGCGCAAAGGCTAGAGAAGAACAGAATTAAATCCTAGTTCGGAGGAAATTTAAATCAAAGGTGTTGACCCATTGTCCAAAACGACCTGACTCTGAATATGCAGATGTGCATATGTTGTAAGACCTATTGTTTCGTGACAAGGCATCTAATGACAAAGCCAAATGGGCCACGGATGCTATCCGCGGCACCTCCAACTGATACTATTCGAAAATAGTCCCACTGGACAAAACCCAATTAATGTTGTGACGTTGAATCAACGTTGAATCAGTGCTGATCATGTTCAACGATGTGTTCTGCTAGGGTGAAATATATCCATTCACAAATGCATATATATTGTGTATGAAGGAAAAAACTCAAGTAAACAAACTTTATTCAAAACGTCTTTTATCCTAAATATTGGGATAATATTCGGGAACCAATTATTTTAATTAATATGTATTTACCTAAATATTGGGACACCAACTGGGCACAAAACGTTAAATCAACATTGAACTGGCGTCGTGACTGATCCAGCGTTGTTTTAATGTTTCAATGTTCTGTTCCTGCTGGGACACATAAATTCAGTATCCTAAAATTCGAACAAATTAGATTTTACCATCAACAAAACAGTGTAGATGCTGATCAGGCTAATGCTTTGATCTTGGTCGACACTGTTTGCTCGGGTACTTCTGTCGTCATGACGTTTAATCAATGTTGATTTAACGTTGTTTCGCTTTTGTGTGCCTAGTGGGAATACTTTGGGTCAAAAGGCAACACCAAGAAACCCCTGACACAGCATTCTAATCGAAAATGAAACAAACACGACTTACCTGTAAAACCGTTGCTACACATCCGTATCCTTGCGATTTGAAAAAAGGCATACAGTAAACAACATAACATGTAAATTAATGCATAAATCTATAAAAATGAGAAAGCAACTATGTGTACGTGGCTGGGTTCAAATGAAAATGAAAGTATACCAGCACATAAGCAGTGGGCTCCAGTTAGGCAGCCTACTAATTCTGGGTTCCAGAAACATAGTGACACAAGGGCCAACTCGTACAGCTCAAATAGTATAACAGCAAAATATAGCAGCCTCATCTTATACTTACAAGGGAAGTTATTTTCACATTGTGTCCCATGTCACAGATGGCAACAAATTTGTACCGAGAAATTTGCATTTGCTGTCTGTTAGAAAAGTAGTCACAAAGTTTAGTTTTTTATATACCACCGTTAAGACATTTTGCTTGCATTATTGTTAAAAAAACATTCAGAATCGAACATAGCATCAAACGTAATAATGACAACTTTTAATTTGGCGTTCATTTTTCACAATTTTATAGGCAGATTTACAGACTTAGAGCAGCAGCTACTAAAATGGTCTGACAAACGTCAATACTACAAAATCTTACACCTGGAAATATGCTGACTGTGTTCTTATTTATTTGTCTGATGGAAAAAAATAAGCACTTACCAAAGAAACTTATACCAGTTTATCCGGCGTTACTTTTAATTTTAAAGACTGTGCTTCCAGTTCGGTTTCCTCGGTGGAAAATGCATCACTCGGTTCCCGATAATGGTATGAGGATGTTTAAAATTCTACTTTAGCCAACTCACTGTGACCCTTTTCAATGAAAATTAAAAAAGTACGAAACTTGAGGACGTGAATAAGGTCTAAGCGAAAGGCCGAACATATAAGGCAAAAATCACGTTGAATGTTACGATAAACAAACGTAGATTCTAAACTAAATGAAGTCTCGACAGTTAGTAAAATCTAGGTAGATCCAGATAGGCTAATTCGTTATACTCACTTACCGTTTTTAAGTATTAATTCATCCGACTTTTGTAACCCGCTGTCAAATTTAATGGCGGCGATTCTGACAAAAAGACCACAATTCGGCGTGAAAATACCGCATATCCGGCGTTCGTACCATTTTTCCGGCGTTTCGATTGGACGGGGTGTATAAAGTCTTCCAAGTCTTGGTGCCAAAAAAGATTAGATGTTTATATAATGTATATATAAACATCTGATCTTTCTTTCAAGACTTGGAGTGAATGAAAAACACAAAAATTCCTGAATTTTTATTTCATAGTATCATGACTAGGGCTTCTACGTTTACACGGATAAACAGCAACGGTTCGTGTATATGTTGTAAACGTTTACAAAATTCACACATCGTTTAACCGAACCTGAACACCCGGTAAACCACCAACAAATTATAATATCTTACACAGTTGTCAGAAGTCAATCTTAATGTACCTGACGGTGTCCTCGGAAACGTCTATTAAAATCTTTATTTTCTAACTTCTGTGTACCTTACGCAAAGCATGGCATGTACACGTTTTGCCAGAAAATTGTTACATCATAATCGGTAGCTAATTTTATAAGATACAGATCAAAGGCAAGGTAATGTCTGCCGACAACAGTTACGACACGTGTTGTGCAATAAAAAAAATTAGGACTACTTCGGTACAGGTCTGTGTTTCTAAGCTTACCGCGAAGGTGAGATAATTGCAGCTTGTAACTTTGACAGTAATTATCAATTAACAGGATAATTAAGTCCGATGTTTTATAAATCGAGTCAGTGTAATTATCAAATACGGTCAAAATAATTGGTGTCATCGGAAATTGGTTAATGGTAAATACGTTTTTTTTCCAATACAGTCGGTTACTGTAAACTTCGAGTTGACCCCCGAAAATGAAAGCGCATTATTGGATGACACAGTTTGGTAACATAATTATAATTATAAAGGTATGGGGGGCGTCTCATAGATGTCCGATACTAAGAATAAGATTTCAACGGTAATGGTCGTTTAAACGGAATCGTTTCGTTTTCTAGCGCTCGTGTAAACGTTTACAATATTTTGTAAACGTAGAAGCCCTAATCATGACCAACATTTCATCCTTAAGAAATATGTAGATCTACATGTATCAAGTCGGGAAACAACTTCCATGATTTTACAACATCCAACGATAATATGTTATGTCAAAAGTTAAGCCTTGTTCACATGAGCAAAGTTTCTTCCTCACAGTAAAGCTGCGTTTACACGGGTAAAGTTTCTGTGACAAAGACAGTTTGCCACAGAAAAATGTGCTCGTGTAAATGCCATAATATGACAATGTTTCTTTGACAAATCACATATGGTAAAGTTACTTCGATAAATTAAATTTGTCCGTGTAAACGGAGAACTTTGCCAAAGATTATGTAACAAAGAACTTTGCTATTTAGAAGCGTGGAAAATGTGACAAAGACTTTGTTTCATTGCTGCAGGTAACTTTGACAAATAATATTTGGTTGTGTGAACATTGCAGCAAATATTTCATTGCCAAAGTTTGTTTGACAAAGATTCTATGTCACATTTTCTTTAAAAAATAATTTGCTCCATGTAAACACAAAATTATCTGTATCTAAAGGGCCGTATACACTATCATTTTTTCTTGTACAACTTTATTGTACAAGAAAAAGTGACAATGATGAGGTGTATACACGTGTCAAGAATTTTACTCTGCTGTCAAACTTTTTGCGGGAAATAACACAATAGTAGCAATGGAGACAGGAGAAGAATATCTTGCATTTGTTTTGTGCATTTTATGCATTGTGATTTTGAGAAGGAGATTAAGCACCAGATACAGACGTGTGGTCGTGAGATCGGTTTCTGTGGAGACAGCAGCATAGTGCTTATCATACACTTGAGTCTTGATGTAACCATGTCTGTCCAAATTATATCTGCCATTATTTCTTGGCACTGCAATCTTCTTGGAGCAATTAATATTCCCCCCCCCCCCCCCCCCCCCTCCCCCCATGTATGTGCTTTTGTTTACAATGCTGCTGCTATAAATTCTCTTGCTTTTGATTGGCTATTTGATAGCAAGTTTGATAAGTTATCATTGAAAATAGGATGAGTTTCTATTTATCAGTTTTTCTTGTACAATAAGAACAAGAGCTTCGCAAGCGGCGCATAATACGCCCGTTTCATTGTCATGAAGGAGTTACAGAATGAACAAGATTGTTTATAGAAGGATGGACAGGCAGACAAAACAGGGGAAACAACCCTGTAATTAATGACTGCAATGTTATCAAAACAACACATCAAATACTAATCAGGTTCCAGGGTGAAGCAGCTCAGAAGTTGTGAAACCCAAAAGTCAAACAAGGGAGATAATTCATAAACTCTTAGTCGCAATACTTTCCCTTGACAACATACGCATCACCATAAAGTTTTGTTAAAATATTTCCAACGGTTAAGGAGATACAGAGTAAAATGGAAATTGATGCAAGGGCAGATAGTTCAGGAAGTAAGTAAGCCAGAGTTGTGGTTCATGCGCATGATGCATTACCCCATTATTATACACATTCCTACAAAGTTTCATTGAAATATTTCAAAGGGTTAAGGAGTTATGGGGGAATGGGTTAGCCTAAAAAACTAATCAAAGGGAGGTTACTCCAAAATTAAGTAAGGGGGAACAACCATTCTTATATGTGACACACCGTCTTGTGATCATGCACATTGCTATAAAGTTTCATCAAGATATAGCAAATAGTTACTTAGTTATTGAATGCACAAGATTAGTATACACAAAAATACCCTAAAAATCTAATCAAAGGGATGCAACTCCAAAACGAAGAAGGGGAGAGCAACTATTGTTATACGCGACACATCATCGGACCCTCATACACATTGCTATGAAGTTTCATCAAGATATCCCAAACGGTTATCTAGTTATGGCGCGCACAAGACTAGTAGGGTAAAAAATAATCAAAGGGGCATAACTATGAAACTAAGAAAGGGGGAACAACCATTACTATACGCGACACTTTGCCCCATCCTAATATATATGCCTACAAAATTTCATGAAGATATCTCAAACGGTTTCTGAGATATGGTGCGCACAAGAATGTTGACGGACGGACGGACAGACGGACGGACAGACGGACGGACAGACAGCGCCATGCCATAATACGTCGTTTTTTTAAAAAAAATGATCATTTTCTGCTGTAAGTACAAGATAAAATTAAATGACATTTTTTCTTGTACAATAAAGTTGTACAAGAAAAAATGATAGTGTATACGGCCCTTTTATTTTTAAAAGCCTTGTTTGGCATACTTTCTTTGTTGAAGTTTCTGTGACATAGAAACTTTGCTGGTGTAAACGCGGCCTAACTAAAACAAACAAAGTCTGCTAAACATTTTGCATTCATATGGAGACACTGAACATAACTTATTTGGGTCAATTGTTAAGGGGCACCGGGAACCAATTCCTATAGGAAACCGCGAAATTCAAAAAGGTGCAGGGAAGCTCGGGACTATTATTGTCACATGGTGCTCTTTGATTGGTTAATACTGCTGATGAGGTTGAAAGTGATGTTTTAGTGACATGTAGAAATCAGTTTTGTTTGATATTATGGATATTGTAAAGAAATAAGTATTTTTGATTTGGTCTGTGGAGCCAAAATTAATGACAGGTAATTTTTAGCAAATCTTCTGCGCTTTTCTGCGGGATAGGTGGTTGCTGGCTATCAACATCCTGTAGAGGTAGAAAGTGCTGGGTAAGGTGGTGTTTCTCTTATTTCATCTTCTTGATCAACATTTTAGCTTGAAATTAGAGCAAATCTGGATAGTGAAGTAACAGTATATAAAGGGAGGCACACTGTCACAGGCAGTAGGGGTCACTATAGAAGTCTATAAAAGTGGGAGAAACAATTAGTTCACGCTGCCCTATAGTGAAAGTAGATTTCTTTCTTGCTGTGCTGTATTTCAATGTTTTCTGTAGATTTTCAAAGTCTACTTTGTAAAATAGGACTCACTTTATTGAAATGCTGATTTTCAGTAGCTTATTCACATTGGAAATGTTCAGAATAGTGAGATGAGCCTAAATATTTTCTCTGTTTGGCTGACTCTATTATAACACAGGTTTACTGGAGGGGGTGGGGTATTTCAAAAGCTTCCATTGCATCAGTTTACATGGTTTAGTGGAATGCAATTGAAGTTTTAGGGACAAAATTGTTCAAACTGCTAAGGCGGATGCTTTTGAAACTTGGAGGAAAAAGCCTCACAGTGAAAAAATCCTGGGACCTCGATGTGTCGTTAAAGAGATTTTATCACGCGGCATGGTATTCTCAACTGCTATCACCAATTCTGACTGTAAAAAGGGTCTTCAGAATCTTTTTTGCTCCTTAATTTGCTAGACTGAGCATTAGATGCCTCTATCAGAATGTAGAAAACTGCATGCATTAGCAATTTTGGGACACTTTGGTGTCTAAATTGCTGAAAAATGTGTATTTTTCTCCTAAATTTTGGGGTACACTTCCAAAAATGGGCCTAAAATATCAGAAATGGCTATTTTTTCCTTTTAGCAACCGGGTGTGAAACACCAGCGATGTATCGCCATAATACGCACGAAAAAATCTATAAATGGTTAAGATTTTTAGCTGATAAATCGGTCTACCTATCTATCTTCCATTACGAGGAGGCGGCCATGTTGTTTCTCGATAATGAGTAAAATCCAACACACAAGTATGACGGAACACCGAATATTCATGGCCGATATCGGCGTGGAAGTTAGCAATACCACTGGAGGTGGCGGATTTTACTCCAAGCCGAAAACACGCCAGACACTCACCGACAGCTTATGATCGCAAACTGGGCGACTATCATTTTAATTTTAGGCGCCCACCCGATTTTTTACTCGCAGTGGGCGAGTGGGCGACCGCTAGTCTGTATCCCTGTGAATGGTTGGTTGGTTGATTTGATGCTTAACGTCCACGGTAAACAACTAAGGTCATGTCGGGACGGTCAGTTAACCTAACCACACTATTCCTGGGCAGGCTTAGACCTCCTAAGCGGTTAACCAGTACTAAGTGCACATACTTTCGCCAGTAACTGACAACTGCCCTTCTTGAATCAGCGGAAGGAGAAACGAAAGTATGTGGCCAGACCGGGATTCGAACCCAGGACCTCTGACTTACGAGTCAGGTGCCCTACCGATTGCGCTACCCGGCCTGGCCCCTGTGAATGGAGAAAGCCTTGAGGTCATGAGTGTATTTCCATCAGCAGTAGGTAAAGTGTTTGCTTTTTTCTCAGAATCTTTGTCTCTTGACTGCCTTCAGAGAAACAGGACACGACAACTTTAGCACACTGCTCATGGAAGTACGGTCATAATAATGTCATGCGAAACTTGACAACTGTCTTAAAGATAATTTGAAGTTTGAATTCAAGCAGAATCTATTGTTTTCCAAAAGTTTGTGGTGTTTCTCTTATTTCATCTTCTTGATCAACATTTTAGCTTGAAATTAGAGCAAATCTGGATAGTGAAGTAACAGAGTATAAAGGGGGGGCACACTGTCACAGGCAGTAGGGGTCAATATAGAAGTCTATGGGAGAAAGAATTAGTTCACGCTGCCCTGAATATTGAGAATCTGGTGACCGGTAACGTCCGGTAACAGGAACAATGCTTTCAAACGTCTAATCATTTGACAATGTTATAACCGATTTTAGTGGTTGAATAAAAGTTTTCTATACGCCTTTTCCATTTTTAGACACTGTTGGACCGCCATATTTATATGGAAACTCAAAACAACCAAGAAAATATCTTCAAAATGAAAAGCGTCTGCTGTTTCGATTCTTTCCCGCCAGCTGTCAAATGGCTGCACGAAAGACTCTCCGAAAATTTAAGCGTCGTACCTGTAGCAATCCGAGTACTATTGGGCATTCAGGTAGAGGAAATAAACAGCAATTGACCAAATGTTCCTAATTTTTGGCTGGGGCCACAAAACTATTCAAAATGCTAATGTTTTACTGTGTACTGTCATTGATACTTTAATCTTGATTTTGTCCTTCTTTTATATAATGATATCATTAGCTCTGTGTCTAGCTGCTTTTGTTTTAGCTCTAAATATAAATACGTATGTCTTAATGTGCTAGTGCATACATGTGCTAAAATCTCTATAATTATTATTATTATATCTTTTTTTTTTTTTTTTTTTTTTTTTTTTTATTAATACCTTATTTAATGCTGTTGAGTTTACTTTGTAATTATCATTACCTTAATATTCTTAACCTGCTGGATGATATTTATTGTAGGATATTTCTAATTGTAGCTTCTTAATATAGTTGATGTGATGTTGAAATGTATTGTGATACACATGTGTATATATGTTTTAGGTCGGTCAATAGCTATTCATAGCTAATGTTATCTATGTTTATACCAAACCGACTGAAAATAAAATTTTGTATTCTGTATTCTGTATTCTGTATCTCAGTGGCCCAAATTTACTCTTCTTATGTCTCTTGTCTCAGTATGGGATTGTTCAACTACTGGGCAGTTTGGGGGCCAC
>CAXDIV010000020.1:0-16012 GCA_963989385.1 Ctena decussata
GTAACTCACTATAGGGGTTTCGTATGGCTTACATGGTGTATAAAATTATTAAGCTTTTTCTTATGGTGCTGTTTATATTTGAATTTCTTACAAACAAGAAATGAAATGAGCTTCGACACCACAAAACCATCAGATGTTGGTTAAGTGCGCCCAGCGAATACTCAGATCAGCCTAAGCAGCCGCCCAGTCTGATCAAGTTTCCATGGAGCTAGCTTAGACTCTTAGCTACCCTTTAAGCGCACAGCGGAGAGCCTGGTCTGATCTGCGTCTTTGCAGGCGCACATGCCACTTTGTTGGTTTTGAAATGTCGCGGCTCATTTATACTCATGCATGTTCCTAACTAATATGCTAAAATTGTATGAACGCAGATAAGAATAATTCTGTAACTGAAATGAGGTACCGTTGTCAATAAAAATGTAAATGACATCTTAGATGGTCATGTTGTGAAAATAATACGGAAGCTATCTACAATGTTTGTAACACACTATTTAGTCTGAAGTTGACCAGCAGACTCAACAACAACGACAAATCTTCACACAAATCATGTAGAAAAGATAAGCAAAAACAAACAAAATTTCAAGGAATGCAGCAATTAGGGATGGCAGTCATCTATATAAACCCAATTACTGTAATCCACACTCGCTGACTTATATGATGTGCGTGAAGTTAGCAGTACAACAGTATAGCAGTGCAGCAGTATAGCAGTACAGAAGTATAAATTTTAAACAGTACAGCACTACATCAGTACATTATTATAGCAGTACAGCGGCATTACGCAATAATGCGATGCAGCAGTAATTTCGGTTAAAAAGTAAATGTAAGGCAGTAATACATTGTATACATATTTTCTCTTACACTTTTCGATGAATTAAAGAGATTATTCGGAGAAATTGAAACAGATAATGTCACTGTTTCAAACAGTGAAATTATCAGAGGTTTTTACTATTTCAAAAATGAAATAGTCTCATACTTTGATTATTGCATAAAACTTATTCGGCTTGACATGAATTCCGTCGTGCATGTTTGCTCCCCATCCAGTTTCATCCCCTGCACAACCGTGGTTATGGGTGTAAAGGGTTCAAAATGAAAGTCAAAGTTGCGGCCATAGTGTTAATGTACGTGTTTGGCATCTACATTGAGGCTTAGCCATGAGAATATGCGACGTTGTTGGCGGTAATCGGGCCTTACAGAAAAGATAGACACGACAGCTGTATACCATCTCTTGGTTCTTCCCGGTGGCAATGGTTTTAGGGGTTAAAATGGAGGCCAAAGTTATGTCCATATCGTCATAGTGAGCGCTCCTGATACCAGCTTTGGGGCTCCGCCCTAGGAATATTCGACGATGTTGGAGGTAGCCTAAGTTGTGGCAACATACATGCGTGAGAATGGCACATGTCCCATTAGACCCAGCCCCGTGGCAATGGGTGTGAAGGGGTCAAAATGATGGCCAATTTTGCGGCCATAGGGTTGTTGCATCTACATTGAGGCTGCGACTTCGGTATATATGCGACGTTGTTGGAGGCTACCGAGCCTTGCACAATACATATGCAATGGGTTTGAAGGGGTGAAGAACCGAGATCGTTATGTTCTGGAAGAATACCGACGTGGGAGCGTGAGAATTTCCCTGCTGTACAATACATGTATTTCTGTACTCCGTAGTATTATCCTGCTGTACTCATGTATTTTTATACTGATGTACTGCTGTACTGTTATACTATTATACTGTGTACTGCTATACTGCTGTACTGCTAACTTCACGCACATACTTACATGGCATATATTTACGCTGACAAAACTAACATACATGTAGAAGAGGCTCATAAACACAGTCAAAGCAGTCGTAAAACACCTTTGATAATGATACCATCTTTTTGAATCATGAGTTCAGATATTTTGACATCTTTTTTTCAGTGTTTTTTAAATACGTAGCTCCCTCGTGTTACTTTCTGATGATACTATATTAGTAAAATTACCGTTATCTGACAATGACGGTGCCGATTTGTTAAACAATCACCGTGTTCATTTGACATATTCAAATGAAAGCAGATTTTATTTGTCTCAAGATTCCTATTTTCAGGCGATTAACGCTTAAAAATTTCCTAATTTGCTTCTTCTCCATACAGTCTACACAGGCTGTAGTCAAAAAAATGCTAGGTTGTCCAGAGTTGTCCAGTTGTCTTTCGAAGTATATTTACACCCTTTTAGGAACATTTTCATTCAAATTTGAATTGCATGTATGGAAACATTTTCAGAAATGTACCCCAGAAACACATTCGAATGTTTTAGCCATATCTTTTACGAGCATAAAGAGATTATTTGAATGGATGACTGGACTTCCATTCATGGTATTGATGCACGCACAAGAAAGGTATTATACATGAATAATAAATATATCCCAGTATTACCTGTCTTTCGATTAAGTAAATCCAATAGATGAATATAAGCAAAAAATTAGGTACAAATTAGGCGATTTATACACGTACTATATCTGTTAAGACAAAGAGCAAAAACAAAAAATAGAAGGAAATGTCAAGAACTTCATCAACCACCAACAATAATGTTACAATGTAGGCCATCAAGCCAATCGGTTAAACTCAGACTAAGAGTCTGTAGGATACGAAAATAATGTCCGCTGTCAATCATTTCATAATACCCTTTTTTGGAGATCATAATAATGTTAAAGAGGCGACCTAACTACATGTACCAACTAATTGTGTGCACCGCGGCGGAGGGTGGGGGTGAAGGTTTGGGCCCAATAAAACCGGTTTAAATCCCCCAGTAGTTATTACTGACCGTCCCAAGGCGGTACTTTTGTTGCGGTTGCATTTGTTTTATGTTCGGTGCTGTCTAATTTATTGTGTTCTCATTTTAACTCTTCTATAATAAAAACAGAAAATAGGTAATAATAGTTGTTAAATGTTTTTCATATAATTTACTTAGTCTTTTGCAACCCTTCTGTTGGTCTAAATTATTTAGTTCAGTAAAGATAGCTGAGTTGCCACCTATTTGGGAAAGAGCTGCTGACTCGACTTATCACTTGTAATTTATTGTTTGTTGGGATGTCTTTGTCAATCTTTCCCTTTGATGTTGGTGATAGGGTTTGGGATCTGATTCAGTCAATTCTTGAAGTGTAGTTACTCTTGAAATCTGTACTAGTACTAGAAAGTCTAATATATAGAATTTACCATTTTCAAGACTCCAAGACAACGGCATGCTGTTAGCAACGTGCTGAATACTTTTAAGACTGGAAATCAGTTTTCGGGACAAATGCAAACAATGTAGACACAGTTCAGACGCCGCGTTCCCTGAAAACGGTCTGCACATTTTGTTTACAGGGATATCGATGCAAAATACGATATAAGTAAAAATATCTGTCAGAAATCCCTAAAATAAGAATTACTCATCCAAATAATAAGGATTGACAAGTACACGTCACCAATATTTCATTAGAAAAGTAAGTACGAAAATTCTAAGTAACTGACATAATTCTATCCCAGATCCCACCCAAGACACAATGTGGGAAAAAGACAACACAACTTAGTCATCACCAACAATCACTAGCGGCAGCCATGTGAACAACCATTTCCCATGTAGGTGGTCATCGGGATAGCCAAAATATCACAAACAATATTATCAATAACAGACATAGCAACAAACAACCGATAAAAAGACAACAAAGAAGAACCAAAACAGAACTGCTGCCTTGGGACGACCAGAAATAAAATTACTTGGGGTGCGCGTAGGGGGTGGTTAACCGGTTTATGGTCGACCAATCCTCGTACTTAGTTTTCCTTGATTCATCAGACACTTAGTTGTTCAACTCAACCAAAACAATTACCACCCACACAACATTCTTCTGGATATGCGAATAAATCAAGAAAGCAGTAAGTCATTCTATACCGTCAGCAGGTAAAGGCCACATATATTCTATTCATGATGCGTTTTCTGGAGTTTTCTGTCTTTGTATGTTTTTTTTTACTAATTCACGTTTTATGCGTTTTATATTGTTTAAGCACTCGAGCATAAGCAAGTGCTTGAAGCTAGGGTGATACAAGTCTTTGGACACTGTGCATTAAAGGTAACGTCCTGCTCCGTGCGTTGTTTGCAAGTGCCAGTAATTTGTTCAGGTCTGATTAAAGCATAAAAGTTAATTGTGGCTGTTACAGCTGCTTGCCTTACATTTTTTTCGTTTGTTTCGTCAAATGAGCAGTAGCATATGATTTTAAAGAGTGTGGCATTGGTGACAAGCAAAGGCTCAGATCAGACTGCACGCTAGTGCAGTCTGACCAAAGCCCTTACTTGTCCCATCAGCCATCTATGGAATTGGTCCAAACCATTTAGCCAGCAGAGACGCGTTGTAAATCCGATAGACCCGCTGAATAAACATAAAACTGCCAAATTACTGGATGTTACACGATATGGCTCGAATATAAGCATATCAAGTTATACTCTGAAAGCTGGTAGGCTTAACAATAACGAACGGTCCATGACATGTCCTACTAAGACCGATCAGTTCTATGACAACGACATATCTTTATATAAATCTTTGATACAAGACCCCGCAACACGTCTCTTAAAGGCTTTATCCTAAACATGTAAATAAAAGGATTAAGCGCACTATTTAACAACGCTAAAACCATTATCAGAAGCTTCACTTTTTGACTTACTAACTTTAAGCCAGCAATAAAGATTTCAATTGCTGCTAAGAAAGTAAATGGACTCATAAAAACATTCAAACAGAAAAGTATGAGACCTACGGTAATAAGTACATCCTTTTGAGCAATTGTTCCAGAGTCTTTCTGACTTCTCATTGCAGCACTGTTTCGAACAGCAATCTTGGTTAATCTACTGACATGGCCATGATTTTTACTACTGCATGGGACAGGCAACGACGAAATGGCATTGTTTCTGTTTCCGTTGTTTGTAAAATAGTTACTCTTGTTTCTGGGATCGTTACAGTTCCGATTTCCTTCAGGAGGATCAGCACCTAAACGGCTCATTTTCACATTCCGTGCTTTTTCAACATCCTCACATAGTGTATGTTCATGACTACCAGAAGCTGTCGTGAGTTGCTCAGGTCTCACTCTCAATATGTTTACACGCTTCCATTGTCTTAGAAGAAACACAAGCATATAAATGTAAACCGCATTCATGCCAATCTGTGGTGTAAGAATATTTATATTCAAAATTATCATTGCACGTGAATAGTCATCTTTGAATATAGTTTGTAAAGAACACATTTGAATAGTTCTGCCATATCTTCCAAACACCAAGAACGGAATCGAGCAAATGGTAAGACTTACAATCCAAGGTATTGATACTTGGACAAAAAGTGTTTTATACATGTATCTTCGATGTGTCTCAATGAAACCTGCCCTTCTTTTCAGAATAATTAGGCGATGAATACAAATAACAAAGGCATGGTACAGTGTGGCTGTTTGTGCAGTACCATATCCGCAAAGAATAACAGCACAAGGTTCAGAATAAGGAAAAGACTTGACGATTTTATCTGCCGTCGTCAATAGTATGGCTGTTACACCGACAAGCGTATCGGTGACACTAAGACTGAGAACTTGTAGACTGACAAAGTTTTTCAAAGAATGTCTATATACCACAAGAAATGGCAACACCAAGGCATTTACTACCACAATCCAAACACTCACTAACGTTAAAGCGATTATGAACACTCTGGGAGGTGCTGAAACAGTAGTGGAGGTCGATTCAGTCCCTGACACTGTTATATTCATGGTTGATGATCTGTTCAGCAGAACTTTATAGTACCTGCTACAAAAATATAAATCAAAAGTTATTTTCGCGTATATGCATTTTTAAATTAATGTGCAGTAATAAGTGCATTAATACAAGAGCAAGGCAATTTCGAAACAATCAAATCTGATACATTCACCTTTGTTACCTTATTACTTTTGACTTGTCTCGTAACGCAGCTCTGCTATTTTGCCCGCCCAAACCCTGCCCTACTTTATGAGGGTCAGCCTCCCTCTCTCATTGCCCTTCTTAAGCGTCAGAGCCCATTCTCCCGTCTTACTGAGGTCCGCTTCAAAATGAAACAATCGTTCCTCGTGAAGCAGCTCCTACCTTTAGAGTTGTTCCCGTTGACAAAATCGCAGCAGATAAAGTAGAAGTACTAAACATTTTCAAAACAAACACAGACTTTGCAAAGCTATTGTACAATATTAACCTTTTCTTGAGATGTAAACGTGACAAATCAGATTTGGGATAACTGAACATACTTTTTAGGCAAGCAATTCTGCCATTTTCCTTTCTGTCTCTTTTCTGATTGGGGGCCAAATCCTCTTGGAATATCTTTCTCTCTGTGCAATTAGATAGGGGATAACTGTACTCATAATTGTCATTTAGGGCCTTAAATCGTTGATTACTACCAAAATAACAATTTTAAGTAAAGTTCCAATGAACGTATTCACATTTTACCTGTCAAAGTGTACTTCTTTGTACCCAAATCAAGTATTTATAGCAACGTTAAACCAGACGTCAGCCAGTACGAAGCGACCTTTCTTTGATGACATCAATTTTCGACAGTATATCGCAGAATATTTTGCCGCAAAATTTTTAACGTTATCCAGTAAAAAGTTGTATTACCGGTAAATTCGTAAGTGCATTAAATTTCGTATAAGTTGAAATTTAACGCGCTTACGAACATATAATTTTAAACAAAATTTAATGCGCTTACGAATACATGTATAATACGACTTTTTACTGGATCAAATATTCAGGCAGAAAGCTGTTCCCTATTGTGATATGGGCTGAACAGGTGCATCACGCACAGACTTTAAAACATGTTTATCACCTTTTCCTAATGCTTACTCTTTTGCATTGGTAACGATACCTTAGACAAATAAAAAAAAATGGGAAAGATAAAGAAAAAAAAAAACAAAAAAAAAACGAGAGAAAATTACATACACTGAGTTTAAGTTGATTAGATTATATAAATATTCTCCAAAGAATTGTACTCCTGAAACACCTCACTTCGCTGCCTTACTCGGAAATATGAAATGCTGTACTGTGTTAATCTTATCATGCTTGTTTAGAAACGTGGTTTAAAGCTTAGTAAAACGCAGAAAGAATACAAGTCCAATAGTAATGTGATTCCATCGTTAAGTAAGGATGAGCTCAATTATCAAAACCGCTACATAACAAAATCAACAAAGTTACTTCCTTATATTGTACATTTTCAGTCCCTCTTTCAGAAAATGTAATAAAAACGGGGGGTCGCCGATGTCGATTTCAAGATATCTGACCTCGAAAACGTCAATTTTTCCACTTTCTCGAGCCGACGTTATAATGGCGTTCTATGGAAAACGCACTGTTTTGCTCTTGACTCTTGGATAAAAATCTTCATTCTGAGAAAACAAAACACATTTTTTTCTTCAAAAACTAACACAGTATGGCTCAATGATAGAAGTTCACACTAAAACAATAAAAATAGTAGGTCGCCGACCTAACTTTCGAGCTATTGTGCATAAGATGCCCGGCTTGCCGTCTCTTTAGAGTGAAATGTTAACGTTGCGCATAGTGACGTTAACGTTACTTAACTTTTCGCGCCACATATCAACTATCGCTTTTTGTAGACTACCGGCAAATTTGTCTGGAACTTTTATCACTCGTGATTGTCATCGTCGGGAAAGAGCCAGATTATGGCAGATGTAACAATTTTCCCTCAATCTCTGCATAAGCTGTCTTAATTTAACTATTTTTAATCTAAAAAAATCGAAAACATTGTCATAATGCCCTCCCATACAGTTGACACGCACCCGAGTTGTCAAACTCTCAGAAGCAACAACTTCAGGGCGGGCTTCCACGTGATTTGACATTTGAACAATTCCCTTGTCCACTTTCCGTTTGTGCAGTATAAGCCAGTCAAGTTTTCCAGTTCTTTACCCGACCCGAGAAAGAACCTATAATATTCTGCACTATACCCTAGCGTTCCAACGACTGGACTTTGGCGACTCTCTCTCTCTCTCTCTCTCTCTCTCAGTAAAAATGATAGGCAGCTTGGATTCACTTTAGTGTCTAGCTAGGAGATGTACTATACCCTAGCGTTCCAACGACTGGACTTTGGCGACTCTCTCTCTCTCTCTCTCTCTCAGTAAAAATGATAGGCAGCTTGGATTCACTTTAGTGTCTAGCTAGGAGATACAATAAAACGACTTTCTTATGTACACTTGAAACAGAAAGAGGAAATAAAAGACAGAAAAGTGAAAGAAAGGCGATGAAAAGGAAACGCCACATGGTTTTGAGCTTATTGACAGAACAGATCGACGTTGAATTGTCGTATCAACGTCGATAAAAGATTTTGACGAGATTGCATCGACGTTGATACGGCTGTCTGGCGTTGTTCAAATGCTAGGGACATTCTAAGAATTTTAATATAACTGAAATTTGGCATAACTTTTGCTCATTAGTATTTTAAGTGTGGGTGCCGTATGAAAACGACTGTCTATGGCTGCTACCATGTTAACTGTAAAGTGCGTGGTCGAAGTGTAGACAATGAACTGACTACTCATTGTACGATTCTGGATTCATTTCACGAGGCTTTGGTTTAAACTTTATTTCATTTGCATAATAATGTACAAAAACGAAGATATTACATGCATGTATAAGTGCATTATACAAATAGGATTCAGAAGAAAAGTAAAAAGTATGCAAAGACCAGGAACTGAAACAATCAAAATCCAAATCCAGCCCTCAAACCATAGTTGGAAACAACTAAGATTACAAATAATCAAGATACAGAGAACATATGGCCAACCGAGTGAGCAGCTTGTTCCCAAAAGGTGGACACTCAGCAACCCAAACCGAACCAAAAATAATAAGAACATAAAAAAAGTCCGATGACTTTTATAAATCTGTATCCTAGTTTGGAATAACCGATAAAAACGAACATCATGTGATTTGAAGCATTTCACGAGGCTTTGTTACCGTATAGAAATTCGTAATAAAATTATTGCAGCTCAACAGCTCCGAACTCCGTCTAACATACTAAGGAGAAAATGTCAGAGAGCAGCTTCCTCCCCACAGAAAACTAGCCATACTTTTTTTCAGTTTCTTCTCTACGGCACTTTCTACCTCCATTTCTTGTCGTATAAAATTTGAAATAAAATTACTGCAATTCAACAGCTACGAACTCCGTCAAGAACACTGATAAGAAACTGTCAGCTACATGTATCCCAAAAGTAGTCTTCCGCACGGAAAACAAACTATACATTTTAGTTTAGTTTAGTTTAGTTTAAACATACTTTTTATTATCTTTGTACACATACGGGTTTCAAGTTCTCTTAATATTAGTTATGCTACAACCCTTCCCTTCAAACATGAAATACAATAACCAACATGGCACAAATGTAGAACTGCAATAATATATAAAAAGTTCCCTCTCTCCGGCACTTTCTATTTCCTTGAAATTTCACCCAGCACTCAGCCTCCTTGCATTTTGTGAGCAGGCCATGTAGTGATCACAGAAGCGGCTAACGTTGACGCCATCTTGTTTTTATCAAACGGAACGTTTGACGTCATTACGTAACGCAGCGACAGAAACTGCCGCAAGGCGGCGCTGAATTACTCCCACCTCACTTGTGTTGGTGCCGTTAATAGTCAGTAATTACTTTAAAGTAAAACACCATATTAAGCCTAATAAACGTCCCTGTTCTAATAATCGCCCACTGCCTTTTTTTTCGAAAATAATGTTACAGTTCGTTGAATGTGAGAATCGCCCTATCCCGGGCAGAAATAACTATGATCATAGTTAAAAAACTTCTAATAATTGAGCCGCAACACGAGAGAACTAACAAAGTGGTTGTGCGAACAGTGCAGACTCAGATCAGCCTGGGCATCCACCCAGTCTAATTAGATTCTTCGTTGTCCGCATCGAGGTAGCTTAGAATTTTAGCTACACTTTAAGATCACAGCAAAGACTCTGATCAGACTTGGCGGATGTCCAGGCTGATCCGAGTCTTCGCTGGGCGCACAACTACTTTGTTGGTTTTCTCGTGTCGCGGCTCATATCTATAATACTAAATAAACGAAGTAACGCATAAACTGCAAAATTGGTGGCATTTTCAAGCGTAATTTCTATACTGGTTCTTTTGCATATTGCTATCATAGATAATTTCGGTTAGCGTGTGTTTTAGTTTCACGTGGATTTAAAGAATTTGGGAATTAAATTCGTCTTTCATTTTAAATTCTCCCAAGTATTTTTCTAGAAACTTCGACTATTGGTCGAACTCTTTTTTGTCAACAATGGGTGCGTTCGAGTGAAATTATCGTGTACTCGAATACACGTTTTAAATTAATCCGGTCGTTTCGGTTCTGCGTCGTTATATCGGCGCGCTGCTTAGCAAGTCCAACTTTAGCAGGTTCTAATGCAAAAATCCGACCCATGAACGTACATCATTCCCCATAAATAACGATTTATTTTTGTATATTTGCTCATATGTCTAAACGGATGAAGAACTAAATGGTCATAGTCCCGATGGCCCTGGCTCGAAACGACCCATTTTCTTCCAGAACGATAGTCAATACGAGTAGCCAATCGAACTCGCCCATTGAAGAATAAAGCTCAACGAACATGGTCTTTCGAAAAGTTGGACGGACACACGGCGCCAAGTGTGTGCGGCTATGGTTACGTACCGCTGAGCCACTTGGGGAACGTCGTTAGGAGAATTCAAACTGAACTGAACTTTCGAAAAGACAAAAATTAAAAATGTCTAAGGTTAACACACATGCGCCAGGTAAGAAAGGGCATTTTTTCCAGCGAAGCAGACAAATCAATTTCAATGATTCAACGAAGCTAAATAAGCCTTTAGTCTTCAGAGGGCTTGAATATTCCCCCCCCCCCAAAAAAAAAAAAAAAAAAAAAAAAAAAAACGTTCCAGGACCCAATTTTTCCAGAAAAAAAATACAAAAGACAGGTCACATTGGACAAGATTACAACCATATCGAGATAGTGAGAAGTTACACGGCCAAATTCCACCGTCGACGGAATAGGTAAAGGGTAAGGCTTCCTGTAGCCTTGTGGCCGTACGGGCGGTGTGGGTAAGAGACACGATGTATCTTTGGCAAAGCCATACAACAAGTGGAAAAAAATATTGTATCTCATTCGTTTTTGTAATCAAACTAGATTTTTCGATGTCCAGAAAGTATATGTATATCAAAATCGCAAAAAGCGGCATTATAATAAATATTATAATCCGATCCCATAAAGCTCTAAATATCAGCTAGCACACATAACTGTTTCGGATGCGCAATCCCGACGGCGCTGCCGGAGAGAGATTAGAGACGTTCGGTTATGACGCAGACAGTTGCGGGTTCGTATCCGGGCTCGGCCAGCCAGCAACTGGAAAAGTCTCTTTGTGAAGCCAATGGTAAATGAGTAACTTTTTCGGATTAAAGAAGGATAACGCAGTGAAAGGAGAGGGATGGGCTCCGCCGTTCATATGTGTGTCTGAAAAGTCTTGTGAGCCCTGAAAGTAGGGATGGAACATTTATTGCGGCCAGCCTTAAATTGTTACACATGAAACTCTGTCTGTCTGTCTCTGTCTCTCACTTTCATTAATTTTGTATGACTACATTTGTGTTTATGAAACGCCTTCGTAATTACAGAAAAAAAGAACATTGCAATATCAGCAGAGGGATTGAATGAAAAATCAACCCCGTTTTTCGTAGGCTTTAGGTTATTATCAAATGCCCGATGGGGGCTGCCATATTAAAAAACACATTGAGTAGCAGGATTTTCGATATGTAACGTCCTTCGCCACGCACAATTAAAGGCGCCAGACTTTTACATATTCGAGACCTTAATGTGTCTTATAGTACCTAATAGGATAAATTGCATGAAAATTATCAAATATAAAAATTTCGCAGTGTATTTGTATCAATTTATTGGATGACGTCAGCGAAATAGCGTTGCATCTCTAAAACGCGCAAGGTGATGACTTTGTTCCGAAATTGGATGTTTTTTTATGGTCTCAGGTTTTTTCTCCACGTTCACGTCATCCATGTTGGTTTGCACATATCATTGCAGTCGATGCTGTCACGCAAAAGCTTTTACGGAGATCGCGTTGACGTAACTTGACGTCATGGCCTGTGGCCGTTAAGCTCGGTTAGCTGCTTTTCTGACGGACTTGTGAGCTTCCTGTAAACCGAACACGTCGTCTGAAATTGTAAATTGCCGTAAGTAACTCATACGCTTATCTCGCGAAGTCACGTTTTGAAATGACAGCTTTTAGCAGGCCCGAAAACCTGACATAATCGGGTATAAGTGAATATACATGTTTGAAATTTTGATTAACATACATGTTTATATTTTTTAAATATTTAAAATTTAAGGGTGGAAAATTTTAAATCCTTTCAGCAGAGTATAGCAGTCCATCTTTGCCATCAAACTGCTTTTAATGTTGTGACAACAAAAATTCTAATTACATGTACGAGTATTTTTTATCACATTGCCTATGGCACGGCAAAAATCAGCAAAATGGAATGTGCGCCCAGCGAAGACTCAGATCAGCCTGGGCATCCGCTCAGTCTGAGCAGAGTCTCCGCTGTTGGCATGAAGGTAGCTTAGACCTAAAGCTACCCCGTAAGCGCACGGTAACGACTCTTATTAGGCTATGCAGATGATCTGAGTCATCGCTGGGCACACACGCCATTTTGTTTGTTTTGTCGTGTCGTGGCTCTGTTATTGTCTATGACTTGTTCAATTATGTCATTGGTTCGTCATATTTTCAACCAAAAAGCTGGTTGATGGTATGTTAGTGATATAGAGATGAGCTTTTTTTCAATAATTATCGAATGAAATTTTCCCCACAATATTCCTTTCGTAAAAGAAAAATATTAAAGGATAATTTCTTTGAAAGCAAGTAATGTTTGATTATTAAAATCTTGTATTATCGAAGAAGGGCAGAACAGAAAGTGGCTAGATTAAAAGACTAATCCGGCTTATACATTATATGAAAGGAAGCGGGTTGTCTGGACATTTAAAACATGGGGGTGTTGAATAATCAGTCTGGTCCAAAGGGATTAAACTGTATCTCTTGGGATGCCCTGTAAACTCATGGTACTAGCCGCGAAAAGACAATACAAACAAAGTGGCATGTGCGTCCAGCGAAGACCAAGATTACCCTGGGCATCTGCCCAGTCTGATCAGAGTCTTTACTGTCTGCATAAAATTAGCTTAGACCCTAGGCTACTCTTTAAGAGCAAAGCGAAACTCTGAGCAGATTGGTTGGATGCCAAAGCCGATCTGAGTTCTTGCGTGGCGCGTATGCCACTTTGTTGGTTGTGTCGTATCGCGGCCAATTTGTTTTCTTCGGGCGTTTCCATTGCCAGCATGTGCATCTGCAAAGATCATTCCGATATTATGCTACTTCAGCATAAACGTCGACACGCTGAGCGCCTAAGTTAGGTCCATGCGAACAGCGAAGACTCTGATTAGACTGGATGGGTGCCCAGTTTGATCTGAGTCTGCGCTGGGCGCACAACCACTTTGTTTGTTTTATCGTGTCGCGGCTCCTATATTTTTGTACATGTAACGCATGTACTTTTCAAGCAATAGACCTTTATCACATTGTTATCTCCCCTAGTCTCGCAGCCCGTGATTTGGCGAGATTTCGCCTTACTTCACACTCGTGGGGCACACCTTCGATACAGCAACACATTTTTATAGTCATTTTGATAATAATCTAATGATATATAAATTAAATGATTAAAACGAGAGATTTAATACATTTTGATTTCAAAACCAAACTGGAAAGAAGAAAAAAACAGTGACAATAACATAGAAAATATTAGAAATGCACAAAAATAAATGATTTACTCAGAGTGCCATGCATCGGTAATCATTTTATATACATATCAATGATCTATTATTTCTAGCTTTCTTTCTTTTCCTCAAAGTTTCTTACATGTTTTGATATATGTTCATACTTCTGTTATCATATGATCAACTGCTTTCATACACATTTAATTTCAGAAGTAATTTTCTTACTAATATTGTTCGTAAAAAAAAAGTCTTGTATTTTTCATTATGCAGCAAGGCATTTCGTAACGATCACAACAGTTATGAATTCATAGAAAATCTTAAATAGATGTTTTGCATATCTTTTTATTTATTTATTCATTTATTTATTTAACTATTTATCCATACTGAAATCAAATTAGTTTAGAGGAAATAAGCTCCGGAATCCGATTTTCTGAATCGTAGCAAATAGCGAATTTTACTTTCCGGTTTCTCGAAATGTAAAAATTAAATGCTTTTCGATGTTTTTAGATATGTCCTTTGCATTTATAATAATAATGATAATAATAATAATGATAATTATCATTATCATAGTAAAAAATATTGTTCTTTTTTCTTATTTTTTATTCCTGCAACAATGACATTTACTGTCTACAAACATGAAAATTTGTAGCTTCAAATGTGTATATAATACTGATAATAATAAAAATAAAAGTTACCATTATTTTTATTTCTATTATTTGTATAAAAACAACCCCACCCGCACCTACTGTAGGCACAGTAGGCTCTTTCCCTACTTTTATCCAAATAAGTAGGATGCCCCGGCATTGGAAGTTATAACCAGCGCCATCGACCGACCACCATCCCCCGCAATGAAATTAAAATCGTCAACGTCAATGTATAACGTGGTCTGTTGATTGAGTTAATTGTTTTAAATACACTCTAAGATGATTTTAGTAATTAATAGACAGACTTCGGACGCCTAGTGGTGAGGCAATGGATATGCTGTGCCTCTTCGGATGCGCCGGTACGACTAATTGAAATAACAACAAACAATTAGAGTAATTTACAATACAAATAATACAATTTATGAGATAAGACAATTATTACGGGATTATTTAATCATTTAAATATTGATTTCGTTTATGTATTTAGTAAAATATTCAAACAACACATATGATTTTCTGATTGTTCAGACTTCAATCAAAGAAATGGAGGGTAATTGTCTAGTAGTAGATAAAATAAATTAGGAATACATATTTCTTTGCGGTATGCCTTTAACTTTAGATAATATTTATGATAAGCCTTTCTAGTCTTTGTTCGATAAGATTACGGAAAATAAAAATATGAAATAAAGAATCATCAAGACGAAAAGAAATCAGATAAATCAATTAATTTTCGTTGATTACATAGAAAGTCGCAGTGCCCAGCTGCCTATACGTCTAAAGTCTCGCCGATTATCGGGAAATATCGCATTACCTAAGCGGTATACGCATGCGCAGAAACAATTTGAAAAAGGTCTATTCTAGAAAACAAATTGTTACCTGTAAGAGAATACGTGCATTCTCTACCAGGTAAGCAAATTTTATTCTGTTAGATTTGCCTTTCATTTACAAAACGTAATGTATTATTCACAGAGGTGGTGATATAATTTGCGCTATAGCTCAGCGTGAAAGGTATCTAGTCCCTCGCAGCTGTGGTTCGTGACTAAGTACAGCTATGTCACCCTGCAAAATGATATAAACAACGCAAAATATTATAACAATTATAGCAATGCAAAATGTTAAAGCATTATAATAATTTGCGTCGACTTTCAAATCTAATATCGACGCAGAATGTACATTTCGTCATCCAGCAAAATGTTATAAAAACGCAAAATGTTACAACAATTGAAGTAGCCATCAGAGGAGATGGCAAATACCCGAACAATGGCACCTTGCGCCATAGTAAACAGGGTGCACTTAACACATATAAGTAAATATTGTCATTCTTTTATGCTTTTTATTGACATTATCTGTTTAACAGATGCATGATTATCTACATGTAACACTCAGACCATAACAGTATGCCAGACTGCAAAAAAGAGGTAAAATCTCAAACAGCCATCATGGACACAATGTATCGATTGCCTTATTAAAATTTTCGAAATTACTGTGTGCTTTTCTCTGGCTTTCGTCACCAGATATTGTCAGCATCACTGATGAGGCTTGAGGAGCCGGCACTGTGAAGTATGACCCATAT
>CAXDIV010000020.1:16035-37649 GCA_963989385.1 Ctena decussata
GTCGATAGGCACTTTGCATCATTGTTAACTCAAACTGCTCATTTCTTTGACAATTACGGTGAGAATTTTGTCCAAAATGTTAGATGTTTTAAAACGATGTCTGTTATTAAATAGGGATATCTGTATTTCATTTACACTAGCAGTCATAGTCAAATGCAGCCTTGACACACCTTTTGATATTAGATCCCCAAAAGTGCGTGGTTCCAGTAACTGAGGTAATTAAGGAAATGACTGAGTGTACTTTTGAATTTGAGGCGTTCGAATGGCATTTTACAGATTTTCAAATTTTGTCTTCACTACTAGAGATATATTCTCCAGACGAATGACACGTCGATACCTACGGTTTTCATTCATGTACGTATAAATATCTACTAGGTTGTGTGATTTCAATGTTTTTTTTTTGTTTTTTTTTTTGTGTTTTTTTTTTTATCTTTATTTATTTATTTTGTTTTTCCAACAGTCTTTCATCTTTTGAAGTAGGTCAAATTTGAGTACTTTTTCCCCATATTTTCCCCTCGGAAACTGAAAACAAAAATGTTGGTTTGGCAACAGATGGCACTGTAAGCCGAAAGTATCCGAAGCAATTCTCTGTAACCATTTCACATTTTCCAATGGGGGTTCGGCACGCATAGTCTCAGATTTTCCTCAAACTTTCTCAGTTTGTGTGTTGTCACCTAAAAACATTTAAATGAAGGTCGATTCGTTCTGTTGTGTGTCCGTTGCCATGGCAACGGCCTCCAAAGATTTTGCCAAAAAAACAGCCAAAAAATAAGTGAAAATTACCAAATTTTGAACACTTATATATCTTGAAGCACATTACCTTTTGTCTAGAAGTGTTTTGAATGAAAAACTATGGAATAGTACAAGAGTGAAGTGGAAAAAATAAACCAGATCTGTTTGTTCTTTGGTACTGATTTTAGCCCTTGATGTGGGGTGGGGTATCGAGGTATCGAAAAACCCCGTTTTTTAGCTTTTTCAAGTGCGTACTGCCAGTTCGCGCGGTCACTCTGATATACAAATGCATGACAGCATAATAGAAGAAGATCTCTAATATCATGAACTGAAGAAACATGTTTGGGAAGTTACCTCCTTATGACCGTAACCATGGAAACGAACAATACACTATCAAAAAATCAAGGAAACACAACAGTGCACAAAATCACCTATTTATTTCCCTAAACAATTGAAATGCCATATTTATTGCATGTACAAGTGTTGTGAAAATATCAGTTTTAATTCAAAATTTATAAACATCAAAAGGGGCAGTACTGGGGTCATCTTAACAGTCATTCTTGGGGCTCCGAAAGGGATTTTTAAGGCTAAATTTCCTTCAAATAACAAACTTTTTTTCATAAAACTGCAAAACAAGGGACTGGTTTCTCTTTAATAAGTTGTTAAAACATATTTGTGAAGTAAACAGATATAAACTAGGGCAATGGAATATTTTGGGGTCATTTAGGGGTCCAAAAATAAGGGGTTAAAAATAGAAATCTATGAAAACTCATGAATTTCTTTGCAAAACAAAAAATTCAACAGTGCCTACAATAACAATGGCTTTGAAACTGTAAGTCAAATACTAATTGGTTTAAAATAGGGCAATGGGGTGCTCTGAGACTTTTATTATGTTCCCTTAAGGGGCCATTAAAGGGGTTGAATCAGCAAAATTACCTCGAAGTTACACACACTATTGGTATAAACCAGTATCCGTTACTTATTTGTGAGTGTAAACATCAGTCTAAATGTAACGCACATAAAATTAGGTGATGGGGATCAATGTAATTGCATTTTTGTATGCAGAAGGGCCAAATAAGGGGTCAAAAATCAGAAAATTACACCAAAAAATTAAGTTTCTCAGAAAGCAGCATACTGTAATACACTGGCACAGAAACTGTTGGTCCAATGACAACTGATGTAAAGCCATAGCCATGGCTGCCCTGTGGTTCCTTTTATATGTGAATTTAAGGGGTCACAAAATGGGCAAAATGCAATTATGTACCTCAGGCACAATTTTTTATTGTAAACCAATAAAAAGACAACAGCGGATACACCTATATTTTACTGCCCAGTAAAGAGTTACTGCTTCAACACAATACCTTAAATAAGTTTGGAGTTATACTCTAGACAAAAATAGCTTCAGCACCTTAGTTGTGGACAAAAATGCCGTAGCAGGAGGAGATTGCAAACATGTTTATTTTAACTAACTCTGTCGATAATTATATCTGCAACTGCACATTTAAATATCCCTCGACTTTTACCATAACTCTGGCGATAATTATATCTGCAACTGCACATATAACTATACCTCCACTATAGGATGTGGCCAGTCGAACATGTATATTACTCTGTTGACCGTCAGATTCGACTCTATGTTTCCTTGCAGGAGATATATTGAACATAGGATGGATTCATTCTCTTCAGCCTCCTTGAGAACAGCCTTATGGGAATTTGAACAACCAACCCCTATGCTGGCTACTTTTGAGAGTTTAACCGAACATAGATCTGCTGACTGTGCCTAAATCCTGGAAAATGGTCACATGATATGTGTTATTCTGCTTGGCCTGAGGGACAAAAGAGCTAAAGGGACACCCCGTTGGCCAACATTTGTTTGCTGTCCATTGACTAAAGCTCTTCTTGAGAAACAACACTTCACCAGTTGCATGTAGAATCATCTCACAAGTCTAGTCTATTCCATAACCTTGCTAGGTTGTTGGAGCATCACAGATAATTTAACAACAACCCCTTTTCACCTAGTCCTGTCTCCAGCTGCCCTAGTTGTGCTAGCAAAGTCTATCCCCATCCATTCTTTAACATTATATGCCTGCCTCGTCATCTGCCTGACTCAGGACCAAATCTGGCAGCCTCTGCCCACATGCAAAATATCGGTAAGACTTTGATCCTTGTACCTTAACAAATACAATGCATCATAAGAGGATATGCAAAGACAAGACTTGACCTTGTACAGGATAACTCGCCTGATAGTGACTTGCTTATCACATAAAAAAAACCAAAGACCTTGACTTCAGGGTCATCCGATGGATAGGCTAGTATTTTGTAAAAACTTAAACCAGTTTCTAATATAAGTGCAAGTATAACAGTAGATGCAGCCAAGCATTATGAAAAAGTATGTCATTGGAAAACTTTAACCCAACAACGAATTCTAGGTATGACCTTGACCTCAAGGTCACTGAAACAGGTGGGGTGGTACTCCCATATAAAAGCAACTAAGAAGCAAATTTGACCTCACCGTAAAAACGTCAAGGTCAACCCAATAATTTGAACAATCTAAGTAGTACTTGTATACTTGATTCTACATACCAAGTTTCAAGGCTGTCTGCCTGTTGGTTCTGGAGAAGAAGATCTTTAAAGGTTTCTACCATATATGGGCGTGGCGGACATGTTGGTCATGTGACCCAGACCGTTCGAACAATTTTTCTTTTCCCCATCCCCTAGAGGCTTTACATGAAATTTGGTTATAATTGGCCCAGTGGCTTTTGAGGAGATGTGTGAAATTGTCAAAATATGAGAGAGCAGGATCAAAGGTCAAAGAATAACCTTGACCTCCTGTACGCACAAATTTTCATGCACTCAATAAGGTGACTGTATACCAATTTCAGGTCAACATCCTCAAAAGTTTCCAAGAAATTTTATGTTCTAGCATTTTCCCATATAAAAGCTACAGAAAGAAAATTTGACCTTACCGTAACTACGGTCTAGGTTATACCTAGGTCATAATTTGAACAATCTTGGTAGTACTCACGTACCAAATGCTACATACCAAGTTTCAAGACCATCGGCCTATTGGTTTTGTAGAAGAAGATTTTTAAAGGTTTCTATTATGTAAGGGGGTGGCGGCCATGTTGGTCATATGACCAGCACTGTTTGAACAATTTTTTGTTCCCCCGCCCCTAGATGCTCTATATGAAATTTGGTTACTATCGGCCTAGCGGTTTCAGAGGAGAAGTCGTTTGAAAATATTGACGGATGGACGACTGAGGGAAGATGAAGCCTTACCATCCTATAAGTTGCCCCTGAGCCGCTGGCTCAGGTGAGCTAAAAACCTAATTACTAGGTCCATGACCTTGACTTCAAGGTCACTGAGTAGGGTGCGGGTGGTACTTTGTAGAACCTTGGACCAATATGTAACTACAGTGCAAGTATAAAAAATCCATCAATGGAAAAAAAGTATACCTAATTCATGAAAGCCTGCCTGTGTAACGGCTATCAAGGTCAATCTTTTAAGAAGTCATTAAATGCTGAGAACTATGAGGTGTGATATTGACATATTCTAGCCTATGTGCTGACCTGTAAAATGGATGAAAAAGCTGCAGAAATGGACATTTCTGTCAGTGACTTCTATGTAAATAGCTCATCTGTAAATAAAACATGTACTAGCAGTGACAAATCAAGTATTTTCTCTATACCAAGTTGTCTTTGGCTGCCACAAGGGCCTATCATTAAAAGCCCTTGTATACCCCAACAGACTGCTCAAAATGAGACTCAGACCAATGTTCAAACAAGTCAGTCTGACGGTGACAAAATTACTTTTGAACAAGAACTTTCTGAAAATGCTGCCGAGGAATTCTCGGGTTTCTCAGAATTCTCCACAAATGGCTCAGCAATTGAAAGAGAGCAAAAAGTGAGGGATAAATTCAATGGGATCTTATATCATGTGATACCCACTTACAATCAGATCAGTATACTGTTTTCTACTCAAGGGTTATTCAGTAAATTTGTCTGTTCTCTGGACAAGGAATTACACTCAAGATCTCCTAATAAGGATAACCCAGTATATCAAACTCATTTGCAAGGGAAAAAATGTACATTAACATGTAAAAAATCTGAATCTTCTATACTTGTAACAGGACCAGGAAAAAGTATTTGGCGAGAAACTACTTTTCTGCGGTTATCAATTGGATTATTTCAGACATTTGCATCTGAAAATGAGGCTGGAAAACAAGTTCAGTGTCACAGTTCTACTCCAGCAGAACCAAGGCATCAGCCTCACAATATATTGCCTTTATCTCCAATAGATTTTGGTAAATCAGTGTCAAGCTATGAACCCCAATCAAGTCAGCCAACACTTACTGACATAAATAGACAATTGAACTTCCTATGTGAAATGACAAAAAATTTACAAGGACAAATTCATAAAATAAATGAAGTAATGTGCCAGCTTATGTAAAAAGCAGATGATGTGCATAAAAATAAAACAGTTCATGAACACGTTATTCTTGAATCAAGTGCAGAGAAACCTTCTGAAGTTGTGACAATTAATGATACAGCGAGCGAAGCAAAAACTGTACCTGGAACTAGTACATACAGTGAAGTGCTGAGGAATAATGAACCATCCATTCACAGGGGAAATAAAGAACTTAATCAGCCAAAGGATGCTGATAAAAACCTAAAAAAATCACATTCAAAATCAGCTAAAACTTCCTCTGATAAATCAGTCAAAACTGGGACTAGTCAGAAACAGCCAGTTTCACGGACATTATTCATTGGGGACTCCATTCTCTCGGGAGTAAATCAAAAAGGCTTGAAAGATAAAGTTGACTGTCAAGCTATTCCTGGGGCTACCATTGACATTCTTCTGGAAAAAATCCAAATTTATGATCTGAAAAGTTTCCAGGATATAATAATTTATGTTGCAGGCAATGATGCGTCTCAAAATACTGAAACTGAATATGCTGAAGAAAAATATGAACAACTTATCTGCCTGATCAAAAAGAAAAACCCAGAAATCAAAATTTACTTGTGTAGCATATGCCCACGTGGGGACACATGTGTTAAAGAAGTAAATGACATCATAAAAAGACAAAGTGAAGTGCATGGAGGAATGTTCATTGATGTACATAAGACATTCTTTAACAAGCAAAATCAGTTAAAATCTCATTTCTACCAACTCAGGGACAATATACATTTGTCAGCATCTGGTACACGAGGACTACTTGGATGCATCAATCAGCATATAAATATAGTCGAAAACTTTCAACAGTGTGCCTTTTCTGGGTCAAGGACTCAGACAAGTAGAAGAACACAATCCCGACAGACAGAGAGTATGCCTCAAACTGTTGCATCTAGGAACAGTAACAGGGAGAGCATGCCTCATGCTTTCTCATCTAGGAACCAGAATAGAAGAAGTGATCAGACTTCTGGGAACATTCCGAGGTGTTTTAAATGTGGCTTAACTAATCATGAAACTTACATGTGTCATCACAAACAACAACTTCAATGTTACAGCTGCAAATTTTGGGGTCACAGAGACTCAGTCTGTTGGAATATTTAGGACAGTGGCAAATATGCCCTGAATTACCAGTGTGAGAATAATGACCCACTTCTGTCAAGAAATAAATACAACTTTTTAGCAAGTATATGTGATGATTGCAATCTGATTAACTGTGAATGCAATTCCTTAATTACAAATACACATATGGATTCACTGTTTATTACTGAAAATAGTAATGATGATGATTTGTTAACTTGTTTTGATGAAAATGACTGTGACTATGATTTGTCAATCCTGTTTCAAACTAATGAGTTTTATACAAATAATGAATATGACAGGTCAACACTTGGTGATCAAAGTATCAGTGACTATGATCTGTCAACCCTGTTTGACGAAAGACAGGAAACTAATGAGTTTTATACAGACATAACCATTGAAAACAATGTGCATGTTAATAATGTAGATAATGATGTGCATGATATTAATTTTTCTTCCATGAGAGCCCAGAGCATGATGAATTTAGGTTTACAGAAGAAAGGTTTTAAAATAGGTCATTTAAATATTCAAGGGATTCAAAATAAAATGGAACAAATTGATTTACTGTTAAACAGCTCAGAAAATGACATTCAGCTGTTTGGACTTAGTGAAAGCAAGCTGAATGCTAACCACACTAGTGACTTTTTCAAAATCAAGAATTATCAACTTTTTCGTAAAGATAGAATTGTTTCTGCTGATAGACCTGAGCAAGGTGGAGGAATTATTGTCTATGTTAAAGATGAAATTAAGTGTGAGAGAAGGTATGATTTAGAGAGTGTGAATATTGAATGTGTTTGGTTAGAAATTTTTCAACAAAATAGTAGAAGTTTTTTAGTTGGCATCATGTACAGACATCCTAATGAAACTGTCCGGTGGAATGAATTATTTGACAATCAGTTTGATAAATGTTTAGAATGTGAAAAGGAAATTTACTTGATTGGCGATTTTAATCGTGACTTGCTACAAGAAAATATAAGAAAACCCTGGCTTGAATATATGGAGTCTTTTGGTCTGAAACAAGTTATTGAGTCCCCTACTAGAGTCACTAATTTTTCCAAAACATTAATTGATCATATATATTGTAATACCCAAAGTAATATTCTCTCAATAGATGTGCCAATTTTAGGTCTAAGTGATCATTTTCCTATTTTTGTAACTAGAAAAATTAATTCTAATTCAGTTCACAAAAAGTCTCATTATTCAATTTCATACAGGTCTTTTAAGAATTTTAATGAAGCTGAATTTATCAGTGATTTGGATGCAACACCTTGGGATGTAATCAAAATGTTTGATGACACTAACGATATCGTTGAAACCTGGTCTTCTTTATTTTTGGATGTTGTCGATAAGCATCTTCCTTTAAAACAACATCGTGTAAAACATAAACAGCAACCAAAATGGCTTACTGGTGATATAATTGATGCAATTAAAACAAGAGATAGGTATAAGGCTATTAACAATAACGAGCAATATAAAATTTGGCGCAATAAAGTATGTAGTATGATTAAACAATCTAAAAAACTTCAATATTCAGAAATTTTAAATGAAAATGCCAACAATCCTGCCAGTGTTTGGAAGTTATTCAAGGAAATAGGTGCAAGTAAGCGTACGGATAACAGTAATATATTTTCATTGAAAATACAGGACAACATCATCGAAAATCCTCAAGACATTGTAGAAGAATTCAATAGATTTTTTGTGACAGTGGCATCAAAAATCAAACAGCCAATAGCTTATTCTAATTTTGATAAGCTGAAACAGTTTTGTAATGAGAAAAATCCTGAAAATCATTATTTTTCAATACCACGTATTTCACAGGAAAAAGTGGAAAAATATCTTAAAAACATTGACATTAGTAAAGCTACAGGTTCAGATAACATTGGACCAAGACTTTTAAAACTTGCAGCACCATTTATTTCAGACAGCCTAAAGCATATTTGTAACCACAGTATAAATAACTCAACTTTTCCAGATAAATGGAAAGAGGGTAAAGTAAGACCATTATTTAAAAATGGCTGTAAGGATGACACCAATAATTACAGGCCTATTTCAATTCTGCCTGTCATATCAAAATTGTTGGAAAAGCATGTGCATGATTCTTTAATGACTTTTTTGACCTCTCATAATTTGCTCCATTCCACACAATCTGGTTTTAGACCCAATCATTCTTGTGAGACTGCTTTACTACTAATGATCAATAAATTTCTCGAAGCCATAAATAACAGTCAGATAATTGGTATGGTCATGGTTGATTTTAGGAAGGCCTTTGATTTGGTAGATCATATGCTCTTGCTTAAAAAGCTCAGGTACTATAAACTTTCAGCAGAAGCAGTAAAATGGTTTTCTTCTTACCTGCTGAATAGGAAACAAAAAGTTGTCATCAACAATACTGAATCAGTGCCAGAAAATATTGTATGTGGCGTGCCCCAAGGGTCTATTTTAGGTCCTTTATTATTTTTATTGTTTATAAATGATTTACCACTTTTTACTAATAATGTTTCAACAGACCTCTATGCTGATGATACCACTCTATTTCAGATTGGTGAGTCTCAAGACTCCATTCAACAAAATTTACAGCTGGCTTTACAAAACCTTTCTGAGTGGTGTAAGTTTAATGGAATGTTGTTAAATACTGCAAAAACCAAGGTTATGTTGATTACCACTGTGCAGAAACGCCTTCATTTAAATAATAACTGTTTGCACTTAACTTACAATGATGATACTTTGAACACAGTTGAAACTGAAAAAGTTCTAGGTGTGTATATTGACAACAATTTAACCTGGTCTGTTCATATTGATTTTATTGCTAAAAAGATTTCTTCAAATTTATGGTTGTTATCAAAATTAAAAGAATACCTATCAACTGAACATAGAGTACAATTTTACAAAACATATATACAGCCACACATTGACTACTGTTCTTCAATATGGGGTGGAACATCTCAGCATAGCCTTAATAGAATTTATAGGTTACAAAAAAGGGCTGTAAAAATCATCTTAAATTATGAGTATGATGACATTGCTGTTAGTATGGATAATCTTAAAATTTTAAATGTTTATGAACGTGTATTTCTTAGAAAGGCTAAATTTATGTTTAAAATTTCTAAATCTGTCACACCCTCTTACTTAAACCAGATGTTTACAATTAGATCTATGAATGAAACTCTTCAGTCCCTTAGATCAACAAGTACATTAAACTTTTTAACCCCAAGACCCCAAAAAGAAATTTTCAAACAAAGTTTAATATATTCCGGACCAGTCATTTGGAACAACTTGCCAGATTATTTGAAGAGCTTAGAAACTACTGACTCATTTCATAAACAGTGTATTAGGTGGATGAAATCTAATTTATCTATAAACCATTAATATTTTTTTTTTTCTTTTTTTCTCATATGAGTTTGTAATTTATGTACACTTTCATGTCAAATATAATTTTTTTTTTTTCTTTGAATCATATTTCTAGTCAGATGTTTTTGTTTTACATGTGAGAGCTAGTGTGTATGGATATTATAATGTGCATGTTTATCTTTTTGTACAGCTCATCTTCATAATTTTTGTTGTTGTCAATAATTGTTAGAAAATTAGTATTAGAGGGCCTCATGGAAGATTAGCTATTGCTAAATGTGTTACCCTCTGAAAATAAAGACTATTATTATTATTATTTTATTATTAAAAGACATATAGGTCTTAATAAATCTTTAACTAAAACATCCAATTACTCCGACACGGTCGCTGACACGGATGCCAGGATGACAACAATAGCCCTTCATGAGCCCTTACTTCCACTTTTGATAAAAATTATACCCTTTGCATATCTCTGAAGACAATCTCTTTTTCTGCTTTGAAACTTTAAAACCATTCATATTTCTTCATGAAATTTCAAGTAAAGCATGCATAATCACATATTGTGCAGAGAAAAACAACCATAACCCAAGATCAGGTTTGACAGAGTTATAGTCATTTATTTACTTCTTATAAAGAATTTCATGTCCGTCTTACTGCTTTGAAACTGTTGAGGTTTCTTCATGAATTTACATAAAAGTATACAGCATCATCAGACAAATAGCTCTGATCCCATTTTGACTGAATTACGGCCTCTTGTGCATTGCCTTTAGTGATTGTTTTACACTTAATTGGTTGGTTGGTTGATTTGATGCTTAACGTCCACGGTGAACAGCTAAGGTCATGTCGGGACGGTCAGTTAACCTAACCACACTATTCCTGGGTAGGCTTAGACCTCCTAAGCGGTTAACCAGTACCAAGTGCACTTACTTTCGCCAGTAACTGACAACTGCCCTTCTTGAATCAGCGGAAGGAGAAACGAAAGTATGTGGCCAGACCGGGATTCAAACCCAGGACCTCTGACTTACGAGTCAGGTGCCCTACCGATTGCGCTACCCGGCCCGGCGTTTTACACTTAAGGTGGTGATTTATCGTAAATGCAAAAATCTAAATACAACCATGAAAATGTAACATACCTCCCCGAAACTTTGCAAATATTTTCCTTTTGTGGTTTTCTACAGTTTAGAATACAAAAAAGTCATGCTGATGATGAAGGGTCTTTTAAGATAAGGGGTAATTTGAAGTGCAAAAATCATAAAAAAAATACTATCATTATTGAAAATGCATTTAGGTCTGAAGGTACTTCAATGCATTGACTTCAATGTCAGTTTAATTGTTTGTTCCATCTCTTCCTCAGATTATCAGATTGAAAAAAGTGGCTTGTTCTCAAATGTTCAACCATGTTTTAGGTTCATGTATAATTTTAGCATCATAAAGCCAGGCATTTTGGAAGTCAAAATCGTGAACAACAACATGGAAGTTGCTGCTAAGTTTTGCGCAGATCTGTTGAATTTTCAGCATTTTATGGTTTTTCTTTGGTTTTGTTTTTTGTATTCACCAAAAATCTGTGATTATCACCATCTTAATTTAACCGACCTACGTAATGAGGATTTGGAGTTATCTGCATGGCAAAGTTCTATGGTCTTTATTGTTTCCTTTCCTACTGTAAACCCCAATGGGCGTACATCATCATTGCCCTGTTCAAATGTGCTCTTGTTTTAAATCCTGACTGACCAAATCTGAGTGCAGGGTCAAATCTAATGAGGATATTTGGCATTACTCTATAATATAAACTATTATAAATTTGGGGAAGAAGATTTCTTTTAAAGGCTAGTCCGCATAGGACCTATAGTAACAGCTGAAGGGGTGGCAATGGGGCTTGTTTTAAACAATATTTTATGAGTAAAAGTATAGAATAATCAGGATTTGACTGAAAGCCCAAACTTATGAGGACTATCTCCTGATAAAAATCAAATACTGCACAAAGGTTGAATGTACACAATAGCATAGACTTCAAATAAACACATCTTCGTCTAAACAGTCTGGCAATGAATGAAAATATTATTTAGGCAAAGACTGTTTTATGTTTGCATCAGAAGTAGCAGCTTTATAATGAGCTAATAATATTGACAAAAGAAATACAAGACCTGAGAAAGAGAGGGAGAGAGAGAAATATGATTTCCTCATCCAGTTAGTCCAAGCTGTATATGCATATAAAATTCCATTTAGATCCATTGGATGCACTTTGAAAAGTAAGGAGTTAAATCTTTTGGTGTGTATTATTAAATTTTGAACTCGTGTAAAGATGTTTTCGTTTATCGCCAGTGACACCCCCTCTTTCCCGTACATTAGACCTCTCAGTGTACATTCTTTTGCCGTGTCTGCAATGTGATTCTGTGTTGTAGCAGTCTAATGAGGACTATTCTATTCTATCCCATAACCTTACTAGATCGTTGGGGCACCACAGATGACTTCAAAACAGTCCCTTTCCACCTCTGAGGACAGCTGAATATAAAATGGTTTGTGTTTTTTATCTTTTTTATCTTGCCATAAAGATCTAATGGACATCCATTACATTTCTGGCATTAAGGTGCTCATTCATAGAACTACATTCCAGTCGCAGTCTTGTGTGTAAAATTTGATCTAGATGAGTTCCAGCATTGTAAAACTTTGTTGTGGAGTTAAGTTTGAGTTAAAGTTAAAACAGAGTCACTCTGTGTAAACTTTTCTAATCTCTTATGGTTGCCAGAAGAAAAGAATTAAAACATATTTTATGTTATCGGACTTTTAATGTATTCAGCCTAGTCAAGAGCCATGTCATCTCAGCATGTATTTACAGAATAGCATCATTTTGAAATCAGCTGACCAGGCATACCATTCAACTTTTCCTTTTAAAGCGTTTGCTGGGGTAATGTGATTGGAGTCAGATGTGAAATTTTAACTTGAGTGTCATTTCTTATCAAATCTTTACAACTTCTGAAAATAAAATGATCTATTAACAGCATTTTTATCAAATTCCTGCGGGTGGATTTGATCCAGGAAACTTTCCAAAAGGGTAATATGAACCTTATTGTCATATCTGGAAAACACTTTATGTTAGCTCCTTTCTTAGTCTAAATCTTACTTTCGCAAAAGGAGCCAAACTTGTCTAAATCTTACTTTCGCACAAGGAGCCTTCCTTGTTGTAAAATAAATGCAGAAAGAAGTTTCCTTTTGCACCCTTACAACCCACAGTGAAGCTAAAATTACAGTTGCGGCTATACTTTATTTGATAAGAGTTACAATAGTTGATTGCTGTCATAATAGTATTTCGAATGTTTCTCCGATTCACGCGTAAAACAAGGTGCCAAGTGCATTGAAAGGAACAACAGAACGCCATTGGCTGTGCCAAATTACCCAGACTAAATTGTATACCAGCTTGACAACCGTTTTTATTTTTATCTGTCTTTCTTTATATGACTGACAAATTTGGCCATGTTCGACCTCACGAAAATATACAGACCATCTATGTAAATGGAGCAGAAAAACATGAGAATGCCCTTTTTTTACTGCAAATCTTTCCAACAGCGACGCGTTTATTGGTGAAAGCGTTTGCCAGTACATGTAGCTAAAACTTAATACTACATTTTGCTACTTTATATTGTGAAGAAAACCATGCTTTTGTTTGATTTTGCAACCCCTCCCCCCCCCCCCCCCCCCCCACACACACACACACAACCACCACTTTTTGGACACCATTTAATCTCAGTGCCATATTTGGTATCTGTTAATTTACAATTAATGTTTTTCTAAACATTTTAAAGAAACACATAATATACTTTTTTTGCGGTACGAAGAATATTTGAGATTTGTGGGGTAAATTAGCAGATTTTACCCCCTTTTGGCCCCTTAAGGAGCTATAATACAGGAACAGAGCACCCTATCAACATTTTTTATACCTGTTTACATTTTATTGCCAGTTTCTTAACCATTATATCGGTATGCAGTGCTGTTTTTCGTTATTTTGTGCATCAATTCAGACATTTCGGTCACATTTCCTCCCTTTTAACCCCTTTTTGGGACCCTTAAAAGGCATACACATATTCATGAGGAGTTCCCCATAACGATATTTTGTATCCCTTAACATTAGGCGTTTGTTTTAACGACCTTGTAAAAAGAAAATAGTCATGAGCTTTCAACTGTGCAAATAAAATTATTCATTTGAGGGCAAATTAGCCTATTAAAACCCCTTTTGGAGCCCCTTTAAAGAATATTATTAGACTCTCAGTTCTGTTCCTTTTGTGGCTGATATTATTTAATGTAAGTCTGATACTTTCATAACAGTTGTACATGTAATAATTGCAGCATGTCCTTGTTTGTGGGTAAAATATGTGATTTTCAACAGGGTTTTATTTTCTCATTTTTTTTACACAGGATATTGGTTGTTTCCATGGTAACGGCCAGAAGGAGGCAACTTCCCAAACATGTTTCTTCAGTTCATGATAGTTGAGGCTGTTCTCTAATTTTTTGTTGTAGGCTGATATATCAGACTGACCGCGCGAAAGGACATGGAGCGCTTAAAATTGTCTTAAAAGTAGGGTTTCGAAAACCTGGATACCCCACCCACCATTACAGCATGTAGCAATACTAAAGAAGTTACAAAACAATTATATTTATTCTTCCTTAAATTCACATTGACCTATATTCCTTCAACCAGTACATGTTTAGATGAAATGTAGTCTCATTTAGCCTATATTAAAGTTCAAAAAGTGCAATTTTTCATTTATTTCTAGGCCATTTTTAAGGCAAAATCTTTGGCGGCCGTTACCATGGCAACGGGCATGTAGCAGAAGGAACTAGGTATCAATTATTTGGTTTTGAGTGACAACAAACAAACTGAGAAAGTTTTATCAAAATCCATGACTATGCGTGCCGAACTTTGGTTGGTGGTTACAGAGAATTGCTATTAATATGTTTACCCTCTGAAAATAAAGATGATTATTATATAAAGACGATTATTTTGTTGTGGTTTCTATGTCAACATTGACAATTCCGAGGCGGTACTTCTGTTGTGTTTCCTTTGTGGCTTCTCTGTATTACATGTTGTTTTATCTGATTGTCTATGGTTTTTAACACTGTGGTCACCTGAATGGCTGCCCATTCTGCTTTCTGTTTTGTTGTGTTTTGTAATTTTAATTGTATTAATTCCTGATCATTGCCTATCGTTTTACTGTCCCGAGGCAAAGCTGTCTTCTCTGGCAGCTGTACTGGCGGGTTCTTTTTCCGTCCCATTGATGCTCCAAAGGATAAATGTTTTGACCACAAGCAGGCCAGGAGATAGACAAAAACTCTAATTCCCGTTATCAAAAGACAACAATATGAGCCGCGACACGACAAAACCAACAATGTGGTTGTGCGCCCAGCCCAGCGCAGACTCAGATCAGCCTGGGCATTCGCCCAGTCTGATCAGAGTCTTCGCTGTCCGCATGGAGGTAGTTTAGACCTTTGGCTATCCTTTAAGCGCTTAGCAAAGAGTCTGATCAAACTGGGCGGATGCCCAGGCTGATCTGAGTCTTTGCTATGCGCACAACCACATTGTTGGTTTTCTCGTGTCGCGGCTCATATGTAAAGGCAATAGCTACTGCCTGTTCTTCTCTAATTAATCTAAGGGACACTAACTAAATGAATTCCAATACATAGCCGGAGTGAGATAATCTAACTTGCAACTGGTTTGTCCGTAACAGCAATGCAGGCCCGGATCCAGGGGGTGGGCTTTGGGGCTTGAGCCCCGCCACCTTGGCCAAGTTAGATTGAAATATATGTTGTGACATCTCATAAGAATCGCCTCGGTGAGGCGATTCTAATGAGATATCACACCATATATTTGCAAAAATTCTCATCAAATTGAACCTTAACTAGGTCATATATATCTTCAAACCCTCCTCCCTCCCCACCCCCATACATCTCGGCACCTCCCAGCCCCACCAGTTATCCAGAGCCCCACCAGTGCGTGGTTGTCTGGATCCGGGCCTGGCAATGAGTATGCAACTGATATTAAAAGCCAATTAATGCCTAGCGTCCCCAAACACGAGACGTAGGCAAAAGTGTAGACTCAGATCAGACGCTGATCAGAGTGTACACTGTTTGCAAAAAATTACAGCAATAATATTTACAGCATTTTCTATAAAAACTTGAAAAAATAATGATAATATACCAGGCTATCCTAAAAAATGAACCCATCCATTTTATACTGATAGAAGACTGCACTAGGCATTATTTTACCTATGTCCTATTCCGGTATTTAGGGTGTATGGATTAATTGTTATTATACTTTTTTTTAGAAATTCTTATATACTAGGTCAAAAAAGTTCCTATACATAAAATTTCTTCTGTTGCTATGGCAATTGCAGAAAATAAGAACATATATAGTTTACTAATTTCAAAAGGGTATCCATTTTCCTATTGAACAAACGTATTTGTTTTGGTTTCCTAAGATTACACATGCTAAAAGGGTCGTTTGAATATGCAAGGGGTAATTTTTCATTTTCACAGAGTAACATCTTTAAAATTGCTCAAGTTCACAGTTTTTTAAATTAGTTTGTGAATAATTATTTCCCAGAATCTGCGTTCCATACACTAGAGCAAGGCCTTAAGTAAGGCTACTTGCCAAGGAAATCAAAATTTGACCGCTTCTGATACGAGAATTTGAACCACAAGTCAGGGTACTGTGATTCCTTTAAAGACTGTTTAAATGCCACTTTCAGTGGGATTTCCATTATGAAATCGAAATTGTAATGGCTAGCGGGCATGCAACAATCTTTCCAATTTTGTGGTTATGCCATGAAAACAATGACATAACAAAAATGTTTATGAAGGAACTTTGAAAAAAGACCGACAGGTACAGTAAAAATGACGCTTTGAAAATCGCTATATTTTTAATTAAAAGGGAGATAATCTGAGAATTCGAAGAATTTAAACCTCGCCTGTAAAGCCTGAGTGCAAGACATTAAACATTTTAAGTGTTTTTCGAACTTCCTGCTTTAAGGACTTTTCTGCGCAATATAAAATTTATTCCTGCGCATGCGCAGAAATGATATGCATTCCAATTGACTCCAATCGAATATTGCCAGATAACTCTAATGTGGAAAAGTATGTGTTGACAATTTTCTGGCCATTTTGTTCTTTGGCGTCTCCCCAAACATACATGAGCCTCAATTAATTCCAATATGCACTTAGTTCCTTGAAAATAAGGCCGATAGTTGGTATCGTTACTTTTTTGACCGAGTATATTTAATGCAAATAGAAAGAGCCCTTACTGGCTTTGTTTGATTGAGCGCTAGGAGTTCATGGGTTTATTTTTATGTCGAGTATCGGCCTGGCGTCTTTGAGGTCGACTGTGCAAAGTATATATGTATTCCGAACACCTCGTTTCTCTACTAGCGTTTTGGGCTTACCAGTGGGTTTAGAAACAATATAAAAATATGTAGGTATTGCGCTCATGGTGAGGAAAGGAAACAGTGTGTTGAACTGGTTAATAGGCTTGTGATAATCCGAATTTGGATGAACTAAAACACAAATAATGGTAAAGATGCTACCCATTACGAAATCATTTCGAGAAGGTTTATACTTAGCTGTGTTTCGGACATTAAGTATTCATAGGGCAGATTTTTATGTTGTATCAGATATCGTATCTCCGAGTTCAATGATAACTTGTTTAAGTCAGCAGTAACTTCCCTTTTGATGACAATACATTGGTTGATGTACACGCATTATGCTATTCTGTTGGTAAAATGGGGCCGTTGAAGAGACTTGGGGAGTCTTATGTTTTTTCCCGGGCTCAGTAAGAACTATACAAAAGCGAGACAATGACGAATTGTCTGGCTCATGGGAGTTATTTTTATCTAAAACAGAGTTGTACAAGTGATACGTGGGATGATCATTAAGTAATGGAAGTACCTTTCTAGATTAATTGATTATATACAGAAATAAATAACCTTCATGTAACACCAACGAGTGTCTTTAGAGCTTTCGAATTAATGTTTGAAATTTAAATTTTAATGTCTTACCATAGCGATATATTACGTCACGTGCATGCGGGGTACCGCGTGTGATTTTTTCGACGTCATTTTGGTAAAGAGGAGCTTGTATTATGCTTATTATGTGCGATACGTAAGGAGAAATTGAAAACTTAGGAACGCCTTCCGTTTAAGTCAAGTTTTGACTTTTGAAACACACATATAATGATTGCTTATGAAAACGCTCTGAAATCTGGCATGAATTAAAGCTAAAGCAGGGGTTAAAATGATTGATTTTTAGAGAGTTTGACATCTTATTCCGTGATTTCCAGTATTATGCTAAAGTAAACTGACCGATTATCAAGTACAGGAAAATTTTGGTACTTTCTGCTATACAAATCTTCCAAGACTCTGCTTGTTAAAGTGCAATGACGTCTTATTTCTGGTTCCTCCGGCTTAAATTCGGCGAAAAACGTCAAATTTTGCTCGATGAAAAGTGTTTCACGCTCTGTATTTCTGTTAGGTTTGAGAGAAAGGCATGAATTACTACATATTTGGTATAGTATCTGAGGCTTGCATCAAGCCATCACACCATCACAAACTTTTATCCATTCTTTGTTACTAATCAGCGGCAAATATACATGAAAATTTGCAAAACTTTAGAGACTAGACCCTCATAAGTTTAAGGAATCGTTGCCATGGCAACGATATTCCTGTGCAGTACTTAAAGACTTAATTATATGTCATATGCTTGCATCTTAGGTATTATATACCTGGAATACTGTTTTGACATATATCTAATGAGATAAATGCTAGTTTCCATTATTTAATGATCACCCCTCGTATAATCTTAATGCATGGTAGAGTTAGGTCGTTCTGAATCTTACATTTCAAAATTCACAAAATATTCAAATAAACTTGTTACATTAGCCTAATTAGCTGGAGTCCCGTGGAGAAAAGACCTGACGTTATATTCCAAAAGCACATATTTAAATTAGCCTACACATTAGCACAAACCATTCAGAACCTATTACAAATTACAGCGTAACCAAGATTCGTATATCATTGCGTGTGCGCGCAGGAAGGAGTATCTGAGTAATCATTTTTGTCACATACTGAAAGGCACATTTTGATGTGATGCATAAAAGAAGAACAAACAATGTACAGATTATGTAAACATATCTTTGGGATTTGAGCCGAGGTATAATTTATTTGTTGGAAATTATCTTTGATTAAGTTGCCGGGCCGGGTAGCGCAATCGGTAGGGCACCTGACTCGTAAGTCAGAGGTCCTGGGTTCGAATCCCGGTCTGGCCACATACTTTCGTTTCTCCTTCCGCTGATTCAAGAAGGGCAGTTGTCAGTTACTGGCGAAAGTATGTGCACTTAGTACTGGTTAACCGCTTAGGAGGTCTAAGCCTGCCCAGGAATAGTGTGGTTAGGTTAACTGACCGTCCCAACATGACCTTAGTTGTTTACCGTGGACGTTAAGCTTCAAATCAACCAACCAACCTTGATTACGTTAAGTGAACAGAAATGAATATTGCCTGTTGTTTATTACAACTTAAACGACAGAGATAGCGATAGACCAGCATCATTCAAGTCTATTCATTGTGTTAGATAGATGTTGGTAGGTTTCTTAGGGTCGGCATACCGCTATGTTATTTTGCAACTTTACAAATGAAAACAAAGATTGCCACCGCATGTTTACTTCCCGGTAGAGAGTAGCTTCATGAATAAGTTTTAATCTTACAGGACGAATTTATTCCGGGGGATTTAAGAGTTGAGCCCTGTTGAGAAAGAAGACAGAAATACAAATAACAGAGCTGCTTTCCCTAGAGCATACCCATTCTCTGTAAATGAGCATGGTGCATAAATTAATTGCCTATGACACAAGTCTCATCACTGCCTGCGCATCAACATAGTATTGCCAGAGTCTTCGCTCTATTATGCATATACCATATGCCAGCTGAAATGACTACATACATAATTGAGGCTCTGCCTTGACAGATCTTATTTATAGTCTGGTTTGAATAGTCTTTCTTTGTAGATATTTTGCGTGGTCCTTTCAATGAAAAGCAATTTCAGTTGTTATCCAATAACCTTATGCAATTTGTATGAGTTCTGTATTACTGAGGTGTAAAGAAAAACACTTTCGGCAGTTGCATACAGTGAACTAAGTTCTGAAAAGTTGGACTGAGACTCACGGCAGCTCGCGCATTATTGAAGACTGAATAGAATATTCAATAGTCGTATGAACTATGAATAGGTCCTCGTTCGTTCGTTGAATCATTGAATCGTTGTCTTAACGGCAGTATTGGCCTCTCAGGTACAAAAATGGTTTCTAATCTACACTGGTATAAATCTTCTTAGTAATTTACTCACGGTGCTTCCGCGATGGGAGGTGCACATTTAAAGTCGAGACGTCTGAGTAATAAAACCACTCAGAGCGTAACAAATGTCCATTCCATAGGTTTTCCTGAAGTCTGAATTTGAACAGCCCAACAATAGTTCACTTGAAAGTTCAATGACTGCAACTGTGTTGAATAGGTGTGTTCTCATTGCTTCACGTTCATTGAAATACTTTTCAGAATGCAGACGGTAATGATCTACTGTTTCAACTTGGCCACATTCACATAGATTGTTGTCTGATAATCCTCACTCATACTGATTGTCCTTTAATTTGTTACACCCTAACCCTAGTTTAACAATATTTGTGTATGAATCTGAATTTCAGCAACATTGGGTTTGTATTTGAAAAAATGTTCTCCTCGATCCTGAAGACTTCCATTGTCTCTGCCATTGGGATATATCCAGTTTTATGGACCCTTGTTTAATGTCAGCCAAGGTAACTACATCAGTGTCACAATTCATTGTCGCTGCTTCACTGGATGCTTCCTTATCTAACCTGTCAGCTTCTTTATTTCCTTTGATTTCAGCGTGTCCAGGTGTCCATGAAATATTAATACGGGTACCAGCTTCTTCTATTTCTTCAATCGTTTGTTTGATTTCTGAAAATCTCTGTTTATGATGGGTTGGCTGCCTACCTAGTTTTAGAATGCCTATGGCAGACTGACTATCAGAGTGTCAGAGAAAATATGTATATCTGGTGGGCTACGTCTTAGAGAATAGTCATTTGAAAGGTACTCTAATGTCATCTGAATTGCAACTAGCTCTCCAAGAAGAATAGAGCTGTGACTTGACACAGTTTTCTTCAAGCAAACAGGTGACTCTTGTTGAGGAATGAATATACAGGCCTCCGCCCCGCAAGTTTCTGGATTAGGCTGACAGGGTCTGTCATTAAAGGCTAATATAGAGTCAGATGAATAGTTATCGATCAGGTTCTGTATGAGGAAGAGTGACTCTTTCTGTTGCTCTTCTGATCTTGATTTTGAACAACCCAACCGATTCCAATATTTCGGCCTCCTTCTAGATGGCTGTAGACCCTCCTGAAAGGAAAATTCTTGCTAAATATTAAATACAGTGGTTCCTGTTTCAGACTGTTAGTCTTCTAGCTGAAGCTGAATTTTACCTAATGAAAAAAGAAATCTATTATATGAGCCGCGACACGACAAAACCAACAATGTGGTTGTGCGCCCAGCGCAGACTCAGATCAGCCTGGGCATCCGCCCAGTCTGATCAGAGTCTTCGCTGTCCGCATGAAGATAGCTTAGTACCTTGGCTACCCTTTAAGCGCTTAGCGAAGAGTCTGATCAGCCTGGGTGGATGCCCAGGCTGATCTGAGTCTGCGCTGGGCGCACAACCACATTGTTGGTTTTGTCGTGTCGCGGCTCATATGAGCATCGGAAGGCGTTATGTAATATGCAACGCTATTATATATTCTATAAATAAACCGATTATCATTGGTGAAAGACGTGATCAATACCTTTTGACATACTTGATATCTGCTGCCCTTGGGGTTTTCTATCCGACATTTATCCCTAAACTAAGACGCTCTGGATTTTGGCAGACTTTACCCCCTCAGTATTTTGGCGCTGTATTTCAATTGTAACGTGG
>CAXDIV010000020.1:37672-100518 GCA_963989385.1 Ctena decussata
CGAAGACTCAGATCAGCCAGGGCATCCGCCCAGTCTGATCAGAGTCTTCACTGTCTGCACGGAGGTAGCTTAGATCCTTAGCTAGGCTAGTCAACTGGTGACCTTCTTTTGCTTCAGATTTCCAGTGGGGTTGTTTGGCAGGACAGGGATCTCCACCTGTCAGACGGCCCGTTGTATCTGTTGAGTCCTCGTCTTTGCTTCTTCATGGTGTTGAAATTTGATTTATGTGTTTACCGTGATGATTCATTGACGAGTTAGAGGGTTATCATGCGAACCGAACAACCAACTAAATGTTTTGTACCACTTCAGAAACTGAGGGTGAGGTTGGGCCTGTAAAATCGATTTAAGCCCCCCAGTAATTCATTACTGACTGTTCCAAGGCGGTAGTTCTGTTGTGGTTCTTTGTTGCCTGTTTTTGGTGTCAGAGTGTCTGTGATGTTTTACCTTATGTATGTTATTATTATTTTTGGTTCGGTTTGGGTTGCTGAGTGGCCACCTTTTGGGAACAAGCTGCTCACTCGGTTGGCCATATCGATGGCTGAGCGCAAAACTGACGTAACTACATATTTTTCACAAAATGACTTTTTCACACTTTTTTAATCGAAAGTAGGTGATACATCTTCTGAAAAATAATTAACCTCATATTCTTATTATTTTTCCCATTTTTTGCTAAAATATAAAAGGTAGCTAACTCAGAGCAGTCAACAAGTTCCCGCAAAACTGACGCAAGTCCACTTACAACTGTTTTGCGGGATAAAATCAGTCAGCAGCTAATTCCATTTTGTCTGCAAAAGGGTTGTAACTCATGTGTCTGATTTATTTTTAGGGACAAATATTTAGGAACAAATACCACAACAACAGTATATTGTAACAGACTGGAAACATAGTGAAACAAACTGTGTTTCTATTTCAAAATCACTTTCTTTTCATAAAGAAACATGAAAGAAATCAGTTGGGGCAGATATTTGAAACACCAGGATCATATACTGTTCGCCATAGTTTGGAAATAGTGAAATGGCTGAAAACAAAATGCTGCTTTTGTTTTAAAATAACTGTTGTATTATATGTGACAGTGCCTGCATTTTTGAGCCTTGTGGAGGTGCGACTTTGACGTCACGAAACGTGAAATGAAAGTGACGTCATGAAATTTGCACGTAAAGTTAATTGTTTTTCTGCGCACTAATAAATTTCAAAGCGTCTCCTGAAAAGAGTGATTCAACATTTCTTTCGGCGTGTTTAATTTTCTTCATCTACACTCTTTCAAGAATGTTAGCATTGTAGATCTTTGAAAAAGAGATGTCACGAACCAGAGTTATAAAGGTTGTAAATTATATCCAATCAGTGAAACGAAAACAAAAAATCGGGTGGGTGTGAATTTCGTTTGCTTTTGCGGTAAACCTTAGCGCCATTTCTTTGTGCTTCTCAAAATCTATTCTGGAAGCACTAATAAATATGAAAATGTTAAAAACAAAATTTCCGAATTTCGCTCCATAAGGCTCAAAATGCCAGACACTGTCACATATACTGAACAAAGATACAGATCCTTTGCAGAAAATTCAACGATACTACTATTCAGAATCAAATAAAACAACGAGAACACACAGCAACATTTAGGAAACACAGTGAAATGGACTGAAACTAAACATGTTTCTAGTTTCAAAATCACTTTGTATCTACATGGTAACATTGTGTTGTGGGGGAGGGGCGGATGGGAATCATAGTTACGAGGATTGAAACACACACACACATACACTAAAACACAATGAAATGGTTTGAAACTAAAACATATTTCTTGTTTCAAAATCACTTTGTATATGTAATTACATTCGTTACAGCTCCTCAATTGGAATTCAACTATATGGGACAAATATTTTTAACATATTTAAAAACACATAGCAACATTTTAGAAACACAGTGTACATTGAAACACATCCTGTCTCTTTTAAAGAATATATTTCATTTCTGTAACAGAAACAAGGTACTTGTACCACCTATCTACCAGGTATATGAATCATCTTGGGCAAATGTTTTGAACTAATGAAACAAGAATATTGTGCATACTAAAATTTTGGAAAGAGAATACAGTTATATAGTCAGATTTTGGAAACACAGTGAAATGAACAAACCATACAAGATACAACATCTCTAAAAGAAATCAACTAGGACAAATATTTTGAAACAAATGAAACAATAAAAATTCATACCTAGTATGGATGGATGGCTGACCTGCAGTTTTACACCTATTTCAACAGTATTTTAGGTCTACCAAGTGTATACTAGTGATATAGTTTGACGGAAACCATGTTTCTGTTTCAAAATCACTTTTGTTAGGTTTTGAAGTATATGGCTCCACTATGGGAAATCAGTTGGGACAAACAGGGTCTGCAGGGATCCTTTGGCATCTTTTTTGAAGTCCCTGACTCCTACTTTTTTATTGGGACTCTTGTTTTTCTGAGAGCTTTTTAAAATGTACGATACTTTGAAATCCAATGAAACAAGAATATACAGTTGCACTTTGGAAACAATAAAAATGGTGAGAAACTAACTCAGCTTCTGTTTCTGAATCACTTTTGTTTACGTAAAGAAACAACATACTGCCCATGAACAGAGGGAATCAAACATGGCAAATATTCTGAAACAATTGAGAGGTAAGAAATACTATTTTGGAAGCACAGGGAAATGGTTTGAATCAAAGTTTGTTTCTGTTTCAAAATTACTTTTGTTAAGGAACAAAACAAGGTATCTATGGCCTCTCATATGAATATAAGCTTGGACAGTTGTTTTGAAATCAATAAAACAATAAGAATTAGGGTAACATTCTGGAAGCACCATGAAACAGTGTGAAATGAATCCTGTTTCAAGTTCAAATTGAGGGCCTCGTAAAATAAAGCCATTACTTACTTACTTCGATTCGTTTTTGTAACATTACAAATCAAAATATGACCTCTTAACATATCAACTGGGGCAGCCTAAGTCCTAGAACATTAAGGCCACCAACAGCCCCATTCCAGGGCCATTGGATATTTTAAAGAAACTCAGTGCATAAAATACAAACAGACTGACTCGGTCTGTGAGGGTCATTGACTTCAGATACTCTCTTAGGCACAACAGTGACTGGGACAAATATTTTGAAACAATGAAACAGCAAGACTGTAAAGTAAATATTTTGGAAATGTGGTGAAATGCTTTCAGTTCCAAAATCACTTACTGCCAAAAGACGCTATGGCTTCTGATAAGGAAATCAGTTTCGAAACTAACGATACAACAAATATAATAAAGTAAGAGTTTGAAAATGCCTGATAGTTAAGTTCTGTATCAGGGGCCTTTCACAGCCTAGGATCAGCAACGGTTCCATGAGCTTTAAGATATTGTTTATAGCTGTACTTTAACCACAGCTAAATTTTAAGCATTGATAAATAACCATGGTTCACAATGATCAGCCTTACCTTTTCATTTTACTAAACTCTAGTGCACTCTCAACTGCCATTCCATGATGGTGAAAGGGGGAAGAAGAATGGATGGATGGATACTTGCAGGTTAACTCCCTTTCAACAATAGTTCAGTCATAATGAACCATTAGAAGGATGATAATGAAAGGATGTGTGCAGTGAAACGTAACTCCATTTAAAGATTAAAAGGTTCAGTCTCTCACGGGAATCAAAAACCAAACCATTAGTTTAGCAGGCCAGTGCTTAACCCAATGAGCTACCGGAGCACATACAGGGGGAAGAGATACTGATCGTAAATTCACACTGAAAGTCTTGAAAGGTAAAGATCCAAGATGTCTGTTTTCCAGTTTCCCCAGTTGTTAAGCTGGGAGTTGGGGCATAGTTACAAAACAGAAAACAGGTACAGCAGCCCTGTTTGTCATTTGTCTAGCATAGTATTACTTGGGTTCCCGCTGTCCTATGTAGACAAATGTAAAATTGAGATTGCTTTAATTATGTAAACCAAATGAAAACAGTGCAAATGAAGATACTAATGACTGTGTATCTGGGAACCATGTAAACTATTCTGATGCAAAATAAGAACTGAAGAGAAGATGGCTAATACTACGTGAAACAAAGCAGCAAAATTTTCTAGGATAACCCTAGACTAAAATTTCACAAGCCTTTGACATGATGTCTCATAAAGTTATTCACAAAACATACAATTAAATTCAGTTCAGATGTTAAAAAATGGATAAGGTTTGAATTATGTAAACATTTTACAAAATGGTTTCAGGTTGCATATGGGCAGACTACTGTTTTTGGTATACAAATTTCTGGAATAATGTAAATTAGGGAATAACTGTACTGGGGAGATAAAAAATTAAATTTAAACTCTGCAGACATGTCTTAAAAAACCAGTTTGCAACCATTAAACCCAAGATTCACTTCTCTGAATAATGTTATCCCCTCCCCGCCGCACAGTTTCACCTTTCAAAACATAATACACTGCAGCCTAACTTTCAAAGCAGGTTCCTTCAGCAAAGTAAACCCGGGCATCAGCCAATGAGAAGCAATCTATCTTAAAAACATGGCATTTGCAACAGTATATATATATATGTTAGGATATTCTGTCACAAATTTAATGTTATTCTTTTTTATAAGTACATTAGAATAAACAATAAAGAGTTTAAGCTAAGTCACTAGTCATTAAAACAAACATTTTGTATTTGAGAAAATTTTATAATATGCTAGGTTTAAAAAGAAAGCAAAACCGGTTTGAATATAGGATCAGGGAGTGTAGGGTTGACAGAAAACATCAGGAAATTAAATTACTGGTAGACTGGGAACAAAAATAACTTTATAGCTTTGGTTATAACTTTTATCTCTGAAAATGAGGTGGTTCTAATAGGTCAATCCAAAAACTTACAATTGAAATGGTTCTAACAAGTACCCACTACATGTACCTGTAGTCTGAGCAGAAACAAGTAATATATCACAAACTATTATCCAATAAGGACTGTTTTGACATTTTCAAGGGCCCTGGTAAAGAATATTTAGTAATTAGGATTGTTGATATAATGAGTAGCCTCCTTGGAGAATTGATTCAACTTTCAGAATGGCAAAGAAATGCTTTGTATACTTCTCAAAAGTGTTTCAGTATACATGTACGCAGGCTGTCACCACACACCTGAGCTGCACCATATTTCAGACCAAAAATATATTAAAACAACACAGAAACTTACAGAAACATTCAAACAACCTCAGGAAAACTAAAAAGGGCAAATGGCTAAATTAGATAGTATCAGCTTTATCTGTTTTACTTCGATGACACAAAAAGCTCAGTGAACATATAAATGCATACGTAGGACACAGATGCTCGGATTCTGTGGTCTAAAAATGCCTCCAAAGTATTTTTTGAAGAACAGTTGTAAGTCATTTTAGCTGTTTTGCAGTAAGACTTGACTTTAAGACAACTAATGAATATGCAGTTAAAGTTTATGAGTCAGTTACGTCTGTTTTGCAATACAATTTTATTTTTCAATTACTGAAGAATGACACCAAAAAAGGTTGTAAGTCAACTTACCGCTGTTTTGCGGTAAGATTTTATTGTTTTGAATACTGAAAAATATGCCAAAAAAGGTCGTAACTCAAAGTGTTACCAAAACACAAACATCAATAAAGCTATCACAAAAATGGCTTCCTTGTAGTTGCTAGCATCTGTATGGAAGTCTGTATACAGAAGGGCAATTTGAAACAAGACCTGTGTGTCACAAGAAAAAGTTTTTTGCTTCTCCTGAAAAGTTTTGTAAAATGTAGTTACGTCAGTTTTGCGCTCACCCATCGATATGTTCTCTGTATCTTGATTATTTGTAATCTTAGTTGTTTCCAACTATGGTTTGAGGGCTGGATTTGGATTTTGATTGTTTCAGTTCCTGGTCTTTGCATACTTTTTACTTTGAACACTTAACGAAGAGTCTGATCACACTTGGCAGATGCCCAGGCTGATCTGAGTCTGCGCTTGGCACACAGCCACATTATTGGTTTTGTTGTGTCACGACTCAAGATTTAGTTTTGCCCCCCTTCTTAGATGTCAACTCTAAATGGGAAGAATTTTCTCCTCTAGGAGATTATGAGTATCTATCATGGGTGTGAGGTGTGGATAGAAAAATTTGTCACGAGGGTCACTGTTCGGCATCACGAGGCTTGCCGAGATTTGTCTATCCGTACCTCACAGTGGCTCACACTCATGGTAGCTTCTTTTTCTTGCATACCTTTAAGTGCTGAATCTTTAATTACATCAAAGATTCCTCTAGACACTGTGTTGCCATTTTGACAACTGTTGTGATTTCTGACGTTGTTATGAGGTCAGCTAGCGATGGAGTTATGTGACATCGAATACAACCAATGCAAACCGAAGTCACGCAACTTTCTTTTTTTTATCCTGCCCACAAATCAGATAACCAGGGTAAGATAAGAATTCTATTTGTCACGTACTCTTAACATGAATTCTGCGGAATGCTATGTCGCACCTGCATTGCATTTCCACAGTAGCAGAGATCATGTTGAGAGGAATTGAGAATAAAAAGAAAACAAAATAGTTTCTGGCATTATTCTGACACAAATTTTGTCAAAATCCGCCCGATGGTTCATAAGGTACTGCCATTTTCATGTTTGTGCTATTTTTAGTAACGGTGGATGGCAGCCATCTTGGATGGCCAATTTGCCAAAAACCAAAATAGCTCTATGCAAGGATCATTCTGACACAAAACTGGTCCAAATCTATTCAGGGGTTCCTGAAATATAGTCATTTTCATGTTTTTGCTTATTTTAGTAACAACAGTGGCGGCCATCTTGGATGATACATTTCCATAAATGTGAAAAAAAGAGAAAAACTCCTTTCAAGAATCACTCTGATTAAATCTGAGCAAAATCCACTCAGAGTTTAAAGATTTATCTGCACTCAAGCAAAACTGAGACTCGTAAACCAAAAATAGGTCACTGTTACCTAATTCCGCTACAGATTTTTTTCATTTTCATAATTTTTAAAAAGAGGGTCCTATTGATGTTCCATGCAAAGTTTCAGCAAAATATACCTAGTGGTTCTAGAGAAAATGTTAATTATGTTGTTTTGCTATTTTTAGTAACAGGCGGCCATCTTGAATTCTCGACCAGGCTGAATTTATGTAATCTGAAGCCCTGTAGTCTGATCATGCTCCATATAAAATTTGAGAACCATGGCTGCAGTGGTTTTGGAGAAATTAACTGTACAAATCTTTAATGCCAGGGTTGACGTAAATGTGAACGGACTGACAGACGGACGGACGGACGAAATGAGGGACGCCTATATCGCACCTTGCTAAAGCAGGTGCGACAAAAAACCTAAATGCCCCGACTGAGGATCGAACTCGAACCCTTTGATTCAAAGGGGAACACTCTACCATGTCGCTATAAAAGCCAGCTTGTACAGAAAGGCGGTAAAAGTGTATGATATACCTAATTACCTACACCCTGTGACATTCTCCCCCGGATATCCTTATCCGGGATGCAAGAAAATTCTTTCCTCAAAGAGTAGACCTCCTTTTGAAACAGCTTCCTTGTCCAAGGAAGCAAACAGGAAGTCATTATAATTGTTTCCCTTTGTAAAACTGGTGAAAAACTAGAAAATTGAGACATTAATGATGCCAACTTGCAGCGCCTGTCGCAGGACGTGTACATCCCTGAAGCAGCTTTTAAGCACAAACACCCTATAATGCGAGCATATGCCTACAATGACTAAGTTCAAAAGGCCATAATTCTGTCAAAATTAATTCTAGCTCCAATATAAACCCACATGCACAATTGGCTCACCTAAAACTGAGATTTTGTTTTGCCATCTTGGCCTATATACAATATCTAGGGTTGTGGCATGTCAGTTGGGTACGGTATATTTTTGTTAATTTTCTATCTTTTGTTTCTAATGATTTTGAGCACAAAGGGAAAAATTATTAACCAATATGATACAGTGTCAGTCCAAGTATGGCAATCAGGCATCTGTTTGGTGCTTGTCAATATAAAAGTTATGCTGAATGGGTATACTTCCTGGGGAAGCAAATCTATCATTTGAGTCATGACACAACAAAACCAACAATGTGTTTGTGCACCCAGCAAAGACTCAGATCAGCCTGGGCATCCACCCAGTCTGATCAGAGTCTTCACTGTCCGCATGGAGGTAGCTTAGATCCTTAGCTAGGCTTTGAGCACTTAACGAAGAGTCTGATCACACTTGGCAGATGCCCAGGCTGATCTGAGTCTGCGCTTGGCACACAGCCACATTGTTGATTTTGTTGTGTCACGACTCAAGATTTAGTTTTGCCCCCCTTCTTAGATGTCAACTCTAAATGGGAAGAATTTTCTCCTCTAGGAGATTATGAGTATCTATCATGGGTGTGAGGTGTGGATAGAAAAATCTGTCACGAGGGTCACTGTTCGGCATCACGAGGCTTGCCGAGATTTGTCTATCCGTACCTCACAGTGGCTCACACTCATGGTAGCTTCTTTTTCTTGCATACCTTTAAGTGCTGAATCTTATTAGGCATATGCCTAAAATGACTAAGTTCAAAAGGCCATAATTCTGTCAAAATTAACTCTAGCTCCAATATAAACCCACATGCACATCTTCAATATGTCCACAGCATGTACGCAAGGTTTGAGAAAGATCCACTGAAAACTGTAGGAGGAGTTGATTACACAAACTCTAGACCCTACAATGTAAAAATTTGCCTAAAATGACTAAGTTCAAAAGGCCATAATTCTGTCAAAATTAATTTTACCTCCCACATAAACCCACGTGTATATCTTCAATATGTCCATAGCAAGTATGCTAAGTTTGAAAAAGATTGATTGACAACTCAGGGAGAAGTTGATTACACAAACTCCATACCCTACAAGGCAAAAATTTGCCTAAAATGACTAAGTTCAAAAGGCCATAATTCTACCAAAATCAATTCTAGCTCCATCAAAAACCCATATGCACATCTTCAATATGGCCACAGCATGTACACAAGGTTTGAAAAAGATCCATTGAAAACTGTAGGAAGAGTTGATTACACAAACTCCATACCCTACAATGCAAAAATTTGCCAAAAATGACTAAGTTCAAAAAGCCGTAAAAATTATTTCCATCAAAAATCCACATGCAACATCATCAATATGTCCACAACATGTATGCGAAGTTTGAAAAAGATTGATTGAAAAGTGTGGGAGGAGTTGATTACACAAACTCAATACCATAAAGCGTGACGAACGGATGGACAGACAGATGGACAGGGGCAACTCTTAATGCCCCCTGACTATCGTCACGGGCGAATACAACTCATGAAGATGTACCCATTCAGCCTTTTTTTGTGTGTGTGTGTTTTTGCAGCAGATAAACTTGTGAATATATGCGAAAACAAAACTCTTGCAAAATTCAACTTAGAGTATCACTTCAGAAATGATATTCAGAAATGTATTCCTACCTAAAAGCACATATGCTATAGTAATTTTGAAGAGCGACCACACCATAAGTAACAGGAAGAACCTCTGTCTCACTCAGGAGTTCTTCACGTTCTTTGTTTTTAGGAGTTTTTTAACTACCATTCCAGTATTAGACTTTTCCATTTTTGAACTTGAACAAGTCCATGGCCAGTATCAGAAGCTGTAACATAAAACTGGCTGAATAGTAGACAGTAAAGACCAAGATCAGAATCAGACTGCAAGTCAGATTTAGACTGCAAGTCTGATTTGTGCGGCTACTGTTTGCTCAGGTAGAAAGTTTTGACCAAACTTACCATGATTTGGCTTCAAGACGAGTTTCCAACTCTAAAATCCCAATACATCTAAATCAGTTGTATGTGATTCTGCTATAACCTTAGTTTTCCCCTCCAGAGCAACTCAAAAAAACTAGATCCGTCATATATGATGCATCTAGAACTTTGGGATTGTTTTGGATGGGGGGAAAACACATCTTATAACCAAGTAAATACATGTACTATACTTACCCTCTGGAACAGACAGTTCATCATCTTCATAATCATCATCATGGAATTTGTCTCTCTGGGTCTGTCTGCTCTGCACTGATATGTTGGTATTGCCTGAGGAATTCAACTGAAATAAGAAAGAGCTACATCAGACCACTGAGAAGGTTTGCAAATATACCAGGGTGCACACTTACAATTATACAAGAATTTGGTGGAATCCTATGTCTCACCTGTTGGCTCACTGTTGCATGAAACAGAGCTCAACTAGAAAACTTCACAAAAGTTTATGCTGACACCACCAGGCCCAGAGGTTATAAAACTTGAGTACATTCCCAAACTCAAAATACAGCACACTTATTGGCTGCGTCCAAGCACATGCTTGGATGCAGTCGATCAGTGTGCTTTATTTTGGGTTTGAGATTATTCTCAAGTCGAACCCAGAAAAGCAATATCTTTGTTTCTCTTCTTCTAGACACAGAGAAGACAAAAACTGGAATCCCAGAAGCTGACTGATAGAACAATAAATTCTACAAAGTGATAATGCAGACTTTTCATAAACATAGAATTTCCAAAACTCATGAGTGGAGACTGCAATTCAATAGAGGACTTAGTTTCACAGTGCACCGACAGTATTCACGGGTGGTAAAGTTTCAAATTGACCTCCGCAGAGGTCTGCTGAAAAACAATTTGACTATTTTCCGGTAGGCAATTTGAATATATCCTGTCATGAATTTTCGCGGTTTACTGACAGGGTTCAGACAAGATTTTTCTCGCTAGAAAAGGTATTCCAAAAATCGGAGAATGTCATGCTATATATATTTTACAGTTGTATATTGTGACCAAATGACATGGAGCAGTTTGAAGCGGTGTTTTTTAAATTATTTTTGTCCTCCAGGTTCAGTACCGAAAACGAAACTAGGAAGGAGTCCTGCACAGTTAAATCGGCTTTTTGAATGCATTTGCAGGCTTTCTGTAAAATCTTACCGATGCAGTAAGACACGTAGCTTGTATAGCTTCGTTCTAAACATGCTTTTAAGAATACGCATGCTTTTATCACTACATGCTTACCCAATCTGCGTCGGCGGTCAATTTGAACACGATGAGAACAATTTGACTAATGTAGATTAACATGGAAAAAATTTAATCAGCTTAAAAGAAGAAAATGCTTAATTTACTTTTCAGAAGCTAGGTAGCAACGGATTGAAAGCATGTTTTCGTACTTCTAAAGAATATCAGATAATATTTCTCATGTAACATTGTCTTTTTTATCGTGAAATAGTAGCACAATAGTGCTTTATATTTTTTCTTTTGTTGTAAAACCAGACCTGTTACACTGATTTGTTTGTAAACATAGCACGAACCGATTTGTTTTCATCACATCCTTCACAGGTCATTCTAAAGCGGCCGTAATGACGTTGTTATTGTTTCATGTTGATTACCCGTGTTTCTATGTAACGGCCACTTCAGGAGTGTAATCACCTCGCAGCGAAGGGAGCATGCGGGTATGTTTGCTTGATATCTTCTTATGGGTTCACTCTAAATTGTTTGAATATCGGTTCTCTTCTCTGCAAATATTAGTCTGGATGGGTTCGTTTTATTTTACAAACAAGTGAGAGCCACAGGTCTGCTTTTACAACAAAGAAATGATAAAACACTATTGTACTACCATTTCACGATAAAAAAAAAGAGAATGTTGCGTGAGCAATATTATCTGGTGTACTTAAGACGCATAAAACCATGCATTCAAATCATATGATATCTGGCTCCTGAAAATTCAGCACGCATTTTCTTCTTTTTAGCTGATTAAATTTTTCCATGTTAATCTACATTAGTCAAATTGTTCTCATGGTGTTCAAATTGACCGCCGAGAAAAATTAGGTAAGCATGTAGTAACAAAAGCATGCATGTTCTTGAAAGTATGTTTAGAACGAAGCTATACAAGCTACGTGTATTACTGCATCGGTAAGATTTCACAGAAAGCCTGCAAATGCACTCAAAAAGCCGATTTAACTATGCAGGACTCCTTCCTAGTTTCGTTTTCGGTACTGAACCTGAAGGACAAAAGTAATTTAAAAAATACCGCTTCAAACTGCTCCATGTCATTTGGTTACAATATACAACTGTAAAATATATATAGCATGACATTCTCCGATTTTCGGAATACCTTTTCTAGCCAGAAAAATCTTGTCTGAACCCTGTCAGTGAATCGCGAAAATTCATGACAGGATATATTCAAATTGCCTACCGGAAAATAGTCAAATTGTTTTTCAGCAGACCTCCGCGGAGGTCAGTTTGAAACTTTACCACCCGTGGTATTTATCCTGTCTTTTGGACAGAATGCCTAGACAGCAGTCTAATCAGATTCAGTACTGTATCAAAACTGTTTGTCAACTACTGCCTCATTGCACAGACATGATCAAACTCAAAGATGGAACAGTTCATTATGGAAATAGCTTTAAAGTGTATAGATACACTTCCATGTATTTTCACATATTCTTACAAAGGAAAACAACTTTTGTGACCTCGTTTGCTTCCCTGGACAACAAAACCCTTCCAAAATGGAGTCTACTCTAAAAGGAGAGAATTTTCCCATACTGGAGCAAATTCTTTCCTTTAAGGGTTGCCCCCATTGAGTAAACGGCATAAAAATGAAAATACTGCTAAATGTAGTAGATTTGCTTCCCCTGAAAATGTATCAAATTGACCTTTACTGTCTGAACATTTACATGAACAGTAAATACCCTATGTATTGTGACATAACCATTAACCTGACGCTTGTCTTTCAAATCACCGATTAGGGAAATAATATGGGTGTACAAAAAAAATTAAACCAAGAGCATCCCAATCTTTAAACTTAAATTTTCAGTCAATGATCTTGACATCAAAGGTCATCAGGGTGGGAAATAGAAGAGACGGAGGGGATTGTGTTACTTTGTAAATTTTTAGTATTTATCTACCATCAGAGAAAGTATCAAAGTAATCCATGTACAGTTCAGGAGCTTTGAAAAACTTTATCCAAGAACAGTCAACACAAATGATGACACCAGGGTGACAACAATACATTCTGTACATTCATACTGGCAAGCTATAAAAAGGAAAATTCTGATGTTAATAGATGGTAGATATTTATTACATTAGGGCACAAATTGAAAAGATGGCAGATAGCTGTCATTAAAATTAGGTCACAAATTTAATAGATGGCAGATAAACTATATTAGAGCATGAATAAATCAATACATGAAATTGAATGCAAGTTTCTTAGCAGTTAAAGCCTATATAGAAAAAGTGAAGATGAGTAGACCTGTACTTTCCTACAAATCTGCCCTGTCTGATCTCAGCCTGTGCTGTTAAAACACACTGAGTATAAACCTTGAAAAATCTGCGAACTGATCCTAGATATGAAGGCTGTCCTGTTACTAAACTATGGACATATCAGAGCTCTAGATAAGAGGGAGTATTTGGTGATAATTAGGGAAAATTTTTGTTAATTTTGCATAAAAACATATGTTGTGACCCCTTATCTGAACCGTCTCGTCGAGACGGTTCAGATGAGGGGCACAACATATGCTTTCGATGAGAAATAAAAAAAATTATCTTTAATTATCATCAAATACTCCCTCTTATCTAGAGCTCTGGACATATGCACTACTAATGAGCATGATACCACAAAGCCAACAAAATGGGATGAGCACAACATGAAGACTTAGATAAGCATGGGCATCCAACTATTCTCTGTCGGCATGGAGGCAGCTTAGGGTTAGACCCTTTAGCTACTCTTTCAGTGCACAGCAAGGACTCTGATCAGACCGGGTGAATGCCCAGACTGATCTGCGTCTTGGCTGGGTGCACATGCCACTTTGTAGGTTTTGTTGTGTCACAGCTCAAACCATTTATAGCTATGAATTATTTTACAAAAATTTTTGTTAGGATAAATCATCAATTTGAAAATTTTGGCTATCAAACTGAGTCTGCACTGTATGCCTTTGCAGGTGATCAGTACTGAATTAAGTCAGTTATAAAACAAGGTTTCCCCATAACTCTAGCTTCTTCTTATAAGATAGATCTAGCTTTGTGGGATTGCTTTCGAAGTGATAAACTCATCATATACAAAATTACACAGACTAATTTACATAATGGTTCTTTCTAGAAGGGAGAAACCCTACCGTATACTGAGCTCTAGATAAGAGGGAGTATCTGATGATAATTAAGGATAATTTTTCTTATTTCTCATCGAAATTATATGTTGTGACCCTTCATCTGAACCGTCTCGACGAGACGGTTCAGATGAGGGGTCACAACATATGTTTTTATGAAGAATTAACAAAAATTATCCCTTATTATCACCAAATACTCCCTCTTATCTAGAGCTCTGCGTATAGCCAAATTAATTTGGTAACGCAAAGCCCATAATAATGCCAACTAACAGGGATAAAGACTGACAATTTCAACTTAGGGGCCCACACTTCCAAAATTCAAATTTACCATTTACCAGGGGTATAGGCATTTTCTCCAAAATTTCAGGGGCCCAGTCCAAAATTTAGCCGCTGTGGGCTACTGGGCCCCTGTTAGTCTTTATCCCTGCAACTAAGGAATCAGGCTTGACTTGTCAATAACAGTCAGAGCTCCAGATAAGACGGGGTAATGAGGATAATACACAGATAATTTCTCTGATTTCTCAAAGAAAACATATGTTGTAAACCCTCATTAGAAGAGTCTTGCCTCTAATGAGGGGTCATAAAATATGTTTTTAAGGAAAAATATGCAAAAAAATTCGTAAATTATCCCTGTTACCCCTTCTTATCTGAAGCTCTGAGTTACAGTTAAACATGTCAGAACAGGAAGTCTGGAGCTGTGAGATACTGTTGTAACATATCTATAACCATTTTCACAATCAATCCCAGTCCTCAAGAGCATGCTCTTCATAGCCCAAGAGCAGGATTTAAAATATGCACTAATCCATTGGTCTGACCGTCTGAGACCAGTGGATTTTGGGCTAGACCAGTTGAGTTTACATGTAGCTGGTCCTTAAAACCAATTAATTTTTCTGTTTGATGTGAAAGGGGAGTCCTGTTGAGCTGGCGGTACCAACATTGCCCAATTTTGACTGGTCCTGCAGACCAGGTTTGATTCAGGCCTTATGTTAAACCCTGCAAGAGGAGGTGGGGTTTTAAAGACATATTTCTTGTTTATTGGATGTCATAATCCTATTAGGTAACAGTCCAGTGACACCTGTCAGTCCTCCATTTCATCGAAGAAAATAGCCCATTTCACATATGTAATGACATAACATGGTCATAAACCATTTTAGAGTGGTACCACTTTTGGCTTACTTTATGTGTCCCTTTAAGGATAATTCTAAGATACTTTTTTCATATTTTTCAATAAAAACTTATGTCATGACCCTTCATTAGTAGGAGTGTAACAATACATCGGACTATCGATGTATTGCAATAGTAACTCGGCCGATAGTACTGCATCGATAGTAAAGTGAGACATCGATGACTATCGCCGATAGTGTTTTGGACTATCGATAGTTTCGATAGTCTCCTACATTACAATTTTTTCAGATAATTTCCGCTGTTGCCTTCTTTCTTTAAAGCGAAAGTGAGCGGCAGACTGTTTGTACAAACATGGCTTCCGTTAGCCGACGTATGGCTGTATATTACGTCTGGGTTTTGCTTCCATACATCAAGAAATTTCACCTCTGGCGTCTGGCATACATTTGATAAGTGTTACATACGGCCGTTTGATGTTGTCCCGACGTATAAAACTCCCTACTGTCTATAAAACGTTAACACGTGTCATAATTAATCTGATATACAGAGCTCCAGATAAGGGGCATTTTGCGATTTTGATGCAAAGAAAATGGGTAAAACGCCTGCAGTCCCAAACTAATTCCTCAAGAACAACGTTACTCCCACCGAAAAAGGAATTGACGTATCATGAAAAAAAAATTTTAAAAAGTGGAAGCGTCATTTTAGGCATAGGAGTTCTTTCCAATTCCAGAAAAATGAATTCGCTCAGCCGCAACTGATAATAGTCCAGTGCCGAAACAGGTCACAAAGATCAAAGCATTTCGATCAGCTTTTGATGTCAAAGATTTAGCCGCTAACGGCACGTGCCGCAAGGTTTACTTATTAACCAATATTGATGCAATTTCGGAACATGTGTTTATTATACCTTACGGTCCATAAGGTAGACTCGGCTCAGCCTGCATGTCCGCGGCACCTAATCAGCGTACGCACACACATGTATCATGTATATACGAATAATTTGAAATATGAAATTTAATTTGTTTAGCTGTGCAGTCCGGTTTTGGTACAGTATTTTCGCATGAAGCTATTCCGCTGAATACCGCTGGACAGACGAATTATATAATAATCAGAAGACAGTCATTTTATACGCATTTTCTGATCAGGCTGCGCAGATATTTCTGACTCGCCCGTACTTTTTTTTTGTCAAATCCTCTAACAATGTTCCCCAGGAGACTCAACTTAACGAATTCGTGGTTGCACACTCTAGGTGCTGAGTCCGTCTGTCCGTCCCATAGTATTCGAACACCACTCGGTCCAGCTGCATATGTCTCAATCGTAACACACAAGATAATCGAAAATTGTTTCTGCTGGCCCGCGAATGTACGGTTATCTTTCTGAAACCATTTTTTTTATGAGACAGCGTACATGTTTTCCCGTTTCAAGATTTACGATCCACGTGGTTATCAAGCTGACGATCTGCGCATGGCGTAATAAAATGGCAAGTCGCGTCTATATGCTATTTGTATATACTTTTTTCCGCGTTCACACTGCACAGACGTTTTCCGGTATCATGTTCAACGCTTTTCGAATATACTCAATGTGCGTTCCCAGATAAGGCTGCGCTGACGTAATACGGTAGCAAAAGCTAAGCTAGTCGCATGTACACTTAGCCTCTTGCTCCATCAGACTACTGAGACTTGACAGCCGTTTTCCGCTGATGGCTGATCGGATTTTTTTTTCTATCTTACTTAATTTCAACAGTGCGAAAATAATGCATTCTGACCAGGTCTACGCAATTATTGAGCACAATACTGACGGCAGCGTTGATGTGCAATAACCTGATCGTTTATGGGTCAGACAGTGTAGAGATCAAAAGAGCCGCTATAAAGTGACTATAATTGTCACGTGCAGTGTATCCATGAGACGGGTATTAAAAGGTACCTGGTTGCATACACCGATAAATCAAATCAGCCTGCGCAAACCGGTCTTTCCTGTTCACATCTAACAGTAATCATGAGCTCTGTACCTAGAGACAACTAAATATATTCACGCGCTCCATTAACAGTGCGGCTCATTTCTCCCAGTGGTAATGGACGGGAGTTTACCGTTAATAGGCAACCGCAGAAACTTGTTAAATCCTCAGTTTTCAGAATCCTCAGGATTTATGGTTTGTACATACAAACAGAACAGAACAAAACTTTATTCATGTAGGTAAACATGTCTGGTCGCACATAGGTGACATATGATATTTATACCAGTGGCAAGTAATATTTACGAAAAAATATTATTAACAAAAATGTTTTAGCTTCTGTCAGCTGATTGTTCAACATCTTCAGATGCACAAACCATTCAGGGAAGGCAAAATCTACTATAGACAGATAATGGTTCATGACCCTGGAGAATTCAGTTGGCCATTAGAACACATTTGATCTCTTTGGCCAATCAGATGAAACTACAAATGATTGAAATGAAAGGTCTGAAATGTAGGGCTTTATGCATAAATATACCAAACCAGTGCACATTTGAAAAATAACTAGAAACTGTGTTTATGAAACACAATGATAGATTAAACTTTGCAGATGTTAACCTCTGTTGTACACATTTTATACACACAGAAAACAAAATGGGAATGATACCATATTCATTATTTCCTCCTTAAAACAACAATATATTTTTCAAACAATAGTATCGCAATAGTATTGCAATAGTAGTCCACAATAGTAATAGTATCGCAATGGTACTTCTTGCAATGTCAATACTATCGCAATAGTCATTTTTGGACTATCGTTACATCCCTATTCATTAGAACCATCTTGGTCAGGCAGTTCTAATGAGGGTTCACAATGTATTTTTTATGGAGATATATGGAAAATCAACCCTTGATTATCCCTGTTACCCCTTACTTCTGAAGCACAGGCTCTTGCAGACCAAAATTGATAGTGAAACTGTTAAAACATAAAATTTGTGACCTCAAAACTGAAGTTTCCCAAAAACAGATTTTTCCTCAATAATTTAATACATTACGCATAAACAGACAACCATGACATGTTACCTCAATTTGGTTGGCATATTCAGAATGCTGTTGGTCACCAACATAACAATCTGCAAAACAAAACAAAATTACATTCAATATTTGAATGTATTAACCAAATACCCATTTTCTTCAGTCATAAAATGGGGTTTTCCATCTCTAGAACACAGTGTTTGCACTAATGGAGTTCTGGAAGTAATGTACTCTCAAAAATCTCTCTGGGACTTCCAGACCTGATGGCCTGAAAGTCTGGAATTCTTTCTGGTTAAGTATGTGCAGATTTCATTTATATTTTCAGTTGTTGCAAAGCTCCTTAAATATGACTGCTGTCATTATACCTAAATAAATTGACTATATAACAGGATCTGATGCCTGTACAAACAAATTTTCAGTACCTTACTTCACCATGGACCCACGGGACTTTCAAAATCTAAGGCCTGGAAGTCAGGACTTCCTGTTTTTCAAACATAGTGCAAGGGCTGTTTAGAATGGCCCCAAATACCTGAATCTATCTTATGAAAATTCACTATGAGATGGGGGTTCTCCCATCTAAAACAATCCCAAAAATCTAGATCCATCTTATAAGATGGGTCTTGATTTTGGGACTGTTTTGGAAACATCTATCTTATTACTGAAGAAAGACATTGCTGAAAATTAAGAAGTTTTTGTGAAAGCTTATTTTCAACAAGGATTCCGCGGAATGTGGTGTCTCGCCTGCTGGCGCTTTGTCACAAAACAGAGCTAAATCAGTAAAGATGTATGCATGAATCAAGTTTCTTAGCTCTAGCCCTTATAGTTTCTGAGAAACAGACCTAATTGCGAAAACTCAACAAAAATTGCAAAGTCAGTCAACCATAAAATGTTGGTCAAGATTCAATACTGATTACGACTTTAAGATCTTCTCTTCCAGGTGTATGCATGACCCAAGTTTCATGGCTCTAGCCCTTATAGTTCCTGAGAAACAGACCTAAATGCGAAAACTCAACAAAAAAATTGCAAAGTAAGTCAACTGTAAAATGTAGGTCAAGACTCAATATTGCTGATGGCTTTGAAATTTACTTTCCTAGATGTATGCATGTACCAAGTTTCATGGCTCTAGCCCTTCTGGCTTCTGAGAAAATGACCTTAACGCGAAAACTTGACAAAAAATTGCAAAGTCAGTCAACCGTAAAATGTAGGTCAAGACTCAATATTGATGATGACTTTAAGATCTGCTCTTCCAGAAGTACGCATGAACCAAGTTTCATGGCTCTAGCCCTTCTGGTTTCTGAGAAAATGACCTAAACGCAAAAACTCGACAAAAAATTGCAAAGACAGTCAACCGTAAAAAGTAGGTCAAGACTCAATACTGATGATGGCTTTGAGATCTACTCTTCCAGGTGTACGCATGAACCAAGTTTCATGGCTCTAGCCCTTATAGTTTCTGAGGAAATGCCATAAACATGAAAACTGGACAAACAATTGCAAAGTCAGTCAACCGTAAAATGTAGGTCAAGACTCAATATTGATAATGGCTTTCAGATCTACTCTTCCAGATGAATGCATGAACTAAGTTTCATGGCTCTAGCCCTTATAGTTTCTGAGAAAATGACCTAAACGTGAAAAGTCGACAAAGTTTACGCCGCCGCCGCCGATGACGACACCGGAAAAGCAATACATATAGTCTCGCCTCTGCTTCGCAGGCGAGACAAAAACAATTGTAAAAGGAAATATTCACAATTTTTTTTAATTTGCAGGTCTCATAATTTTTATAAGGCCATAAGCCTGTCATAATAGTTTTAGAGGTGTCATTAATAGGCAGGGGAAGGGGGATTTTCCCCTTCTACTCAGCCTTATCCCCCGCCTATATTTGGAAATATCTATAGCAGCTGTATGGAATACATATGAAATCCCTCCCTCCTACTTTGTCTTGACCCCTGGGTGCCAAAAATGTTAATGAAACCCCTGCCATTAAAGTGTCAAGTGTATTATAAACAAGAGCTGTCACCTGACAGCATAGCTCGCCTGATAGGTGCTTGCCCATCACACAGTTGCTATGGTGGTGTAGACTACTAAGCATAAAACTTCAGACAAGCATGTCCATAATGACAACACGTTTATAAACAAAAGCTATCTCAGAAATAAGTCTTAAAATGAAATTAAAATAAAAAAATCCACATGAAATGTCAAAGTCCATAAGCCTGAGGTCAAAGAACTAAGGGGTGGGGGTGGGGGGCTGCAGGGGCTAGGATGTATGAAACCTTGAACCATTATCTTACATCAGTCCAAGTATTAGTATCAACTGAGTCCATCTTGGCACTGTGAAATTATGTCTTCATAAATATAAAACTTTACCAAATCTTTAAGTCAAAATTCAAAGTTGATGACCTTGACTTCAAGGTTATCCAGTGGGGTAAGTATATGGTGTTTTGTAAAAACTCAAAACAGTGTCTAACATCAGATCAAGTGTAAATTAAATTTCTGCAAAGCATTATGAATCAGTCTGCAATTAGAAAACTTTAATAAAGACCAAATTTCCTAAGTCCCTGACCTTGACATCAAGGTCATTGAGCGGGGGTCGGGGAAGTACTATGTAAAACTATGGACTATTATCTAACTACAGTGCAAATATAAAAAGAATTCATCTGTGAATTCAGGAGATATGTGTCTTTAAAAAAAAATTAACCAAAACATCCAGTCAATAAAAAGACAATTTTCTAAGTTCATGACCTTAACATCAAGGTCACTGAGGGGGGTGGGGGTGGTACCTTGGAAAACTTTGGACCAATATCTAAGTACAGCGCAAGTGTCAAAGAAATCCATCCATGGGTTAGGGAGATATTGGGCTTTATAAAACTTTAACCAAAACATCCAGTCCAAAAAAACTCCCAATTTTCTAAGTCCATGACCTTGACATCAAGGTCACGGAGTGGGGTGGGGGTGATACCCTGTTAAACTTTGGACCAATATCTAACTACAGAGTAAGTATCAAAAGAATCCATCCATGGGTTAAGGAGATACAGGTCTTTAAAAAACTTTAACCAAAACATCCAATCCGGACGCTGACGGGGACGCTGACGCCGACGCCAAGGTGACAACAATAGCTCTTCCTGAACTTTCGTTCAGGCGAGCTAAAAATAAAAAAAAACTAATATGTAACTATAACATAACTGTGACAAAAGAGAGGAAAGAAAGAAAGTCAAAGGGTTACCACCATACCATGTCTTTTTGTGTATGCTAGCTTTGCAGATCCAAATGGCCGTAATGCATCAAACTTTTCTGAAAAAAAAAAAAAAGAATATTTAAACAGCATGAATGATATTATTTACATCTTTTTATCATATCAGCATGTTGGCAGCTGTAAACATATATGAACTGCGACATGCCAAAACCAACAAAGTGGCATGTGCGCCCAGTGAAGACGCTGATTAGCCTGGACAGCCACCCAGTTAGCTACCTCTATGCAGACAGCGAACTCTGATCAGACTGGGCAGATGCCCAGGCTGATCTGAGTCTTTGTTGGGCACACAGTCATGCCGCTTTGTTGGTTTTGTCATGGCGTGGCTCGTATGTACTTATTTGCTTAAATGATTATAGGGCACTGGTTTCTATAGTCTGCTGGTGCTCTGGGTATTTGTACATGCCAGAGAACAAGTATAAAACCACATCAGACCAAAATCAGGCTCTGCATTTTTGCCAGATATTCTACAATTAAACATTCCTTAAACTAACCACTACTGAATCTTGGACCGAAATATCAAATAGAGACATTATAGAGGAGACAAGTTTTGTGACTTGCTGTTTGCTTCCCTACATGTGATGAAGCCTTTTCAAAAAGGGTCTACTCTTTAAGGAAAGAATTTGCTCCTATGGGAGCAAATTCTTTCTTTAAAGAGTTGAACCCACTGAGAAGGGAGGAAAAATGGATACCCTGAAAATATACCTGTCTGAGTACACCGCCATGGGAGGTGCAGCATCTGTTTAGCCAAGTGGTTAGCTCTCCTACTTAGGATCAAGGGATCCCGAGCTAGAGTCCAAACAAAGGCACAATTCTGCCCAAATGTAAAGGAAATTTCATCGCACTGAGCCTTTCATTAATGATCTCCTTTCAATCCTCTGATCTGACTGAAATACTGTTGAAAAGCATAAATCTCGAGTCAGCGCATCCATCTGTCCAAGGAAGATCGCTATGATTCTGAAGGTGTTAATTTGCTTCCCTTCTCAAGGGGAGCTACCCTCTATGAGAGACAGTAAATTCTTTTCCACATAATTAGTCTCTGCAGCAGAAGACAATCTACCATGTACAGCATTCAAATTTTCAAATTATGTATGATATATGAGCTGCAACACAAGAAAACCAACAAAGTGGTTGTGTGCCCATGGCAGACTCAGATCAGCCTGGAGATCCATCTAGTCTGATCAGACTCTTTGCTAAGCACTTAAAGGGTAGCTAAGAGTCTAAGCTACCTCCATGCGGACAGTAAAGACTTTGATCAGACTGGACAGATGCCCAGGCTGATCTGAGACTGCGCTGGGCGCATAACCACATTGTCGGTTTTGTCCCGTCACGGCTTATATCATGTACTTTTAAATAGCCTAATGTGAACGAGGACACAGACACCAAAGTGACAATAATAGCTCTTCTTTTAACTTCCATACAGATGAGATAAATTGTAATTCAAACACTAAGGAGAAGCTTACTTGTTTTGTCTGTTAAAACCTTTCCAGATGAGATATCTAGGACTGACTCAAACTCGGCATCACCTCTGTTGGCATACTGAAAATACAAATGATCAATGTCATATGAAAAGGGAGCTTAAGCCATGTGTATATTGTAAATACTCAAATCAGTCTGAGCCATGACCAGGGCTTCCACTAACTTTTAGAACTTGGACGTCCAGACTTCCACGGTGTCAGTTTTGGACGTATTGAGAGAATTTTTTGGAAGTCTGAAGTTTTCAGCAATTACTAATGCACACCCCCCCCCCCCCCCCCACACACACCTCTCTCGTAATGTTCTTACGCAAGGAAGCCTGAACAGTTGCACAGTCTGATCAGAGTCATTCCTGTTTGTGAACAATGCGTAAGTCCAGAGCATTTTAAAAACTGAGGACTCGCCCAAGTTACGATGGTTGCACTGTTTAACTGCACCCAAATTGCATAATTTTCCTTCACTGCCGCCGAATGGGCTGCGTCGAAATACGGTGACTTAAGTTACGGAACGTGTGAACAGCGTATATTGACTGGCTTCCATCGAAGTATCTGGTTGCGGTTAGGTTGACATTCATTATTATTCACTTTAGATGCGAACAAGAAAGACCGGTCTGACTGCTTAGTAGCAATGGCTGATACGATGGTTAGTTATCAGTGTGTGTACTGAGGTACCTTTCGCCGTCTCACGGTTAAAATGACACTGCATATGGGACGTGTATTTACTCATCGCGGCGTCTTTGAACTTTACATCAAAGACAAAACGTGCTTGACCCATAAACCAGCAGGTAATTGCGTATCAGCGCTGCCATTTTATACCCAATATATAAGCGTGTAGACCCTGGTCAGAATGCACTATTTCTATGCACTGTTCGGCATTATTTTCGCATTGGTTTGAATGACGGTACAACTAGGAAATGGGTGAAATGAACGATTCCATTTGCGTATTTTAATAGTTCCGTTATTCAAAACTATTACCATAGCATAGACCCATAACGCGTCGGAAATAGTGACTTTTAATATTAACAATTTATCTTTGCTTTGAATCTACACTTTTAGCGGAATAGGTTCGTATTCCTAAAAACTCCATAGCCGAAAGTTTAGATCATGACAAGACCATCTGTTGAGAGGGCAAATGTTGTGTTCGTAAAAACTTCAGATAGATTTTGTCAGTATATTCGTCAGTATTCATCTGTTATGGATACATTCACAAGCTTTTGAAGTCTGCATACGCCCTACAGATACAGGTCAATCACATTCTCACAATTGTAAAAAAAACGATGGATACCTTTCATCCAAAAGCCCAGTCTTCGTATTATTTCATAAGTTGTGTTGCAAACTGCCGTAAGAGGTTGAATATAGGAGTGCGCGTTATTTGACAGGTAGGCGGTCCCACATGTGTGTTTATTGGTTCAGTGCTCCGTATGGACAATCTCGATTGGCCCGTAGGCGGTCTTTTCGTCTGGCTAACACCTGTGTTAATCCGATTTGTTATGACACGTGCTAGAATTTTAAAGACAGTGGTGATATTTTATACGTCGGGACAAGATCAAACGGCCGTATATAACAATTATTGGACGTATGCCAGACACCAGAGGTCCAATTTCTCGACGTACGAGAGCAAATCCTGGGCGTAATGTACGGCCATACATCCGTTAACGGAAGCCCTGCATGACACAACAAAACCAACAAAGTGGTTGTGTGCTCAGTCTGATCAGAGTAGGGCTGCAACGATACGCTCACCTCACGATACGATACGTATTGCGATACAGAGGTCACGATACGATACGTATCGCGATACATCTTAAGTTATTTGCTCTGCTAGGAACACAAATCTGGAATAATCCCCCCTACTAGATTAGATCAGTATGAGAATATAAATGGATGGGGGGTCGAGAGGATCTACAACAAGGACCAGTGTAAACCAGAAATTAGTCACGAAAACCTATGACGACAGTATGAGATTTGACAGCTGCCTGGAGGATTCATTAAAAACTTACCCGTAGAGAATTGCCACTATATGAATGAACCAGTTAAAGCATCAGTTTTAGATTTATCTAAAGTTCTGATTCCATTTTTATCAATGATGTTTTCAAAGCCGAAGTACTGCCAAACTCTTGATTTAAACTTCGCGGGAGCATCCGCAACTTCACAGTCAGCCATTTTGGTAAACACGCCGCTCGAGTATTAATAAAAGTAAAATTTATAAATCGATTGCAAGAGAGAAAAAAACAATTATCAGATAGCTAGACACAAGAAACAAATAAGACTGTAATCTTGCGATTTTACAAAAGTGGCAAATCAAGTTTTTTTTCGTTTTTTTTTTCTTCTTTTTTTTTTCGTTTTTTTTTTTTTGCCTAAACGGCACTAAAAAGGATGAACCGAACCGAACCGAAAATGAAGGAAGACCGTATCGTGAATCGAACCGAGCCGACCGCACCGCGGTGCACCGCGTTTTCGGTGAATCGTTTCACCTCTAGATCAGAGTCTTCGCTGTTCGCATGAAGGTAGCTTAGACCCTTAGCTACCCCTGAAGTAACAAACACCTGAAATACAGCTTGTATCTGAATCTGAATTGTTTACTGATGATATGCCAAAATTGACAATCATTCACCAGGGGGTGTGACTAGAGGAAAATTAGTCCCTAGCTCTCACGAGAGATGAGAACTGAAAGAAAATTATGATGAACAGATCTAGCTGCCCTTTTCTGCACCTTCTCAAGTTCATCTTGGCTTTCGTTACCAATCGAGTGATTGAATACTGTGCGACTATGCCAATATTGGCCATGCATTTAATTGGTAGATGTGGATGTAGTGTCATAGCTGAATGCCACAACCAAACGCCACAATGTGAAGAAAACACTACTATGAAAAAATTTGAGGACTAAAGGCACAGAAAAGTCCAACTCTTATTCATATGTACTTGGCAGCCCTGTAAGAAGAGCCAGTGTTCCCATTCACATAGAATTGTGCGTGAATCACGCGGAAATCATTCTAATCACGCATAAATTTTGGGGCAAGAATGTGCATTCACGCGCATATGTTTCTCTCAAAAATATTAAAAATCATCATTTTTCTTCATTCTATTGCGAGTCTGCCAGGCCAGATGAATTTTGTAGCTGAGAAGAGAGTCAGAAGTCGCTGTTTTGATCTGAAATGCGGGCCGTAGTAAGATACCATGCTTTCATTCACGTCCGTCACATCCGTTCTACGGCCAATCAAATTCATTATTGGAAAACACTACCACTAATCGGCTGCATGAATATTAATGACATGCGCAGTCATGTTGCGCACTAGAACTGTCATAATGGCCGACAGAATTTGTCCGTATTTTTGTGTTTATTTTCGCTGTTTCTGTTTGGAAACGGCACTTTCTATTTTTCATTTGGAAAGGAATCCACCAAATGATTAATATTGGATAAAACGAGGACCGGAAAAAGGCATTTTCTTTGTTTTTTCAGGCTTCAATTGGAAACACATCGGCACTTAAGTTTAGTGTTTGTAAATTGAAGCGGACCAAGGGTTCGGGGTCATTTCGGCCCATGTCCATTTCGGCCCATAACTTTTTCGAGATAAAAAGTCATACCCGTAAATTTTACTTTATACCCGCAAATTTTATAGATAGGGGGTATAAAAACCCTCAGTTTAAAATCTGAGTGGGAACACTGAAGAGCTGACATGGCGTTGACACTGCCGGCTCTTATGTACCCAACGAATACACATTCTTAACACTTAACATAAGCGGATGCGATATGCACTTTCAAACGTAACACTTTGTTTTCCTGACAACCCTTTGAAGTCACACAGATAACTAACACCACTGAATACCTTATTTGCGATGGCATCAATATTGAAATGGTACCGTAAAGCACTACGGTTTTGTTCCTCAACAAAATGTTTCAAATCACGCGCCATTGTTGTTGTGTTGTTGTTGTTGTTTATTAGAGTTCCGCCGTTGACTTTTCGGTGCACACGGATAACCGGTAAAAAGTGTTTGTGAAGTTACCTCCAACGGTAAATAATCCGGCACTGTGTATTCTATGGAGCAGAGTCATGGAGTGGAGGGGAGTGGAGTGAGCCACTTTGCTGTTCGTTCAAACAGAGCCAGATCCTATTTTAGAAAATAACAATACTCTGCAGGTTAACCCCGGTGCCGTGAGGCTGACTTCCGGTTTTCTCCGAGCCACCCTCACGGAAAGCTACATAATAAAAACGTGAAATTTTAGGGAATCATTTCTGTTCCCTAATATGGGGCATTTATTAGGGGGTACTTCTCAGAAAACGAGGTGTTTTTGACTGGAGACATCCTTTATCTTGAAGCATAGGTAAAGGATTCTACACCGGGGACAATCTTCATAGAAATATCAGCTGTCAAAGACACCTGCTATATTTTTCTTTTGCATTAGCCACTGTTCGTTGCCGCATTGCGAACGAGTCACGTGACAAATGGGCGGGTGATAATCTCCGGTATGCCCGGTATCCATGTCCCGGTATTCATAGGGGGTGCATAGGTTTGGCAGAGCACAGAATCAAAACTACTGCACAGAATTTTATAAATTTGGTGTCATTTGAAAGGCAATACTATAAACTTTCTCAAGCATTGTTCTTTTGATTATTTTTTAGTGAATCTTTTGAGTAATATTCATTGAAAGTCCCGGTATCCAATTTTTTCAGTCCCGGTATCCATGGGTGTAGGCTTGTTGGACATAAATTTTTAGCCTAACTATAAGCCCAAATTGAATAAATTATGTGTCAGTTCAAAGGCATCATTTAAGTCTTTTAAATGAGGTATTGCTTTATATGTTCTATCAAAATTTCATTACATGATAACACTATAAAGTCCCGGTATCCTCAGTTTTTGGCGCGGTATCCTAGCAGGTAGACATATTTGATGTATAATTGAAATGTAACTGCTGAACCGAATTTAATAAATTGTGTATTTTTTAAAGGCAATGTTTTAGGCTTTATAAAAATACCAAATTTGATAATTTCTAAAACCGAATCGTGAAATGATACGTCTTCAAAGTCCCGGTATCCTGATAGTTTGGCCCGGTATCCAAGCGATGACCTATTTGACATACTATAAAAGCAGAACTGCTGAGCCGAATTAACAAAGTATATAGTATATGTTATATTATTATAACATTTTTTTTTCTCAAAATATATATATATTAGTACTTACATGTCCGTTTGACGGACGGCTATTTCTTTAAAGTTCTGGTACGGCGCAAGTTTTTTACAGCAGGTCGTTCTTTATCTATTATTATTATTATTACTATAATTATTGTCCTTTTCATCCGTTATCCAAACTAAAAAGTTGTATTTACGAACACATTTAAGAAAAAAGAAAAATAAATATTTATTTTATTTTTGACATTATTTTACTAAATTTTAACAATTATTTTGACACTGAATTAATGGATTTCACAAGCCACATAATTAACTTTCTACGCTTGTCTGTTAATTTATTTCGCTTGGCAGGATGAATCAGCTCATGTCACAGAAGCCTACCGAATTCACTCAAGTTGTGCCAAGTAAGCTTCTGAGTTGAATAAAAAGCCTTGGGTTTTGCATGAAGGTTTGATTTTCTTATCACATTCAGTGTTAGACAAATCTATACTGTTCTAACTTAAATATTAGAATTGTTATAATGGCTGTGTTGTACGTTGGAGATTCTCAGCTGAAATATTTTCGGATTAATAAGCCTTCTGTTGTTCGTTTCACTTCTGGTGCTCGCATTGAGGATTTAGTTGATGATTTGTGTGACGTGTCAGCTTTCAAGGTAAGTATTTATTTTATTTTAAAAGGGCAAACATTTATTACCATTCAAATCCAGCAGTCGAGTACGATTTAACTCCCTTAATCGAATATTTACCGTCCTCTCAGGCCGTTTTCTAAAAATTCCTTTATACGCTCAATGACAATCCAAACATCGGACTGGCATTAAGCGTATAAAACAGAGTCCTAATAACGGACAAGTATTGATTGTATCATGACTGGTGAGGAACTTTGAATGTTCAGGGTATTTAATTGAGAGTAACATGTGGGAAGACCTATCTTATGCAATATATCAAACTGAGCAAAAACACTTTTTCGCATCTGTTCTTGTGCGAACAGTTACGTTCTTGAGCAGCAGCGCATATGACATCATGATATGTCTTCTCGGAGTGCCTCTCTTGTCTTGATAGTAGGATGTCTTTGTCCATGATGCCAGCAGTACGTTGATGATAAAAACGGTCACAAACTTTAACCAATCTTTGACCAATGCGAAATCTTTTTTTTTTCTTCTTCTTTTTCATCTACTCATTTTTGTAATACCATCAAACGATAATAATTAATACAATTATTATCGTTTGATGGTATTACAAAAATGAGTAGATGAAAAAGAAGAAGAATTTTTTTTCCTTTGTCTCTTCATATTAAAGCTGCTTGTTTCATGCCTCGTTAACCATCGGCGTGTGTCGCCATGCCTCATTACATGTATAATTGAGTATTTCACAGTTTTTCGACTCCAAACTTTTAGGCAGTGATGAAATAAACATGAAGTCAAAATTTGAATTAAAAAAAACATACTAAAAATTATTTTTATATAATGTCTTGAAAATTATGAAAATAATCAACGTTTTCTGCATCATGTATTGATGCCGCTGTTGAATATGTTATGATACTAAATTGGAATAAAGTATGATACTAAAATGTATTTGAAATTAATGTTGTAAGACTCTCAATTAATACTGTAGTATAAACCATATTTAGTCAGCATGATCGTGGGTATATCAATATTAGTATCAAATTATATTCCTTTGTTCTAGGCTGTTCCAGAATTTTGACCTTCTTTTCTTTGCTCTCAGATTGATTTTTGTCGATATATGTTTATTTATTAATCTTATTTATATATTGTTTTATTTACCGTATCATATCTACAGTCAAGGACCAAACGTATTTCCACAAAATCAATTTTCCCGCAGACTTTTCCACCAGAAACTATTTTATGGCATTGTTGTTCAAAGGTTTGCAATAATTTTGTTATTGGTAGAAAGCTAGATAAATAATGCAAAATATGTATTTGTTTCATCTTATGCCTAAATAGAAGGATTTTAAACGCCCATTGCTCTATCAGCATGCAAAATTTTATCCAGCTTCTCCACATGGTATAATCGATTCCGCTAATTTTCGCTTCCTGCAGAGACAGTACATCATATTTGGCTTCCGCCGAGACTGTCCCCGACCCGATCTCTTGCTTCCTGCCGAGACTTCTGTACACGATAATTGGCTTCCTGCAGAGACTGTCCGCGTGATTCTGCTTCCTGCCGAGCCTCTAGACAGGAAGCAGAGTCACGCGGACAGTCTCGGCAGGAAGCCATTTCACGAGGACAGTAGTCTCTGCAGGAAGCAAGAGTTCGCGGACAGTCTCGGTGGAAGCGAAAATTGGCGGAATCGATTATAGCCTGTGTTCTCAGTATAGGTTCGTCATTGCAAATGGCCAGTTTCTAGTCAATATATAAGATTATGATACAAGTCATGCCAGTCCAATTGTTACAATATATTGTGCGAACCGCTGAGGATATGAATAGGGTGTTCCTTCGTTTAATTTATGGCTGCTTATTTCCCGGTTCATTACACCACTATCACAACAAGAAAGAAAATTTTAGCTTAGAAAAAGAATAAATACAGATTTGTTAAAAGTTTGTACAAACTGTATACTTCATTTACCGTAAAAGCGTTAAATATTTTAAAACTTCGGAATACCAAGAATTAACCCAGCAGCCTGGATCAAAGGGATAATTTATCCGTGTGGCTAGATTAAAATATATGTTGTGATATCTCATTACAATTGCCCCGGTGAGGCGATTCTGATGAGATGTCACAACATATATTTCAAAGCCAAAAAAAAAAAAGAATAACTAAAATTCTCATGAAATTGATCTCTAATTATGTCGTATGTTTTCAAGCGCACACCGCCCCTACACACATATATCTCGGTCGCTTCAAGCCCCAACAGTTATTCATACCCCTACCAGTACGCGGTGGTCTGGATCCGGGCCTGCCCAGCTGGCACATTCGGTCGTACGGAAGTCGTCATAACGTAGGTGTGACGTCATTTCGACGTCGTATGCCCGCTATGAAATGACAAGTTTTAGCCATTTTAAAAGGTATGAATATACCGTAACGTTTTATGATGGAAAATAAATGCAGTTTGTAAAGCTTGTTTAAATTCCACAGTCGGTTTCCATAATAAAACTTTTTACGTTTAAGACCTGGCAGGTTTTTACCGTAAAATTTTCGAGATTTTTTACAGGAAATTGTATTTTGTGGAGCGATTTGTTATCTTCCAAAAACATATGAATTGTTTATTTTTTTCATATGTTTGAATGTATTTTTTTCTCTTTTGTTTCAGGCACTGGTCCTTCATGCGGGAACCAACAACCTACCAAGAGAAACACCAGCAACAGTTGTTCGCAGATTTGACGATTTAATCCGTTCAATCCGCGATCGTGCTTATGATATTCCGATTTTTGTTTCGGCTGTTCTCCCACGTGACGTTAGTTTTTTTCCCGGATCGCGTATGGACCTCGGGTTTCTAGATCGTTGTAATGAACGCGCCGTTGCAGTGAACGCGGAGTTACGAACGCGACGAGATATCTCGTTTGTTGAACATCCTCGCTTCGGTAATGATCGCAGATCGGCGAATAGGTCCCTTTTATCTCGAGATGGTTTGCATTTGACTGAGGATGGAGTTAAACAACTTAGATTGGATTTCAGTTTTGCTCTTCGTTCTGTATCTCGTCCAGCCCCCCATGCGGAGATGTCGGCTGTAACTTTACCGACAGCAGTACCCCCTCCTGTTTTCAAGTATCCTTCTCTAGGGACATTTTGTAGTTTGTCCGAGTCAGAATGGCCTTCATTGCCAACAACGACTTCTTTTGTTGTGTCATCTGAGGCATCGCCCCGCGTCCCAGTTGTGTGCTCCCCGGTGACCCACGCCAAAGCTTCCGTTCAGGAGTCTGAGGCATCGCCCCGCGTCCCAGTTGTGTTCTCCCCGGTGACCCTCGCCAAAGCTTCTGTTAAGAAGTCTGAGGCATCGCCCCCGGTGACCCACGCCAAAGCTTCTGCTAAGAAGTCTGAGGCATCGCCCCCGGTGACCCACGCCAAAGCTTCTGTTAAGAAGTCTGAGGCATCGCCCCGTGTCCCAGTTGTGTCCTCCCCGGTGACCCTCGCCAAAGCTTCTGTTAAGAAGTCTGAGGCATCGCCCCCGGTGACCCACGCCAAAGCTTCTGTTAAGAAGTCTGAGGCATCGCCCCGTGTCCCAGTTGTGTCCTACCCGGTGACCCTCGCCAAAGCTTCTGTTAAGAAGTCTGAGGCATCGCCCCCGGTGACCCTCGCCAAAGCTTTTGTTAAGAAGTCTGAGGCATCGCCCCCGGTGTCCCACGCCAAAGCTTCTGTTAAGAAGTGTGAGGCATCGCCCCGTGTCCCAGTTGTGTACTCCCCGGTGACCCTCGCCAAAGCTTCTGTTAAGAAGTCTGAGGCATCGCCTCACGTCCCAGTTGTGTCCTCCCCGGTGACCCACGCCGAAGCTTCTCTGAAGAAGTCTGAGGCATCTTTCGTTTTCAATCAGTCCTTGGAGTACGTACCGGTAATACCGTGCAGAAATAAATATGAAGTTCTCGCTGATTCCAACATGAGAGAACATGGAATTTCGCATCAGAGTAATAAATCGTCCTGTTTGGACAATGTTTTAGAACAAACTCAAACTAGTTCAAAGTATAGAAGGTCAAAAAATTACAACACAGTAAGACGAAAGTCTCATAGGCTACAAAAAGGTTCATCAAAATCTTTATCTTCTCCAAAATTGTTAAAATCAGATTCTCAAAAGGGGGGAGGGTTCGATGAAGAAACCGGAAATGTTATATTTAGAGAAAATGTTTTGGAGCCTCGCTCACTGGAATATGCAATCGACATATTGCATCAGTGTGAAGCTGGAATTTTTGTAAACGACATGATTTCGACAAAGATCCCTTATAAACCAAAAGGCGGTGATGTTATTGTTTTAGACACTGCAAATTTTGAAAAGAAAATTGATAGGAGATGTGACCAGTATCTTTGGGTTAATGACGGGAGTAAGAAATATCCAAAAATTGAGCCACAGGTGTCAAAAACTAAATTTAGGATTAAGGTAGGGCTGGGCAATAGAAGTAGGGGCATCGCTTCCAGTGAATTCATAAAAACTGAATTTTCTTTATTGGCTAACGACAGATTTTACATTTTTCATTATACCGGAGATGAAAAGGTTTTTAGTGGTTTGCCGCATGGAAATGCTAAAAATTCACAAAAAATGTTTTCAAGATCATGTTCTTCTAATCTTGAACGCATAAAACGGGACCTTGAAACAGGTCAAACCTCAGGCAAAGTTTACAATAATTTGAAGGGAACCTTTGATGGTACGGAAGCTGCAGTTAATGCACCACGTAATTTAAGACAAGTACAAAATATGTATCAGCAACTTGTCCGTAAAAAGAGGCTAACCCAAGATGATATTTACAATACGCTAGAACTTGCTTATCAACTTGATGGCTTTGTAATGCAAATTGATATATTTCCATCTTTACTTTTAGTACTAGGTTTAAAAGAAGCTATTAAAGATTTTAATGATCTGTTGCATGTTAAACGAGACGATAAGCCGTTTTTGTCTATTGACACCACTTTTGAAACTGGAAATTTTTATATCACACCAATTGTATACAAAAAATTTTTATTCAAAAACGAACCAGTAGTCCCTTTAGCTTTTTTAATTCACGAGAAAAAAGACCAAAAATTTCATGAAAGATTTTTGACAATATTGTCTGAACATTGCCCAAACTTAAAACAAAAAGAAACGATTTTTGTCGCTGACAGGGAAGCAGCTTTAACTAATGCATTAGCGAGTAAACTCCCTTTTGCCACCATTCTTCACTGCTGGAATCATATAAAACGGGATGTAAGGGAATGGCTAAGAAAAAGGAAGGCCCCAACATCAAATATTGAAGTATACATGGAAAACTTAGATAGACTTCTTCGCTGTGAATCTGAGGAGGAATTTATAGAAAAATTAGATTTATTAAGTAGTTCTTGGTCTGCTGCATTTTTAGATTACTTTATTAAGCATATCAAACCGGAAATAATGACCTATTCCGGGAGATGGATTTTAGAGAGAAATGGGGTGTACAATCCATACTCTGGTGTCACAACAAATATTTCTGAGGGGTTTAATAACATCATTAAATGGGTAAATGATCATAAAAAGCTTCCAGTTGATAATATGGTGCTGAGCCTTTTTTATTTGCAGAATGCCGCATATTGTGAGGTTTTAAGGGGACGGGCAAATTTAGGTAACTTCACACTGAAAGAAGAATTTCGATTTGCAGAACTAGAGACTTCGGATTTAAAGTTTCCACATAAGATCATTAAGCCTGACGAAGTTTTAGAGTCGGTAAATAGGCGACTTGAATCTATTTCCCATACCATTGAATTTAGCGAACCTAGTGACCTAACATCTGAACTCATAATGGAATCGAGACATGACATTTGCTCGGAAACCTTTTCGGAAAATAATGATGAAAATCCAGAACCCAATTTGAAAAACACGTTAATTTTCAACAAGAAAGACAGTCCAAGGTCGGGCCGAGAAAAATTTGTTAATCGTGAGGTTATGGCAGAGGAGTTAGTAATGAGCGGGGGCGTCAAACATATACCAGAGATGGAATGTTTTATTGTTAAGGGGTCAGATGACAAAAATACGCAGTTACACTGCATCCAAAAGAATCATGTCAGTGTCCATCAACAACTACATGTTATCACATTCTGGCTGCTAAATATAGTATTGGCATTAAACATCAGGATGATAAAAAAGAACGAAAACTAGTATCATTGTTGAGGTACAGGAGCAGACCGAGAAGTCAAAAGAAAATGGGTCAAAAGAAACCAAAACCAACTGATTTTGAAACAGTTCCTGCGCCTGATTCAAAAATTGCTCTTGAAACTAATGATTATAACTCTCCTTGTAAAGAAAAAAAATCAGATGTTTCACCCTTGCCTCCTATCTCTGAGGAAAAAAATGTTTCCCCTTTGCCTCCTATCCCTGAGGAAAAAATTTTCACCTTTGCCTCCTATCCCTGAGGAAAAAATTGTTTCCCCTTTGCCTCCTATCCCTGAGGAAAAAAAATTACCTAATGAAAATAAGTTTGATTCTGCTGATAAAAAAAATGACAAAAAATTACGCAATACAAAGAGAAAGAACAAAAATATTTCAGGTACAGAGCCAAAGAGAAGTGCCTCAAAAGTGCAGACGCCATTTATTGAAAAATCAAAAATAGAGAGCCCTAAAATTCAAACAAACTCCTTACTGAAAACAAGACAACGCAGAAAAAGTATTAAAAGATTGAATTTTGACACTCCAGTACAAAGTGGGGAAAAAATAAAATTTAGTGAGGAAAAATCAGCCACTCATAACTGTGATAACATGATAGATCTTGATACTATAGCTGACAATTTAACCGATAATAGTAAACTCGTAGATGACTGGTTGCCTCTTTTAGAATTAAATGAAAATGATAAAAAAATAATTTTAGAAAATAACTGGCTAAATGATAAACATATGCGTGCTGTATTCTCAATTTTAAGGCAGCAGTTTCCGCATATTGGGGGAATGCAGGACACCACTTTAACACCATTTTTCGTTGATGATACTCAGAACTGGAACATATCGAAATCTTTTTTGGCACAAACACCACCGAGTGCTCAGATTCATTTTGATGGGAAAAACCACTGGACAATGAGTTTTCAATCTGACCCAGATATAGTTTATTACATAGATAGTCTTGGTGAAAGTATCAAAGAATTAAAAAATAACGTCCAAATACAACTATGTCAAATATATATTAAAGATAAAAAAATTCTGTCTGTAAAAGTTCCAAGAGTGCAACAACAACCGAACTCGCATGACTGTGGTGTTTTTGCAATCGCTAATCTGGTAGAATTTTGTTTCAGTCCGACAGCTTTCAATTTTAGAACATGTTAGTTGGTTGATGAAATGCGGAAACACTTGCTTAACTGCTTAGAACAGGGGACCATGTCACCTTTCCCTAAAGAAAAATCACGGTGTAGAGTAAATAAGTTTTCAACGTTTAATCCAAAATGTTTCAAAATTTCTGTTTGGTGCCATTGCAAATTACCAGAATTTGTTGATAATATGGTGTGCTGCGAGAGCAGAAAATGCAAAAAATGGTATCATAAAAAGTGTATTGGCCTGTCTCATTCGGAAGAATATACTACTTGGCAATGCGTCTCTTGTGGCGATTTAAATGTTCTGTGAATTACTCCCTCGCTGTTATCCAGTATATACGCAAGGTTATAATTACATCGTTTCAACATCGGTCTGACGTTATGACGTCATTATCTACGTCGTTGCGCTGTAGTTTTGACGCGGCGTACCCGCCATATAACTTTTTGTATAGCATTTTCTTGCATATGATTTCTGCCCTGTAAGCTACTATGTTTCTGATTTGTTTTCTTCAAAGATTATTAACCCAGCAGGCACACAGCATTGAATCAACGTTGAATCAACATTGTTCCAACGTCATGACGTCTATGTCGATTCAGCGTTGTGTGCCCAGATGGAAGAATTCCAGCTGAACTGAGACCCTATTGATATGCGCACTAGGTCAAACTACCAAAAAAAGATAAATGATCAAGTACGATCAGAACTTTGGGTTTTAAAATACGCCGAAAAACTTTTCTGAAAACTTTTTTTTTTAAATTCCAAGTTCTATTATGACTATATATCGTTTACCCTTAATGAATGCAATAATTAAATGATTTCATAGGAAAAACTTATACCTGTTCCATTTTTGTGCTTTTTTGTAGTTGTTGTAGTTTGGTGTGGGCGGGAGGGCTGGGGGGGGGATATTATATTTGAGGTTGTTAAATTGTTTTGGATAAAGCGGCTCTTTGAGACAATTTTTCAGTATATATCAAACCGTCTCCTAGATAAAGGGAGAAAGAAAAAAGAATGGATCGGGTTGAAAGATTTATTCAAACCACCATCCCGCACCTGCTGCAAGCACGGTCGGTCCGTGCCCTAATATTATCCGAATATCAGTATGTTGGTGGTATACGACTGCTGTAGCACGTTGCATCTGTTTTAACTTTTCTTTATTAGAAAAACATTTCTGTTAATGCAATTTTGATAATTTTAACGCGGAAATTATGATCCTATTTCACGTCACATACATCATACCAATGGAACCGTAAATGAAAAGAGCGGATACCGGGACTTTGAAGCATTATAGCTACCACATAAACCAGTAAATTTTGTAAAATTCTAATGTTTCTTTAGAATAAAAACATTGCCTGTTCATTGCTAATTCACTTTTGAAATTCGGTTCAGTAGTTTATGTTTTATGTAGGGCAAATGATAGCTACCACATGGATACCGGGACAAAAAAAACCCGATACCGGGACTTTGAGACATTATCGCTGCAAAATAGCATAGCCAAATTTATAAAATTTAAATGGAGTGTTTAGTCTAAAACATTATCTTTTATCTGATATTTAATTTGCTAAATTCTGTTCAGTAGTTTGGATTTAATTTGAAGTTAAACATGCCTACCCCCATGGATACCGGGACAACTAAATCCGGATACCGGGACTTTAGTTGCAAATAAATAGAAGATAATAAAATAAATATTAACCAAATTATATATCATATTATAGATTGGTGTATTGCCTTTCAAATGACACCAAATTTATAAAATTCTGTGCAGTAGTTTTGATTCTATGCTCTGCCAAACCTATGCACCCCCTATGAATACCGGGACATGGATACCGGGCATACCGGAGATTATCATGCGCCTGACAAAAGCGATATCGCTTCTTGCCGGTGTAACTAGTAAATTTTAACACTACCACTTTTATCCATACTGGTCGATTCGAACGGTCGAGTCGAAATTCAAACGGTTTCAAGGACATGTCATGCTCTTTAAAGGTTTTAATGAGGTGTATTCTAATAATACCTGAACAGTTAGTAGCTTTTCGTTTCAACAGATGCATGACTGGGTAAGTAAATATGTTTATTTATCGTGTCTGTGTTTGACGCATGAGTGGGTGGGGTGATGGTGCACATTAATTTTAGCAATTTTCAGCCATTGCACGAGTTAGATTACAACCGACAGTGAGCTCAGCACCCACTGCAGTATTGTGGCCAAGTCACGCTGTCGTTCAAATATGCACAATAGTCATTAATCATTATTAATCTGTATGGAGCCTTGGATGTGTGACTCCTAGTCCTAAAGTTGTGTCAGTTAGTGCACTTTTACCCTTTATCAGGTTGGCTTCAGAGATCAATTCTAGGGACAAGTCATTTATTATCAGGCGGGGACCCGGTACATTCAGGGGATGGGGAGGAAAACTTTTGGTAATCGACTGGGGTGAGTGGGAGGCGGGGTCGAACTCAGTAATTTAAGCAGTGGAGCAGGGGTGTCATAAGTGTAATTTGGCCTGGTGAATGGTTTTCCTTGGACTTTAATCCACCAGTAAACAATTCCGATTCACCAGTAAACAATTCCGATTCTGACATAGGATGGGTCTGAATTCTTTCATCAGTCTTCCCTACACACACACATCTAATCATAGAAACATAATTCAGAATTAAAATAAAAATATGATGTTTGAATTCAAGACCACAAAAGGGGCTACCCAGACCCTACATAAGCGGGTGGTCGGATTTCGCAATGTTGCTTTGTGTAACTTCCAGTGCCAGGGCATCCTACTTATTTGGATCATTGTAGGGCAAGGGCTTACTGCGCTTGAAGTAGGTGCAGGTGGGGGTGTTTGGACAATTTTTTCTCTCGTCTATCATTTCTCTCCTTTCTCCCTCTCTCTGGGAGATAGTCAGATATAGACTGAAATACTGTCTCAAAGGGCCGTTAAATCCAAAACAATCAGTTAGACCCCATAAATTTCTCTTAGACTTTTGGATTTATGTTCTTTTCTTTCAAACTTGAGTCTTCAAAAACATAAATTTTAGAAAGAAAAATAATGATATTATTACAAAATTGTCTGCTTCATATCCAGAAAAACTTCTTTTCATTGATTTGCTAGTAGGGCTGTATAAAATAGTCAAAAATCAGTAAATTTAATGCCTGTGCTGCATTAGTGGCATCAGATCCTTAGGTGCCTATCAGCAGCAAAACTGCTGTGACTTCTGGGGGCACAGCCCCCAAACCCCCTTGATATAACTAATAGCTTTATAATAGAGCATTCAGCATCAGATTCTTGGTGGGCATGTGCAGAAAAAAGCATTATAATTAACAGGTAGAAATGAGAGGATGTTCTTTGGGTTTCATATGTTCTTTGTGTTTCATACTAAGGTTTGTCTGACTTAAAATAGTGAAATAGATAGAAGGGGCGGTATAACTTTTTGTAAATCATATAAAAAAAAATGAGTAAGTAGACCCTCCCCTCCCCCCTGGTAATAAATGACTCATCCCTTAAGTACATACCTTGAACAAGGTATACACATCCATCTAAGTACAAAGTAACAAAGTAGACATGCATGCAGAAATATGAAATATTGATATTTTCTGATGACCAAAGAATATTGCAAAGTACTTTGTATTATTGCTAATTTGAAACACCAGGAACACATGTTAAAAAAAAGAAATAAGATGAAGAAAATACATAAAACACACACACACACACACTCAATTAAATTAATCCACCATTACAAAACCTTAAAAAGTAAATTTATAAAAATATGTTCGATTCCCCACCATACAGGAACAAATCTTTTTGTTTATTGTACTTTTGAATGTTATATTGATTCATGTCTATACCTCATTCTAAGAATACAATTTGAATTGGTCTTCTCCCAACCTATTTTTGGGGCTCTTATTTGGAAATAAATGTAAAATTTGTTGTTTGTACCCACATCTCCTACGAGACCGGGGACAAAGTGAGGCTTATGTGCCATACTTTTCTTCAGCATTGTCCTGGCAGTGGGATGGAGTTCACTTTTTACCCAGATCCATTCAGAGCAGATACAACTCAGATGGTGATTATGCATTTCTGTAATCTGGAATATTTAACTGAAAATTTTATTTGACCAGATTTCTGCAGTTGTAAATGGTCCTTTATGTTCACAGAAACAACAAAGCTTCTGTATTGTTTCTCTTGTTTTTCACACATGCTGTGTGACAATATTATTTCCTTAGTGGGTCAAAGCACAAGGAGTTTCATACAGCCTCAGTCAGGCCATTATCATATACCAATTTGAGAAATCCAGGTTGTGCTAAAGGAGCCTAGGGAGTTCAGGTGTTCCTGGAACTCAATTTTAGTCCAACTTTAATGAACCTCAGTAAAAATGGAATTCTTTTAAGGGGCGTAAAACCCTAAGCAGAAAAAGAAAATGTACAACCATAAAAAAAGTAACTGTCTTAATATCAGAGCCCAAGATAAAGATGGGTATTAAAAAATTCATTCTAAGATAATATTAGATATTCATCATATGCTTTGATTAGTCATCAGAACTGTCTTCATGAAAAGGCTCTGATTAGAATTCACAGCATATATTTGTATGTAAAAAGAAAAGATATCCAAAATTATTATTCAGCATGCATATCAGGGACTCTGACTGGTATCAGATCTATCTGAGACACTTTGAAACTAATTCATTGCTGCTTTACAACATCACTAAAATTCAAATTTTATTTAGGTCTGCCTAACATTGTAAAATAAAATAAAATAATAAATAAATTAAAAATACATGCAGTAAGGGCCAAATTTCAGTTTTTTACACCCTTAAGATCAGAAAAAAATTACTTTGGCTTGCCCTCTGACCCACGTTTGCCACTTTAGTACCTTTAAGCTTTCATCTGCAAACTTTTAGTTATATACAGTCAAACCTGTCTTAAGGGGTCACCCTGGGGAAGCCCAAAAACTGGCGGCTTAGGACAAGTGACCCCTTAATACAGGTTCATTTGCACTGTATTTTGGTTCAAGGGACCCAGAAAAAGTGGCTGCTAAAGGCAGGTGATCCTTAATAGAGGTGACCACATAAGCAGGTTTGACTGTACTAGCTAAGCTTGGTGTAAGGAGCAATGCAGAGCAGTTGGATTTTTTTTTTTCTTTTTTTTTTTGTGAAAACTTTCATCAAGCATGACATAAGGCTCATTTCAAAAGCACTAACGGCAGAAAAATACAAATCATGGAATAATATCCTTTCTGTGGCAACTGCCGCCAGAAAGAAACTGAAAGGAGGAAAAACAAAGACAGATATTACTAGCCTTAAATACCATAATGTGCTTAAATATTGAGACACCTAAAAATTATAAATTTCTATTGTCCCAAATGGAAAATTTTAAAATTATTATAGGTGTCCCAATATTTTGGCACATTACAGTACAGTACATGCTAACTTTCTGACTCTTTGCCTGTTAAGATGAAATTTTATACTTTCTGGGGAAGCAATGCCATCCTATTATTTTTAACAAAAGTAATGACAGTAGAAAACCTTCCTCATGGAAATGTTCATTTGGTGGCAAATTTCACCAACAAGAAAGAAATTATAAAATAATAATAATAATGAAAAAAATAATAATTAATAAATAATAAATAGAAATCTTTATCAGTGACCCTTGATCAACAAATGACTTTTTGATTATATCTATGTTAATGTGAATGAGACACAGTATCAGGGGAAGCAACTTTTACTTATCTTTTTGCCTCCATTCACAGGTTGAATAGAGTATGTCTCCTTGGAGCCAATGTTGACTTTAGTACTAATATTGACTTTTCCTTAGAGAAGCAAACAGGAAGTCACATATTTTTTTTTCCTTTTGAAAAACATGGAGGAGGTGTACCCATGCTCATCAAGATCTTTTAGAAGTTTTATGGATATCATCAGGCTTTGACTCATGTTTATACAAATTATTTGGTAAACACTCTGAAAGAATGACAAATAAAACCAAGCAAAAAAAAAAATACACCCATATTTTTTTTATTTTTGTGAATAAGGATTTTCATCTGTGCAATTACCTCATTTCTTCAGTTTTTCCCTTCCAAAACAATTCCAAAAATATATATATCAGTCGAAAAAGATGGATCTAGATTATTGGGATTGTTTTTGCATGAAATTTCATCTTGTAGTAGAATTTCATAAGACTGATTTAGATATTTGGGGTTGTTCTGGAGAAATAAATAGCCAAATAAATGGTGATAAGAAATGGAAGTCACTATTTTCCCTAAAAAAATTAAAAGTTTAGATATTTTACCTAATTGAAAGTCATAAAATCAACATCATATAATAGGAAAAACTTAGCAGAGGTTCAAAAGTCTAAATAAAGTTAATGCTTTCAGAGTCGAAAGTAATAGATACTAGCACTGGATTATCTTCCAAAGAAATACAAAGTTCCCAAAAATCGTCAAATCGTCAGTCTCCAGAATCATAACGGGTAACCAAGTTGCCCCAGAGTCCAAAATGGCTACACTTCGGGGGTGGGGGCTGGGTTCACTAGCAGAATCATAATGGGTAACCAAGTTTGTTCCAGTGGTTGCCCCAGAGTCCAAAATGGCTACACTTCTGGGGGGGGGGGGGCTGGGTTCACTAGAGAAATATATGTGTTTTATAATCAGGACATTGCTTCAGGCTGACATTGTGGTTGGCATGCTTCAGGCTGACATTGTGGTTGACATGCTTCAGACTGACATTGTGCTTGATAGCACACTAGTTGTTAGTCACTGTGTGTACATGTATACTGTATTAATCCTATTAAATGCCTTGTGGGTGTTGCATTTTACAAAAGGGGGCCTTATTTAGAGCCTAAAGTGTAGTTAACCAGCCACTGCCAAATAATGTAACCTCTAATAAACAGTACATGTATTAAGGTGAGTGGGTATACTTGAGGAAGAAGCAACTCTACTATTTTGCCTCTCTTCCCAGTAGTGGTCAACTCTTAAAGGAAAGCAAATTCTTTCAATAGTAGACCCCATTAAGAGCTACTTCATCCAGAGAAGCAAACAGGAATTCAAATGTTGTTTAGTAATACATTATTTTTGGAAAAGATGCAGGGGGCATTTATTAGAGCAGGGGTGTTTATTAGGATTATGTGGTACTTAATTGTCCAGCATGCTTACTTGCTGTCTCCAATGATATGAACTGTATAACCTAGCCAGTATTGTCTGCATTAAATATGCCCTTTGTTAGCTGCAAGTTGCTATAAGGTGCAATCCATTGTCTTCTAAAAATTCTTATTCTAATAATTTTTGAAAAATATTTGTGTGCTTTTCCAGGTTAAAAAAGCAGGCCACGTTGTCATGAAGCAAGCACTGGAAGTGGTACTTATATTCTTTCACTACCATGCTCCTTGATATTTATAAAAGACTGAAGTGGCCAAGAGTCAGACAGTGTGATTGGGTAGGTAAACAGAATATCAACAATTTTTAGCTTCCCTAAGGTAAAGGCTCTTGGGGAGGCGATAGTATACACATGTACAGCTATCTGGCATGATTTTACTAAACATAAATTTCAAATGAAATCTCTGAAACTGTATGGCCCTTGGAAATAAATTTCAATTGCAGCATTTAATTTATAGGACCAGTGGGGAACATTGTGTTTATAGTAGTTCACATGAGGCAGGCATATTCACTAATGTCTATATACATGTATATATTTTACATTTATTACTAAAACCTATTCAGAAAACGCATTATCATTTGAGAAATTGAGATATGGTACAGAGATAATGAGAGTCAAAGAGTGCTTTGCAGAGATACAAACTTACCATTTTCAATCATATTTTATATTAGGTACAAGGCCCCTAGATTTTTTGGAGAAATTGCCTATACAGTACATATTATGTACTGTATAGGCAATTTCTCCAGAAAATCTAGGGGCCTTGGGTGACTCGACCTTGTTAGTCTCTATCCCTGCTCTGTAATAATAATTATATACCAACCCAAAATATTTGGACAACCTTTGTACAGTTAGCAACCCACATCAGAGTGTTTTAAAAGAGCTGTCATATCATGCACTGTTTGTGGCATTTTCTAGATCATTTGATAGAACAAATAGACTTGCCATAGTTTGGAAGCTGGCAGAGTTTAATATAGAAATGAGCCGCCACAGGAGAAAACCAACAATGTGGTTATGCGCTCAGCGCAGACTCAGATCAGCCTGTGCATCTGCCTAGTCTGATCAGAGTCTGCGCTGTCTGCATGGAGGTAGCTTAGAACTTGGCTACCCTGTAAGCACTTAGCTAAGAGTCTTATCAGACTGGGCAGATGCCCAGGCTGATCTGAGCCTGCACTGGTTGCACAACCACATTGTTGGTTTTCTCATGTAGCAGCTCAAATGGTTTGGGTGTCTAAATGTTATCAGTAAATAATTTTGGAAATGTATTTTCAAATTCCAGTATTATCAAATTTAATTGAACTGTATTACAGGAGCAGAGTACATGTACCTTCATGTGATTGAGGCAGACATGTTCTACAGATGAACAACTTGTTACTTGGGTTTGCCTCCTGGATCGAAAATCAGACTGGGAGTTCCAGAGGAAAGGGGAAAAGAAAAACAGATATAGGGATAAAGTCGTCATTGACTGTTATTTTATCACTGAAACTGAAAACAGTGTTTAATCTACAATGAGGTTAAATTATTAAAGTGAGATCATTTTTTTTTTTTTTCTTTTTATGATGAGGGACTGAACAGGAACTTGTGATGCGACTTTAGAAGAGTTTGCCAAAGGAATGAACAACGCTTTCTTTTAGAGTAAACTGGCCTGTCAATATTAAAAGTTTTGAAATACAGTTTTGAGATGACTATTAGGGAAAAAGATACTGGTAAATCCAAAAACTGGCTATTGTAGGTCTAGGACTGGTAGTGATTATTCATTGTGTGAAGTTTCAAGCTTGTAATATTATGGGCAGAGAGCTGTCAGAAATGAGGAATAAATTAGCAAATCTAACATGTGTACATGTGCTTTCCTAAAGGTTACATAAAACTGATAATGAAAAGCTAGGTCTTGTGTTTCATGCTCACTTTTGCTTGCAGCAGCAACACAGAAATCCCTCATTTCTGCAGTGACAGGGATGCTTTGCTGCAGATGTGCTGGATTGTTATACTACTTTGTACCATCAAGGTATCAGCCAATATTTCATGCTCTGTTGACTCAGAAATTTTACATCCAGAATCACATGAGCCTTTTTATACACCCGTTTTGAAAAAAAACGGACATATTATGTCATGGCGCTGTCCGTCTGTCCATCCGTCCGTAAACATTCTTGTGCGCACCATAACTCAGTAGCCGTTTGGGATATCTTCATGAAATTTTGTAGGAAAATGTATTAGGTTGGGCAATGTGGTGCATACAAGAATGGTTGTTCCCCTTTCCTTAGTTTCCAAGTTATGCCCCTTTGATTATTTTTTTCCATGCAAGCCTTGTGCATGCCAGCACTAGATAACAGTTCGGGATATCTCGATGAAACTTCATAGCAGTGTCACGGTATGAAGTCCGAACGATATGTAAATACAACAGTGGTTGCTCTCCCTTACTTCCTTTTAGAGTTATGTCCCTTTGATTAGTTCTTAAGGCTATTTTTGTGTATACTTATATTATGCATACAATAACTTGGTAACCATTTGGAATATCATGATGAAACTTTATAGCAATGTGCATGATCACAAGACAATGTGTCACATATCCTTACTTAATTTTGGAGTAACTTCCCTTTGATTAGTTCCCATTCTTTCCATATCTCCTTAACCTTTTGAAATATTATAATAAATGAAACTTTGTAGGAATGTGTATAATAACGAGGCAATGTATCTTGAGCATGAACCACAACTCCAGCTTACTTACTGAATTATCTGCCCTTGCATAAATTTCCTGTCTACTCTATATAACTCTTTAACCGTTTAAAATATTTTAACACAACTTAATGGTGATGTGTATATTGTCAAGCAAATGTGCAATTTATTATAATAAATGAAACTTTGTAGGAATGTGTATAATAACGAGGCAATGTATCTTGAGCATGAACCACAACTCCAGCTTACTTACTGAATTATCTGCCCTTGCATAAATTTCCTGTCTACTCTATATAACTCCTTAACCGTTTAAAATATTTTAACACAACTTAATGGTGATGTGTATATTGTCAAGCAAATGTGTTAGAACCAAGAATGGTATCTAGTATATTTAGTTTATGAATTACCTCCCGTGTTTGACTTTGGCATTACTGTACTCAACTTCTGAGCCCCTTCACCATGGAAGCTGACTTTTGGTATAATAATAGTATTTGATATGTTAAATATTTTAATATAAATGTTGCCATCATTAATTATAGAGTGGTTTCCCCTGTTTGTCTGTCACTCTATCCTTTTGTTAACAATCGTGTTCATTCTATCACTCCTTTATGGAAAACGGGCGTATTATACGCCACTTGTGAAGCCCTTGTTGTCTCTAACCATGACTCTGCTTCTGTGGAAGTGGGAGGCAGGTCTGACACAGGGATCCATAGAAGTTATTTGTATTTAGCTACAATTTTCAGAAGTAGGACTTAATACAAAGTTTATTTAGAATAGTGTGATTCAAAGAAGCTTCCAATCCCCCAAATTTTGTCTTACCTTGAGCCCTGTCATTGGAATTTTTCAGCCCTTTCAACACTATTTCAGTCATATCAGGCCAATAGGGAATGGGTGCCATGATAAACCGAATGATTCAATGAAATAATACTGTGAATAGAGAAGACTCACCACCATGCCAGAATTAAGTTCGCACTCAGCATTGAAACTACATTGATTCTCTGTCATGACATGGATCAATGTTGATTCAGTGTGTTGAGCATGCCTTCTTAACTTTCAGTAGAGTCATATTGGGTCAAAAACTAGGTCACTAGGTCAACTCTTAGAATCAAAGGGCTCTGAAGCCCCAAAATGACAGATTCTATCAGAAATCTAGAAAAGTACCTCATAGGCCAGCATGAACGACTGTCTTCTCAGAGTCTTCCGTATTCTTATCTGCAGACTATGCATCATGAAGACTATACCTCACCAGTTTCTGCTCCATACCTGTATCCTCTGCATTTAGAAACCTTGATTTTGGGTAGCACATCATTTAATTTAGAATGTTGATTTTTCTCTTATCGGTTAAGAAAGGAAGCAGACAGCATTGTGGGATTACAGGGTTTATGCTACAGTCCAAAACCCAACTGGTCCACAGGACCAGCATGGATGTGATTTGACTGGTACTTTCGGTGTTTCTGCTGGTTTTCATTATAACCTTTTTGCAGTAAACATAAAAATTAGTTGGTCTGAAAGCCCAGCTGATACAGAAATCAGCTGGTCCTGCCCCCAAATCACTGGTCCTTGACCAACAGACAAATGGTTAATAAAACCCCTGGGATGATATATATGGTTTTGCCAATATGCGATGTTTGACTCTGTCAAATGCCAATTAAGTAACTTACTCGGCCAAAGTTCAGATAATGGTGCCATTCTGATTCAGAAACTGTAAAGGTGTAGAACTTTGTAATTTCTGGTATTTAGTGAGAATAGTTAAAATTAATGAATAACTGCAAAATAGATTCTTCTAGTTTCAATTTCCATTATAAGGGATGTTTAATTTTATTTTATATTTTTCTTCAGAATTTCCTGTAATTTAAGGCCAACAGTGTATGCCCTGACTTGATGCTGTTTTCTGTGTCGGCTTATGAATGGGAAAAAATGGAAAAAGTTTTCTGTTTCTATTGTGCTCTGTGATATGGAAATGCATTCAGGTCAAATCCGATGAATTCTAGAGGTCAAGGTCATCTAGTGACCTTGGCCAAAGGTCACATATATCTGTCGTTTGTTGTCATTTTCAAAGGACCTCCTCTTAAATGTCTGGGCCAATTTCAATTAAATTTCATATGCAATCTTCAGGCAAAGGGGGGATTTTTTTATATATATTTGGTCTTAGGTAACATGACCAAGATGGCCGCCATGCCCGTATATGGTTTAAATCATCATAACAATTTTCTTCTCCAGATCCACTGGGTTGATTGCCTTGAAACTTGGTGTGTAGCATCTGGGACTAAAGTACAACAAAGTTTATATAACTGATAATCCTGAGTTGACATTGGCCATTTATATGGCAAGGTCAAATTTATCCCCTTAGACTTTTGAATGGGAAAAGCTGTAAAAGTGCATTTTTCTGTTGCTATTTAAGACTCTTTGATATGGAAATGCAGTTGACCTCAATCCCTTTGAATTCAAGAGGTCGAGGTCATTACGTGACCTTGCCCAGTGGTCATTTAGTGACCTTGGCCAATGGTCACTTGGGTTAAATATTTAAAGTACTTTCTTTCAGAAATTGTTAGACCTGGTTGCTTTTCTTACCACCATTTTGGCACTGTTATCTTATGTCTACAAAAGATAGTTAAATTCATAGCAAAAATGAATGTCCAAAAATTTCATATCACATTAAAGTCTCAGGGCTCAAGGGAGCAATCAGGACCTAATGGTCCTTTTGTTTTTTTTATTTTTAGCTCACCTGAGCACGAAGTGCTCAAGGTGAGGTATTGTGATCGGTCTTTGTCCGTCGTCCGGCGTCAACTTTTGCTTTAAACGACTTCTTCTCCAAAACTGCTGGACGGATTTCGAAATAATTTCACAGAAATGTTCCTTGGGGGACTCTCTACCAAAATTGCTCAAATGGTTCCACTCCGCTGAACAATATGGCCGCCAGAGCTAAAAATAGAAAAACCTGTAAACGACTTCTCCTCCAAAACTGCTGGGCTGATTTCGAAATAATTTCAACGAAATGTTCCTTAGGAGACCCTCTACCAAAATTGCTCAAACGGTTCCGCTCTGCTGAACAATATGGCCGCCAGAGCTAAAAATAGAAAAACCTTTAAACGACTTCTCCTCCAAAACTGCTGGCCCGATTTTAAAATAATTTCACAGAAAGGTTCCTTAGGAGACCCTCTACCGAAATTGCTCAAATGGTCCCGCTCCGCTGAACAATATGGCCGCCAGAGCTAAAAATAGAAAAACCTTTAAACAACTTCTCCTCCAAAACTGCTGGGCTGATTTTGAAATAATTTCACAGAAATGTTCCTTAGGAGACCCTCTACCAAAATTGCTCAAACGGTTCCGCTCCGCTAAACAATATGGCCACCAGAGCTAAAAATAGAAAAAAGCTTTAAACATCATCAAGCCAATGGCTCGATTTCAAAAAAATTACATAGGAATGTAATCATGGCCCTGAACAAAAATTGCTAAAACGGTTCCACTCCGCTGAACAAAATGGCCGCCAGAGCTAAAATAGAAATAAATCTTAGAATGACACAGAGGGCACAGTTATGATTCAATCATCATGAAACTTTGTCAGAATGTTTATCTAAATGAAATCTAGACCATCTTTGAAACTGGGTCATGTGGGGTCAAAAACTAGGTTAGTGGGTCAAATCTGAGAAAAACCTTGTGCACACTCTAGAGGGCACAGTTATGATCCAATCTTCATGAAACTTTGTCAGAATGTTTATTTATATAAACTCTAGGCCAGATTTGAATATGAGTCTTGTGGGGTCAAAAACTAGGTCATTAGGTCAAATCTTAGAAAAACCTTGTGCACACTCTAGAGGGCACAGTTATGATCCAATCTAAGTGAAACATTGTCAGAATGTTTATTTTCATGAAATCTATTCCAGATTTGAAACTGGGCCATGTCAGGTCAAAAGCTAGGTCATTAGGTCAGTTCTTAGAAAAACAGTGTAAACGCTTTAGAGGACACAGTTTTGTTCTAATCTTCATGAGACTTTGTCAGAATGTTTGTCTTGAACAAATCTGGACCATGGGTGCAACTTGGTCATGTTGGGTCAAAAAGTAGGTCACTAGATTAAACCTTAGAAAAACATTGTGTACACTCTAGAGGGCACAGTTTTGATAACTTTGTCAGAATGTTCATATTCAAGAAATCTAGACCAGGTTTGAAACTGGGGTCAAAATCTAGGTCATTAGGTTAAATCTTATAAAAACCTTAGATACACAATAAAGGGTTCATTTTCCATTTAATCTTTGTGAAACTGTGTCTGTCAGTCATATGGATGTCTCTGAGGTTAAGTTCACAGGATACTCAGGTGAGTGATCCAGGGCCATCATGGCCCTCTTGTTCACATATTTCAATGGTCCGAAAAAAAGAAAGAAAGAAACAAGAAATCCGCAGAAAGCGATGTCACACCTGCTGGGATTAAGTCACACGAGTCCCACTTGGTATTGAAAACTATATCCTCCATGCTAACGCTGGTGTGACAAAAGCAGGTGTTACAAAAATGACAAAGTTAATATAGGAATTAGGGACAAGGGGGTCTCGGATTTCTAGCCCACCTTAGCCATAGGCTCAGGGTGAGCTATTGTGATTACCCAGTGTCCGTCGTGCATCGTCAACAATTTGCTTTAAATGACATCTTCTCTTAAACCGCTAGATCTAGGGCTTTGATATTTGGTATATAGCATTGCCTAGTGGACCTCCACCAAGCTTGTTTAAATGGTGGCCCCAGGGTCCAAAATGGCCCTGGGGCATGGGGTCGTGGGTTCGAAACTAAAATATACTTAAAAATCTCCTTCTCCAGAACTGCTTGGCTCAAATGCTTGAAATTCGGTATGTAGCATTGCCTAGTGGTCCTCTAATAAATTTGTTCAAATGGTTGCCCTAGGGTCTAAAATGGCCCTGGGGCAGGGAGTCCCAGGTTTGAACCATAGAAATACAAAGAAAAATTTTCAAAATTCTCTTCTTCAGAACCGCTTGGCTCGGATGTTTGAAATTTGATATATAGCATTGCCTAGTGATCTTTTACCAAGCTTGTTCAAATGATGGCCCCAGGGTCCAAAATGGCCCCAACCCTGTGGGTCCTGGGTTTGAACCATAGAAATACATAGAAAAATATTCAAAAATCTTCTTCAGAACAGCAATGCTCAGATGCTTGAAATTTGGTATGTAGCATTGCTTAATAGTCCTTTACCAAGTTTGTTCAGATGATGGCCCCAGGGTTCAAAATGGCCCCTTGGCATGGAGTCCAAGGTTTGAACCATAGAAATGCAAAGAAAAATATTCAAAAATCTTCTTCAGAACTGCATGGCTTAGATGCTTGAAATCTGGTATGATGCATTGCCCAGGGTCCAAAATCGTTGAAGGGCAGGGAGTCCAAGGTTTGAGACATAGAAATACATAGAAAAATATTCTAAAATCTTCATCTTCAGAACCACTTGGCTCAGATGCTTGAAATTTGGTATTTAGCACTGCCTAGTGGTCTTTTACCAAGTTTGTTCAAATGATGATCCTAGGGTCTAAAATGGCCCCGCCCCAGGGGGTCCTGGGTTTGAACCATTGAAATACATAGAAAAATATTCAAAAAATTTCTTCATCAGAACCACTTGCCTTAGATGCTTGAAATCAAGTTTGTTCAAATGATGGCCTCAGGGCCCAAAATGGCCCAGCGGCAGGGAGTCCTGAGTTTGAACTATAGAAATACATAGAAAAATATTCAAAAATCTTCTTCGGAACCACTTGGCTCAGATGCTTGAACTTTGTTATGATGCACTGCCTGGTGGACACCTATAAAGTTTGTGTAAATGTTGGCTGGGATCCAAATTGGCCATGGGGCGGGGAGTCTTGGGTTCAAAATTAAAATATACTTAAAATCTTCTTCTCTACTTAGTGCAGATGCTTAAAATTTGGTATGATGCATTGCCTAGTGGTCTTTTACCAAGTTTGTTCAAATGATGGCGCCAGGGTCAAAAGTGGCCCCGTCCCAGGGGGTCCTAGGTTAGAAAAGTATTCAAAATCTTCTTTTTTAGAACCATTTGGCTCAGATGCTTGAAATTTAGTATGTAGCATTGCCTAGTGGTCCTTTACCAAGATTATTCAAATGATGGCCCCAGAGTCCAAAATATCCTGACCCCAGGGGTCCAGGGTTTGAACCATAGCAATACATAGAAAAATATTCAAAGGCCTTCTTCTTCAGAACCATTTGGAAATGGTTGCAAACTATCAGGTTTGTTCAAATGGTGACCCTAGGTTGACCTTTAACCCTTTTGCTCATGTGAGCGATTCAGGGTCTCTTGGTCCTCTTGTTTTTTATTGATCTCCAAGGGCGGAGGGAGGGGGTCAAAATCATTTAGCCATGGAACGTGGCGGGGTCCTATATTTTGTGGCATTTTTTTGGGGGGGGTGGGGGGGGGTGGTGGTCAGAATTGTTCAATTAGTCTTCATTCTTTAAAAAAATGTCTAAGCTTCTGCCCCTCCCTCGCCCCCACCCCACCCCTTACTCTTACATTTTAAGATTAGTTCTAATCTTTCAAACTTGCATACAAAATATAAAAAGGTAAAGGTGAAGGTTTCCCATAGCCTAATAGCCATAGGGGCAGTGGGGTTAGAGACCCACTGTATCTTGAGCACAGCTGATGAAAGGCAGAGCCTATCTCTTTCGCTACCTAAACCTTCCCTGATTCGAAAAAGGTACCCATTTACTGCTGAGTTGACAGAGTTTTCCAGTCGTCGGATGGCGACGGTGAGCCGCGAACGCGCGACCTTCCATTGACTTTCCGCACAATAACCGAGCCACTCTAACCACTCGACTACGGTGTCTCTCTCACAAAAAAAAAAATAAATAAAAAATAATAAAAAAAAAATAAGATAAAGAAAATAAATTGCATCAAAGAGATACTATTCCCAATTCATATTTTCATTGATTTGCTAATAGAACAGAAGAAATTCATCTATAAAATCATGCCAATCAGAAAATTTAATAATTTAATACCTGCGTTGATGACATCAAATCCAAGTTTCCAGGTGCCTGTTATCAACCAAAATGCTTTTGCTTCTCAGTGGGGCTGCGCCACCAGACCCCCTTAATTTCATTTACAGCTTTATTGAGCGTTCAGCATCTGATTTCTGGGTGAACATAAGCAGAAAAAAATGTAGAAAAAACATATAATTGACCATTAATTAACCTGTAAAAATGAGAGAACGTTCATTGTCTTTCATAGGTTTGACTGAGATCAGTCTGGCAAAATAGGTAATATGGTCATTATCATGTGAATGTGGGGTTATTGTCGGGTGGGGTGGTGTGTGTGTTGGTTGGTTGATTTGATGCTTAACGTCCACGGTAAACAACTAAGGTCATGTCGGGACGGTCAGTTAACCTAACCACACTATTCCTGGGCAGGCTTAGACCTCCTAAGCGGTTAACCAGTACTAAGTGCACATACTTTCGCCAGTAACTGACAACTGCCCTTCTTGAATCAGCGGAAGGAGAAACGAAAGTATGTGGCCAGACCGGGATTCGAACCCAGGACCTCTGACTTACGAGTCAGGTGCCCTACCGATTGCGCTACCCGGCCCGGCAGGTGGTGTGTGTGTGTGTGGGGGGGGGGGGGGGGGGGGGGGCTCATTAACTTTTTAGCCACCTAACTGTTGGTGGGGGGGGGGTCGAAAAAAATCTGGTGAGACTGGGATAAGGTCATAAGAATTTTCTGCATCATATGAAAATGTAACCCCCACCCCCGCACAACCTGATGATAAATGGCTCGTCCCTCAGGTCATGACCAAAACATCTGGGAACGGTTTCAAAGGGGTATGTCCAACAAATGTTGAAGGAGTTGCTCTCACAAGACATCTACCATTGAAGGTATTGTGTAAAAATGAATAACTTAAACATGTGAAAAAAGTGCCAAAAATCTGGGAATTATATACAAACAATATGCACATCTACAGTCCATGGCCAAAACATTTGTGAAGTTTCAAAATAATTGGCCAAAAAGTGTAGGAGGAGTTGTGCTCACAAGACAACACTATGGAAGGTATTGTGTAAAAAAGTTGACTAAGTTAAACGTGAAAAAAATAGAAAACTCTGGGAATTATGTACAAATAATATACACATCTACAGACCATGAGACCAAAATATCTGTGAAGCTTCAAAATGTTTGACCAAAGATTGTAGGAGGAGTTGCGCTCACAAGACAACCATTGTGGATAATTGTTGACGTATGGACGAACGGACGAAAACTTGCACGCCTATATTGTCCCCGCTAACGCAGGTGCGCCAAAATAAGTCTGGTGATGCTCTAAGCATGCTATTCATGCATTGTTCTCGGTTATGCACTGGACACAAGCATAAATGAATTTCCATTGGAAGGTCCTCCCGATAGGCTTATAGGTCCTCCCGATAGGCTTATATATAAAAAAAAAAAAAAAAAAAAAAATACAAGTGACCCATGGCTGGAAAACATACCACCACCATCTAGTTTCCACCTTTTTTTATTTATTTATTTATTTTGTTATTATTATTATCTCATTTATTAATGCATTCAAAGTCAACGTGCGGGTCGGAGTCACGGCTATGGATTTTATGCTGAACGCCAGACAATTCATCGGGTAGAAAGTTAATATAACACCGACGTCAAATCTCGTCATGCGCAGTGGGGTTTGTTTACCCAGATGACAATTTTTGACACAAACAAGGAGAAAAGGGGCCTTAGAAAAATCACATTTTGCGCGATTTTGTGACCGACTTGTAGAAAAAACATATTTTTAGTGAATACTAGTTAAGATATTTCTCAGACAAGCTGCTGTTGCGCGATATGGGCGGTTGCTAAGGAGCACTATCGCGATTTCAGTAAAAAGTCAATGTAGCTTATCCGGCCGTAGGTTCTGCTTGTCTGAATACCTACGGTCGGGTTGCAGGCCTATCTGCAGGTGTGAGTGTGAATTCTTATCAGACTTGGCAGATTTATATTTCCAGAGCACTCAAAACACTTTACCTTGTATCGTGAACTTTTTAAAATTCAATATCTTTATTATTTTGCTCTTAATAATCAACCGGCTGACTAAGTATATCCGGATTTTATATACAAAGAAGTGTACCCTGCACTCGTTCTAGCCTGACAGTATGGACTCATTTACAAAGAACACTGACAAACAATTTATTTACACAGCTTAAAAACCAAATACCATACTTACATGAAATTATTTGAATGGGCAAAATGTGTTGACTCAGACCAGGTTGCCACAGAACCATCTCTTGTCATTCTACCAGCATTCTCTTCAGAGTAAGCTCAGTTTGTTCAAACTTGAATATAATTATGATAATTATTTTAGAGTCCACTTCAATATGCAGGAGGAGCCCCGCCAGCTAACAGCGGGCTAAGCACTGGTCTGCTGATCCAGTTGTCCTGGTTCGATTCCTGCTGGCAGAAAACTTTTTGACCGTAAAAGGGATTCCATTGCAGGCAGGCTTTCCTTATCACCTCCCATTGTCCTGATATGACTGTAATACTGTTGTAAAGGACGTAAATAATTTGAACCTTAGCTGTCAATTTCAACAGCATCAGCCAGTGTGGCTTAAAAGGTACACCATTTATGAGGCTCGGCAAAGCAGATACTGATGCCCAAATTTTAGCTGCAACAACCAAAAACATCAAGTGATCATCAGTATGGACATTTACATAATACATTATTTCAGCCACAATACAAATATATTCAGATGGCTGGTAAAATAGTCTCTCTTGAAATAATGGCATCAAGCATATTGTTTAGGGATTGATCTTGGTTTAAATAGCATTTTATTCAGTTAAGGTACATACATACATGTATATACAAATTTACAAATCAATTCAATGTAGGATCTGACGGGATTGATCTTACTCCTTAATTTTATATAAAACTTCCCATTTTGTCTTCATTTCTGTCGCCCTGAAGTATAAACCTGTCAAGGCTGATTAGGTCATTTAAAGAATTAACATCTGCAGATACAGTGTCTGAATAAAACAAGTGATTACATGGACTGGTATCAGTAACCACAGCATACTAGGGCTTTGAGATAATCACATCTAAAGATGTTTGATTTCTTAATATGTACTAGCTGCAACGGTTTATGATGAAAGAGCAACAATATTTTCCACCCCAAAATTTGACTCCACTCCACTCCAAGACTCCACTCCATAACTCCACTCCAAGACTCCACTCCATAAAATACACAGTGAAAAATAATCCACCACCAATAAATGTAAATATACATCTCCACAACAATCTTTAAATTTACCCTCAAGCCGACTTACTAAGCCCCAGTCCATCACCGATTTCTAAGTTAGAATATGATAGTCGTCCACCAAGCGCTTTTCTGAGATACAATGTACATGTAGTTGTTGGTTTGGTTTAAACGATATTTGGTTAACTACATATTACAGACATGTACTGCAATGCAATTTCATAAGTAACAGGATTTGGCAGTAAGCAAATCAATTTTTGAGTTTACTGAATCTTTGGAAGACCCTGAATGGCCTTCCAGAGAGTTTCGTGGGATATAGCCAGTGTCCTGCTTGGCACTTCTTTCTCCACAGGAAAAACCTGACTGTTGCATAGAGCAAAGTACGTAAACTTACAAACACGTATAGAAGAAAACACCGATTTTATCTGTTAGTTACAAATTATTTGGACCCAATGAGCAAATGTAGAACTTTTTTTTATTGGTTTAGACTCTAATTCTAGATCAAAGCTGTTCAAACATTTGGAACCCTTATTGACACTAATCGGTCCTTAAGTCGACTGCCTTATTATAAATAAAGAAATAATAGTATGTTTTTCTCTTGCCCATGTCCTCTCTTTCAAATGTGATCTCTGCTGTTGAAGCAACTCTTTCAGATTGCGATTTTACATCATTGCAGCTAGTGTATAGCCGTGTGGCGGCCGTAAAACGTCTCCCCGTACACCATCCGAGTCATGATAGACTTTCCCCGTCATTTTCCCAGTAGTCCCCTCTGCGGGACAGGTAATGAGATAAGTGAGAAGTCACCTTACGTGTAGAAAGTCAATGCTCAAATTTATATGGAAACAGATACGAAACTTATGTTTGTCTTCAAAGCATTTATATTAAAACTGTAAAAACTAAAAAAAAAAATCACGTACTTGAAAGCCAGAGGACCAATATGGTCCTGTAGGACACTTGAGACCTTACTGCCAACAAACACAATTTGTCACTTTGCTCATTTGTTACGAATTTTAAACCAGCGGCTTTAAAAAAAGTGCATATCTTAATTTAAAGTCTCAGTGACCTTGAGCAAAGGTCAGAGAATGACATTGACCTTTGGTGACCTTGTGTCTTCATGTATTCATTTAGTTAACCATATTTTCCGATTATTATAGGCTTATCTGGGCTTAAAACGTGTTATGTGAAATCCACTGTTTATTGATAACCCACATAAAAACATAAGGAAAGAATGTTGACCTTGCCATAAATTAGGTCAAAGTCAGTGCAAGGTCATCATTTGAAGAAAAAAATGTAGGGCCCGAGACCCCAAAGCTACAAACAAAGTTTCAAGGTCACTTACCTTAAGGTTCTCGAGAAAAAAATAAAGGAATTTTACACTATATGGACATAGCTGCTATATTGGTCGTGTGACCAAGACCATCTGAATAAACTTTAGTTCTGCGGACCAAGGGAGACTGCATGTGAAACATTGCTTCCATCGTCCCAGTGGCTTCAGAGGAGAAAATGTTTGAAAATGTTGATGTACAACAGAAACTCTGTAACCTAGAACAAAGGTCAAATAATGATCTTGACCTTGAGCAAATGCAACATAAAGTCTTCATCTGCTCACTTAGTTAGTCATGTATACCAAATATTATACCTTAAACTTCAATAGTTTCTGAGAAATCCATTGTTTAAGCATTTTTCTATACAAATGCATAACAAAAGTTGGCCTTGCCATAAATAAGGTCAAGGTCAGTGCACGATCATCATTTGGACAAACTTTGTAGGGCTCAAGTTGCTCATGCTACGTATTAAGTTTCAAGGTCATTGGCTCAAGATTGAGGAGAATAATATTTTAAATGGTTTACCATATATGGGCATTTCGGCCATCTTGGTCATGTGGCACACTTGTTCCCCTACCTCAAGGAGGCTCCATCGAAATATGGCTTCAATCGGTCCAGTGGCTTCAGAGGAGATGTTTGAAAATGTTGAGGGGCGACAGAATCTCAGTAACCTTGACCAAAGGTCAAAGAATGGCCTTGACCTTTAGCAACTTAACATCTTCATCTGCTAATTTAGTTAACCATATATACTAGACTTAAAAAGTTTAAGAGAAATCCACTGTATGTCATGCTCCTCTCGAATTATAAGTGAGATGACGCCATGGATCTGTTACCATAGTAACTATGGAATTACCAACTGTTGTGCTCAGTACCCTGGCAGAATGACGTCTCGACGACGTCACTTAGACATCAATTTGAACTCTTAGTTGCTGTGGTAACAGATATGTCGTCATTGGTTCCGGAGCATGGCAAACAGTGTATGCCATACTCCGCCAATTTTTCAATGACATTACAATTGAAATTCTTTCAACAGAAGCTTCAGATGTTCTCAAACAAATAATTATTTTACTCTCTTGTTGAGGCACTCCAGCAAGTGGTTTTTAGTGGAACTTTTTTCTTTAAAGAGGCTTAAATATCAAAATTTTAGGTTTAACATACCCAAAACCATTTCTCGTAGCTAAATACTGACTTGCAGCATATTGCATGACCTCTTTTGTCTATTTTCATCATTTTTGTTTGGAGGTGGGTTTTCCAATAGTAAAAAATATTCCTTCTGGTTTCCAGCCTTTGACGAGGTTCATTTTAATTTTAATAAAGCTGGGAACCACCCATTGTGACATCACAACAGAAATGATGTCATCATTAATCACCTGATCTGTTTTGGAATGTGACCATTTCAGCAAAGGGTTGTTTGCAGTGTCTGCTGCACTTATGCATCTTTTTGTTTTCCAAGACGATATTACTTATGAAAATAACTGCTATAAGATAAAAGCATAAATTCTTCTGAACTGATTTCATGTTAATTTTATATGAAATGGTAATTTTCAAGAATGTGCTTGAAACATGCCACCCCTACAGCAATAATGGTTATCTTGAGGCCGCCATTATGAAACTGAAAAAAATACATTGCAAGAAATTACTTTCCAAGCTTGAGAGCATGCCAATGAATTTCAAAAAACTCTACTGGACAAATCTGACTACGAGAAATGGTAGTAAATTGAACCATGTAAGTGGAATTTGCTGTTTCTTTATCCTTTAAGTATAAACTTCGAAAAACCACTTGCTGGAGTGCCTCAACACGAGAGTAGTCATTTAATTCCTTGTTTAAAGTGAGCAACTAAGAGCTAAGTTTTCATGGCGCTATGGATATAGTCGAACCCAAAATGATATGGCATGCATCGCCTTTTATCCTTGGTCTTTAAATTGTAAGTATTTGAACTAACAAGCGCATATGAAAACGGTGTAGACCCAAATCAAATTGCTCCTACTCCCATAGGAGCAGTCTCCTTCTTTAACCAAGGTTACCACTGTTTGTCCAGTATATGGACTGACCAGAGGCCTAACCTATTTTAAAATGCCTAGCGTCCCAAAAATGGGACATAGGCAAACAGTGCATACCCAGATCAGACGCCGCAACATGCGGCGTCTGATCAGGGTCTACACTTTTTGCACAAGACAAATGGGTATTTCTCCTTAAATAAAATAAAAATGATAAAAATTGACTAATCTCGACACCCTTTAATTGACAAATGGACTGATCCAATGCTTAAGGACAGAAGAGGCCACTGGGCATAACTGGGTTAATGATAATTCTGGGATAATTAGTCTTATTTCTCCATGAAAAACCTATGTTGTAACCGCTCATCAGAGCCGTCTCAGCGAGACGTTTCAATGAAGGATGTTTAAACCATCTTCTCTGTTTTAAAATATGTACGCTCCAGGAGATGATGTATATAAGCCACAAGCTTAACTATCAAATCTTGATCTATTGTCATGTTTTTTGTATGTCTTTATATAGTGTTGTAAAATAATCTTAGATAAGATAGTGTTTAAACCTAAACTTTTGAAGGGTCACAACATAGGTTTTAAAGAAATCTTTGTCACTTACCAGGAATAAGATGAGCCGCGACACGAGAAAACCAACATAGAGGCTGTGCGCCCAGCGCAGACTCAGATCAGCCTGGGCATTCGCCCAGTCCGATCAGTCTCTTCGCTAAGCGCTTAAAGGGTAGCTAATTCAGAGTCTAAGCTAGCTCCATTCGGACAGCGAAGACTCTGATCAGTCTGGGCGGATGCCCAGGCTGATCTGAGTCTGCGCTGGTCGACAACGACTTTGTTGGTTTTCTCGTGTCGCGGCTCGGATAGGGAAAATCAGAAACACATATAGCACAATTTATTTTTATTTAACAACATGCAAACATAAAAGTTTTAGAAGAAAGATTGACAGAAATTAATAAACAAGAAAAAAAAAACGCATATACTTATACACAGAATAAGTGATTATCAAACAAATAAAAAAAAACATCTAATTAACGTAAATTCGGGTTAAGTCGTCAGGCTCATTAAGTCGTCACTTTCCTTTCTCACAATGCTCTCTTTGCCTACGTCATCAAAGAAGTGAAGGAGCGGCAAAAATTGAAAATAAAATCATTCAGCTCTTATATTCTTTTGTCATAAATATTATTGTTTTTAATATTTACAAGATATAAGGTGTTATTTAGGGGCACTGTTTTTCGACCCTGATCAAAAAGTGGGCGACGGAATAGTCCAGATTTAACGGGTTACGGCGAATGAGTTTTAAAGCTTTCCGATGCGGCCACGTGCCATAGTAAAGTGCTCGGCCTTGAGAAGAATGGTAAAAGAAGCGAAAGAGTGATTTTCCTTGTACCAAATCATGCATTCAATAAAATATTTACTATGAAAGAGCACTGACGACCTAATAAGACATCTGACGACTTAATGTGACATTTTTATGTATTCTTGCCTCCACTCTTTACCACTAGATACCGAACAGATCTATAAATCGCGAGAATATTTCACCTCATCAAAGCGACTGTATTGATGTTACTATAGAAATGAATTTTACTTCCGTGGAATTTATCGATGTGTAAACGCCGGCGAATCTCTCACAAACTGAATAAAGCCCGAAAGGCTTTTTGCTATGTTTGTGGAAGATTCGCCGGCGTTTACACATCGATAATGTCCACAATATTTAATGCCTTAAAATTCCAACTGTATCATGAAACATGGAAAATAGTTGTAAATCGTTGATTTCAGAAGCTTGCGGAAAAATAGCTCTATGAGATTATGGTGCTGGAATTTACGAAGTATAAAGTTTTTCTTCTGGCCAATCAAATTGCACGAAACGAACTAAGTTGGAATTATTGAGAAGTATGGGGTGGTGGTAGCACCTTGCAAGCATCCTCGAACAACATTGGATACTTTTTATAGCAGCAAGCATATCTAAACGTTCTCTCTCTCACTCTCTCTCTCTCATTCAAATTATTCAATTTCTTATTCCTATTATCTAATTTTCAGCAATGCCTTCAAGGCCTGGTTCCAAAGGATCCAAAGCTTCTGCAGGCAGTTAGTGAGGTCTCAGACTTTGCAGATGCGCAAGCTCATCTGAGGCATAGTTTGAATAAACTGCTTAGAACCGCATCCCATGTTTCCTGGAACACTAGAAAGAAATGCACATAAGAAGGAAAGCATGCACAAACAGACATACCTCCCTCCCCCTCCTCCTCCCCGCCCCCTCCCCCACACACGCACATATGGTTATGATTTCAGTGCTCATTTATTGAATTATCTTCGTCGTGATAGAGTTCTGTTCTTTATATTACGTGTTATTGCTTGCAAGAGGTCGATTTAATTGATTAAAAAATAAGTTTCCTTTCCTTTTTTTTTTTAAAGAATCCACGAATTTTATAACTTAAGAGCCTACTGACGACATTCCAGTACATAAGATGACGACTTAATATGTAATGTCATATATAGTCGTCAGGTCCACCTTTCTGTCATTCCTTGATTTTTCACGAAAAAAGTTCGTGTTTCAGGAATAATTGAAATAAGTAATCGTTTAGATTAATAATTCTGGTACTCGTTGCAAAAATCCGTTCTCAAATACCTTTGTTCGTTTGTGCTTAGTAATACAAAATATGCGGCAACCTGACGACTTAATGTGCATTGACGTTACATAATGTAGAAACTGAAGGTAAAAATAAAATAAAAAAAAAACAATAATAATAAAAATGAAATAAATTCCAGTTTTTTTTTAGTTTTTTTTACAACTACATTTTTAAAAATAAATAGTGACAAAATATATAATGTAAATGAATCGTGACACGATAAGCAAGATGTACTCTGTGAAGAAATATATCAGTCTGCAAAACAGTTTGACTCGCGTTTTTCCGTTGTTTTACTCTATGGATTTCTCAGGATCCATACATTTCCAATTCAAACAGAAAAGACTGTATAATCAGAGAAATTAATCAAAATGGGATCTACTCTTGATGAAAAGAATTTGCTCACAAGAGGAGCAAATTCTTTTCTTTAATAGATTCCCATTTCGAAGGAAGGTTGAATGAAAACTGTAGAGTTGTTCCCATGAAAGTGTACTAATTACCCTTAATGGAAAGAATCTTTAGAGAGAAAGTTCTTTCCTTTATAATAAGATTAACTCTTATGAGAATATAGACAAATTCAGTTGACTGTCGTTATCTCAAACATTGATATCTCAAAATACCCTATCATATCAAGAATAGTTTAAATACATAATACTTTTTTTCTTCATATTTCAAGTTCAGCTCCTGTTATTTCAAACTACTGGTACCTCAAAGTAAATTTTCTAGGACCAGAAAATTTACTTCGAGATGTCAGTATTTTAGACGAACGTCGACTTTGAGATATCGATAGCTGACTGTATATCAATGTCAGAGTGGCCTCCCTTGGTGGCATATATGGATTTCTTCTTTTCTAATAAAGTCTGCGCCTATGGATGCGTTCCGCTGAGGTGCGGGGGTAACGTCGATATGAAAATTGAAATATGATGATGATAATAAA
>CAXDIV010000021.1:0-26341 GCA_963989385.1 Ctena decussata
CATGAGCCCCCTCATCAGGATCTACGCTGTTTGCAAATTTTGCTAATTTCGTCACTGGGGCTTAATGAGTTAATTTAAATGGGTATGTACATATGTACTCTTTCAGGGTAAGCAACTCTGCTAGCTACATTTTTGCCTCCCTTATCAATAGACATCAATGCTTTAAGAAAATAATTTGTTTCCATTGCAGGGCTCGAAATTTACACTCGTCCGCTCGTATTTACGAGTAGCTGATCGGTAAGGACGCGTGGAAATTGTCATTGACTTGCCCTGCCGGACGAGTAGGTTTTTCCTCCATGAAAATTGTCTAATCATGCCGTTCAGGAAAAGCACTTTACAAATCGATCAAATTACAGCCAACAAATATTGACTGTAACGCAAAAAGCATGAAATCCCGCATCGTGTAATCTAAAAATGAAAACGGAAATGGCAAACTGTAAATAAACGGTGCGCCTGCGCATATCGAACATCGACCTGATGAGGATTCGCACCAACGCGGTTTCGCCTAAGTTGTTTGCGCTCTATAACTGCATGATTACAAATGCATAATCCAACTCAAATAGTTGTATAGGACATTATTTTCACGTCCTCTCTTGAATAAAGCAGAAAAAATCTACTTTGGTGCAGAAATCTTTATTAACGAAACCTCTTTGGCAAAACCTGAATTGGGACGAAACCATATACCTACGGAAAGTACCGGAAATAACCGAGTGAAAATGAAAGTGAAAGTAGAATTCATTCGAGGGAAAAATGAGTGATATCAGACAGTTTTTAAGGACGAGTAGATTTTTGAAAGGACGAGTAAAAAATTGAAAGCACTTGCCCTGCAGGACAAGTATGTTCACAAAAAATTTTCGAGCCCTGCATTGGCTGGATGGATGGATGACTTGGGATTTTACGTCCTTTTCAACAGTATTTCAGTTGTATCGGGACGATTGGAGGGTGATTATGGAAGGCTGTGTGCAATGGAACCCTGTTTATGGTAGGAAAGATTATTACTTCAAGCGGGGCTCGAACCTGGTATGCTAGGTCATAAGGCCAGCCCTTAACCCATTGAGCTATCAGGGCTGGTTTCCATTGGAGTAAATTCGTTCCTTAAAGGTTGGAAGAGCTTCATCAGTCTTGGAAGCAAACAGGAAATAATAGAAAATTATCTCCCTTTGTAAAAATGGCAGAAAAACATGGTGGTGTATCCTTACTCCTTAAAATAATGGAAAAAAAAATTCTTGTTGGCATTTTTGTGCTAATATTTGAGTTAACTATGGTAGACTCATAGAGCCACATTGAGTAAACAGATCAGGTACATTGTGTAGCTGGTAATTCAGTGCTCCAGATAAGAAGGAGCAACAGAGATTATTTTTAGACAGTTATCCTTATTGCTGCATAAAAACATACATTGTGACCCCTCATTAGAACCTCCTCGTCGAGATGGTTCTAATGAGGGGTCACAAGATATGTTTTCGTTGAGAAATAAGGAAATTATCTCCGAATTTTAAATCTTCAAAATGGCACCTAATCTGGAGCCCTGCGGTATGACTCATTTTCCTGTCATTGCCATACTGCTGGCTTAGGCTCTTGTATTGATTACTGGCCTGGAATTATGCTTGGAACTGAGGCAGAGCTCTAGATAAATGGTAATTCAAGGACACTTTTTGTCTCGCCTGCGGCTGAGAAATAAAATTACCCATAATATGCGTATATATTGGGACACCTGAAAATAATAAATTTTCCTTTGGGACAAATGGAAAATTTAATATTTTAGGTGTCCCAATACTTAAGCACATTGGGGCGTAATGTGTATATATATATATTGGGACACCTGAAAATAATAAATTTTCCATTTGGGACTAATGGAAAATTTATTATTTTAGGTGTCCCAATACTTAAGCACATTGGGGCGTAATGTGTATATATATATATTGGGACACCTGAAAATAATAAATTTTCCATTTGGGACTAATGGAAAATTTATTATTTTAGGTGTCCCAATACTTAAGCACATTGGGGCGTAATGTGTATATATATATATTGGGACACCTGAAAATAATAAATTTTCCATTTGGGACTAATGGAAAATTTATTATTTTAGGTGTCCTAATACTTAAGCACATTGGGGCGTAATGTGTATATATATTGGGACACCAGAAAATAATAAAATTTCCATTTGGGACAAATGGAAAATTTATTATTTTAGGTGTCCCAATACTTAAGCACATTGGGGCGTAATGTGTATATATATATATTGGGACACCTGAAAATAATAAATTTTTCATTTGGGACTAATGGAAAATTTATTATTTTAGGTGTCCTAATACTTAAGCACATTGGGGCGTAATGTGTATATATATATATTGGGACACCAGAAAATGATAAAATTTCCATTTGGGACAAATGGAAAATTTACTATTTTAGGTGTCCCAATACTTAAGCACATTGGGGCGTAATGTGTATATATATATATTGGGACACCTGAAAATAATAAATTTTCCATTTGGGACAAATGGAAAATTTATTATTTTAGGTGTCCTAATACTTAAGCACATTGGGGCGTAATGTGTATATATATTGGGACACCAGAAAATAATAAAATTTCCATTTGGGACAAATGGAAAATTTATTATTTTAGGTGTCCCAATACTTAAGCACATTGGGGCGTAATGTGTATATATATTGGGACACCTGAAAATAATAAATTTTCCATTTGGCACAAATGGAAAATTTATTACATGTATTTTAGGTGTCCCAATATTTAAGCACATTAGGCCCTAATGTGCTTAAATATTGGGACACCTAAAAACAATTAATTTTCTATTTGGGACAAATGGAAAATTTATGGTTTTTAGGTGTCCCAATACTTAAGCAATTTAGGATATTCTCAGTGCTTCAGATAAGAATGGGTAACAGGAATAATTTAGGGATAATTTTCCATATCATATGTGTGACCCCTCATTAGGACTGCTCTGTTTTCCATATCTCTGCATAAATACCCTAAATATGTTGTGACTCCTCAGAACCATCTAGCTGAGACAGTTTTAGTGAGGGGTCACAACATATGGTTTTGTTGAGAAATAAAGAAAATTGCCTCTGAATTACACCTCATTCCCCATATAAATGGTAATCCATTGACACTGTTTGTCTTATATTCATTTGGTTATAAGATCAGGGGCCGTATTCATAAAGCAACTTAAGTCGTTGCTATGCTGTTGCTAAGGGTAAATTTCTATGTTGGAGATTCCCTACAACTATGAAATTTGGTCTGGAGGAACAGTCTTTGTAAGACTGTTCCTCCAGAGCAAATTTCATAGTTGTAGGGAATCTCCTTTATGGAAATTCAGCCTTAGCAACAGCATAGCAATGACTTAAGTCGTTTTATGAATACGGCCCCAGGAGTTTAGGAGGCATGAACTCTGTGTTGAGTTTTCTGGTTTAGCTTTGTTTTGTGAACAGGCGAGACACCGCATTTCATAGAATTTGTGTTTTTTTCTGACCATGTTTCAGGAAACTGGTACTGCTTTTCTGGAATTAAACTACAGGAGTGAAAGACAGTCAACATGTTGAAAAGGGTGGCGTGCTGAAGTTAGTCAGAGCTACCTTTGGTCAAATAGTGCATCATTTTGAAGTTGGTGTGTGCGGGGCTGTTTTGGGCTGGGTGAGGGGGGGGGGGGGGGGGGGGGAGGGGGCATGCAAGCACATTTTCAACACTCACAACCCCTCTGTATTTGGATCTGAATTATGGCATATACTTGTACTGTCAGTATTGGCCTTAAATTAGACTGGCGGATTATTATAGTACTTGGAAATCTATATTAGAATTGTATTTACTATTTGCAGGACATTGTATTTCCGATAAAAGCTGGACATTGTATTTCCGATAGTATGTCTCTGTGTACAATTGACTTCTCTGAGTCATATTGTATTTAACGGAAATAACCTGACATACGGTATTTCATGAGCAAACAGTGTAGACCCTGATCAGACTGCTCCTGAGGAGCAGTCTGATCAGGATCTACTCTGTTTGCCAGCAGTTTGATTAAACATCCCATAATACAACATAATTGATTTATCGGAATTCCAAGAAAAAAGGACATGGCAATAGTCCTAGCAGGGTCTTAATTAACACTTACAGTAAAACCGTAATGCCTTTAATCGGCAGAGCTTTGGATATTGCGGTGGAATTTTATTGGCTACGGGAGTGATTTTTAACAATTATCTCGGAAGCTTTCAGTTGCAAGGTGATAATTCTGGTAAATTGATATTGGGAGTGAAATAAAAATGGTTTCAGTGGTGTTTTGTGATGGGCATTGATTAGCACTTTGATGGATTGTAACTTGGGAGGTTTCTTTTAAAAGCTCTGTTTCCAGTTTTCCTGATGAATTTTTAAAATGATCTGAAGTACCTGTTGAATCCGCTGAGTGGTCCACAGGACCTGCAAGTTTGATCAGAAATGCATAATGTCACTTCAAGCCCAAGCTCATAGGGAGGCCGATCATCTGGCGCTATACTCTTAGTCTTATTTTTGAATTCTCAATATGATATGGCCAAATTTGGGGCCTCTGGATCTTGTGCTCCGGTATAAGGTCGATTGAAAAATAAATCTAGGTCTAAATGCTTTTAAGCACCAAAACAGGAAAATAGTTGAATTTGCAAACAGTGTAGATCTAGATGAGGCAGTTCACAATGAACTGCCTCATCTAGATCTACACTGTTTGCTTTCTTTAAAATGATATATATCTTGGATGAAACATTTACTCAACTTTTGCTGTTGTAAATTTTGTTGTCTGTGTTTTTTGCACTTTAAGGGTTAAAAAGTTTCTTCGCCTTAGAATGGAATCAAACATATTTGTCACCACTTGAAGTAGGGAACCACAAATAAACCATGGTACCGTAATCGACCCATTTACAGCACCTTGCGCTTAACTTTTTCAAAATTGCAACAAAAAGATGTGGTTAAAATGTATTTAATAACCGCACACTCAGAACAATGAAATGCAGGGTGACTGGAAAGAGGCAACATGGGTAGGACTGGAAATACTTTGTGTTTATACTTTTCATGAGTTCCCTGTTAATTATTGGGTTTTGTGAGAGTTTCAAAGAAAAAGCAGTGTGCGCTTGTGCAGTTTGTCCGGAAATGGCCTTGGTGTGCGGTTATAGGGGCATGTGCGGTAAATGGGTCGATTACGGTATATGTTTTATATTTCAGGATGTGAGTGTTGCTAGGCAACGGTGATGTCATCGTATGATGAACTGCTCAAACAAGTGGCAAGTCTAAAATTAGAAAACTCTCAGCTTCACTTAGAGCTACAGGGCAACTCAAGTCACTTGACCAAACTTGAAAATGAGGCTTCCAACTTGAAGGATGTTCTAGATCATGTACAGGTGACCTCGACCTCAGGAATGCAGGATGATGTGGAATACAGTTTTGCGGACGAGACGATGTGCCGGGAGCACATGGCCGAGGGACTCGCAACTAATTTTGGTGAGTGTGATCAACAAGGTTCAATTTAACACTTTGAAGACCTTGGGTCATATTTATAAAATGACTTAAGTGGTTGCTATGCTGTTGCTAAGGCTAAATTTCTATGAAGGAGATTCCCTACAACTACGATATGAAATTAGCTCTGGAGGAGCCGTCCTTTTCAAACAACTATGAAATTTGCTCTGGAGAAACAGTCTGAAAAGGACTGTTCCTCCAGAGCACATTTCATAGTTGTAGGGAGTGTCCTTCATAGAAATTTAGCCTTAGCAACGTCTTAAGTGGTTTTATAAATACGACCCCTTGTATGAATTGCGGGTCTTTGTAATTCTGAGGCCCAATTTCATGCCAAGCTTAGTACTAGTACATGAATAAGCATTCAAAACAGCAAAAGTATACATTGACGCTGACGGTAAAATAAACCACGGACTTGTCAATATGAATTATAGCTGTGAAGTGAAACTGGGCCTAAGAGGTAGGCACCTATTAGGTGTGCTTTGTTGTCTTTTGACAATTCTTGTTTACAATCACATAAACCACAAATTTTGCTGGTATTGTACAATTCTTTGATAAGTATCAAAGTGTTAAGTAGATACTTGATCGGCAGTCACAGTGATCAGGCAACAACAAACAAATTCACATTCTGGATTTGGCCTAATTTGTGTAAAAAATGTCATTATGGTAACTGACAGCTATTTTACTTCATTAAAGTGTCACCCCCAAAAGATCACAGCCACTGTCCTTCTTTTAACCAAAATAATTGGGGCACATAGTAAAAAATCCTAGTATTGGGACAGACCAGTCTGAGTAAATAGTGCAGATCCAGATCAGACTGCTCTGATTAGGGTCTACACTGTTTGCCATTCCATCTGCATCTTTTGGGCACCTTTCTGCATTGTAAAGCCTAAACCTTCAATTTTTTGAACATTTATGGTAATTATGTTAGGTGCTCCAATTTTAAATTTTTGCTGTAACCAGTCCTGTACAGTGATGTATCAGACAAGCATACAGTGCAGGCCCTGACTAGGCTGTTAAATTCAGTTTGGTTAAGATTTGAAGCAGTCTGATCAGGGTCTGCACAGTTTGCTCGCATTGTTGAATGTCCTGTCTTGATTTTTAGCTCGCCTGAATGAAGTTCAGGAAGAGCTATTGTACTACTCCCGGCGTTGGCGTTAGCGTCGGCGTTAGCAAAATGTTAAAGTTTTACGTTAAAGTTTCTATGTGATGGACAAGGCGCTGTTAGGCGAGCTATCCTGGCCCTGTGACAGTTCTTGTTTGGATTATTTTAGCCCTCACGTGTTATTATACAAACAGGGAGTGGGCAAAGAGGGCGTATAACAGTGAGTGGGAAAAGGGGGCAAGGTCACTATTTGTATACTTGAAAGGTGAAGGTCATATTTGGTCAGTGAAGAGCCTTCATTGTGGATTTACAGCACAGAAGGCTCTGATTAGGCTAAATGTATATGGCCAGTCTGGTTAAGTTCCAGACTTTTTTCTCTCGCTATATGAAATTTTGCAGTCTTGTTCCAGCTTTGTTGTTTGTAATTTCTTTGAGCGACACAAAAAACTTACAGGGTCCTCAGTTCACATGCAAACTGAGAAGACCCGGACCAGTCTGTTTATCCATGCAGACTGGTCAGAGTCTTTCTGTTTGCCCACACCATGTTTTATCTTTAACACTTTAAAGGTAGGTTCCTGTATTTTGGAATGCATCATAATTTTGATGATTTTTTATCCAAGTTGTTGGAAAGCACTTCTAAAGAGGAAATGAATAAGTTTCAGTAAAAAGTGTAAATAAAAAAATTGTAGAAAAGTCATTTTGCAAGGGATTGCCTAACTCTGCTTCGCACACCAGTTAGCGCTATTTTTAGTTCGCGCCAAAAATAGATAACATAGCTGACGTAATGCTGCATAGCATTTTGGGATAGTTTTAGCCCATCCGCCTTGCCAGGACCTCTGGAAGAGCTCACGGCAAGAGAAAATTAACCGTTGGCAAATGACATAAGAAACTGCGGACTTGTAGACATATATACATATTTATTTTTAGAACTGGAATTCCAACAAAAGAAAATAAATGAAAGGGAAAACGACTATTTTCTACATCATCTGACGATTTTCTCAGTAGCAACAGTTTCAGAAAAATAAGAGAATTCAATACTACCCAGAAGAAGACAAAATTATTTTGTGAACATAATTGTTATCGCTAGGCCAGGAACCTACCTTTAAACACCAGTGACAAAAATAGCATAATTTGCAAACAGCATAGATCATGATGAGGCGGCTCTTAATGAGCCGCCTGATGTAGATCTACATTGTTTGCCCTCTAGTCTTTGAATTCTCAATATGAAATTTCTTGGACAAGGCATTTTCTGAATTTTTGCAGACGTAAATTTTGTCGTCTGCTTTTTGGTGCCTAAATGGTTAAGGAAAATACAGGTGCAAAAGAAAAGGAAGGCCTATACTGTTTTCTTTGTGCTGCGGCTCAGCTCTGTTTGTGGTTTGATTGAACTCATTTTGGACTTTTTGATAAAAGTCTTGTGTACAATAAAACATGATAAAACTTCAGATTGACACTTGGTTGTCACTACTAATATACTAGGCAAAATTTGGGGATTATTTCTGTTTTAAATATGTTATGGGACCTCGTCAGTGAGGCAGTTCTGATGAATTACCACAACATATTTTTTGTGGATAAATAAGGAAAAGAATATTATCTGTTGAAAAAGAAAAGGCTTCATTGATTTTTGTCCCCAACATTTGAAGCTTAGGTGGGGCCCAACACTTGGTAATCACCAGGTTATGGCCTATGTAAGGTATTGTATTTTTAAAGATTCATTTTGGAAATTGATGAAAAAGTATGAATTGGCAGATCCAGGTGTGGGATTTAAGTTGCATTGATGCAAGTCCATGTTTTCCTCATTGTTATATACAGATGTCACTTTTTGGGGGTCCCAGGTCCAAGCCCTGCCATAGGTAGGAATCTTTTCAGTCATAAACGGAATTCCAGTGCACACAGACTTTCGTTATCACCAACCCATGGTCATGATATGACTGAAATACTGTTAAAAAGGATGTAAAAAGGATGTAAAATCGCAAGTCATCCAGCCAGCCATCTGTACTGATCTTGCACATCTTTTGTACGAAAGCTGAGAAATTTTCATTTGGATATGCTCAGCACATTTTTCTTCAAGCTTGGCCAGCCATCTTCATCAAAAACTTGATAGTACCTTATAGTCAATGTCCAAATACAAGAGGTCAGTACCTGTTGCGAGAACATTTTGCTGCCATGACAACTTGTGACTTCCATTTTTCTTCCTTGGACGATGAAGCCCTTCTTAACCCATTCTATTCGGGATACTACTTTAGGGGTATCAGGAGAAACAGTTTGGATCCAGATCAGGCCCCACATAGGTGGGGCCTGATCTGAGATCCAAACTGTTTGTAGCTTAGACATCATTTCTGCAAGAGTTAGTTAGACCAGTATTGCCAGAATTTTCTTGATTTTTGATGCAGACGACAATTTCAGCAGACGACAAAAAATACCCAGAATGCAATGGGTTAAATGGGCCTTGAAGAAAAGAATTTTTTCCCATCCTCAAGCCTTGGACTTCTTGGTTATATGTCCAGAGGCTTCGGTGATAATTTTGAAATTTAGCATTTTCATTTGTAAAAAATTCAGTGACCAAGTGAGTGAAACCATAGGTCATATTGAGATGGGACCTCTGTTTAAAGCCTCATCTGAAAGACTGGAGAAACAGGGCATTGTAGCTTTGACCCCTGGATTGGATTAGTAGTCCAGTGGTGATCCATTTGACACCACTGCGGCTCCTCATCATAAAAAAGACGTGGCTCGTCAGGTTTCTTGTAGGAGCCCAGTAATTGAATTTAGATCTGCCTAAAGCTTAAAGTAAGTTTGTTATTGTGTACATTCGAAGCAATTGATTTGATATGGAAAGTCAAGTTTTAGTTTACTGGGCTACTGTATTAGCCCTTAATGCGCCCAAAAGCAGACGACAAAATTTACGTCTGCAGAATTTCGAAAAATGTTTCGTCTAAGCGATATCATATTGAGAATTCGAACACTAGAGGACAAACAGTGTAGATTCAGATGAGGTGGCTCATTATGAGCCACCTCATCTGGATATACACTGTTTGCCAATTCTTGGCGCTTTAAGGGTTAGGTAGATACTAGTAGCAGGTGTGAGATTCGAAGGAAAATGGAAAAGACAAACTTCCTGTAACATTTCCATTCTGTTCAAGGTATGTTCAACGCAATTGTATAAGCTATTTCATTGCTTATTGAGTCTTCGTAGTGCAGGATATTGGAATTAGGGGTTACTTTAACTCTTTAAGCACCAGTGACGAAATTAGCAGAATTAGCAAACAGTGTAGATCCTGATGAGGCAGCTCATGATGAGCTGCCTCATCTAGATCTACACTGTTTGCACACTAGTCTTTGAATTCTCAGTATGAAATGTCTTGGACAAGGCATTTTTTTATGGCCCCGTGACGATAGTCAGGGGGCATTAAGATTTGCTCCTGTCTGTCCGTCTGTCCGTCCTTCCGTTCATCACACTTTACGGTATAGAGTTTGTGTAATCAACTCCTCCCACAGTTTTCAGTGGATCTTTTTCAAACTTCACATACATGTTGTGGACATATTGAAGATGTGCATGTGGGTTTTTGGTTGGAGCTAGAATTAATTTTGACAGAATTACGGCCTTTTGAACTTAGTCATTTTAGGCAAATTTTTGCATTGTAGGGTGTGTAGTTTGTGTAATGAACTTCTCCCACAGTTTTAAATGGATCTTTTTCAAACCTTGCATACATGTTGTGGACATATTGAAGATGTGCATGTGGGTTTTTGTTGGAACAAGAATTGATTTTGACAGAATTACGGCCTTTTGAACTTAGTCATTTTAGGCAAATTTTTACATTTGTAGGGTGAGAAGTTTGTGTAATCCACTCCTCCCTCAGTTTTCAATCGATCTTTTCCAAACTTTGCATACATGTTATGGACATATTGGAGATGTGCATGTGGGTTTTTGTTGGAGCTAGAATTGATTTTGACAGAATTAAAGCCTTTTGAACTTAGTCATTTTAGGCATATGTTTGCATTGTAGGGTAAGTACTTTGTGTAATCAACTCCTCCCATAATTTTCATTGGCTGTTTTTCAGACATTGGAGACTTGTTGTGGACACAGTGAAGATGTGCATGTTGGTTATGATAGGAAAAAAATAATTTTGAAGATATTATGGCCTTTTAAACTTAGTCATTTTGGGCTGCATTTTGCACTATAGGGTATAAAGTTTGTGAAATGTTTTCAGTGGATTCTTTGTAAATAGCATTTGTGCTTGAAAGGTGCTTTAGGGATGTACACATGTCCTGTGACAGGCGCTGCATGGGGGCATCATTAGTGTCTTACAGACACAATTTTCTAGTTTAATTTTAGCAGACATTTTTGTCTTATGCTTTTTGGTACTTAAAGAGTTAAGATGCAGAGCTCCAGATACATGTAAGACGGGGGATTGAGAAAAATTCAAAGATAATTTTTCTTATTTCTCATTGAAAATATATGTTGTTACCCCTCATTAGAACCTTCTCTCTGAGACAGTTCTAATTAGGGGTCACAAATATGTTTTAATGGAGAAATCCCTAAATTATTCCTGTTAACCCTTCCTATCTGGAACACTGAAATATTAGGTAAAATTCTAAATTATAGAAGTCCGCAAAATGAGCAGCAGGTTATAAAAACCATGATGAGACCAATATTATTATATCAGCAACATTACCATAAAATTTCTAAACATAATGTTACCTAAAAACAATACCATGATTGTCCGGAACATGGAATACATTAGTTTTATATAATGTAGAAATGCTTCCAAAGGATGCCGCTGTAGTGGCAAACAGTGTAGACCTGTCCCAGGTTGCTTCCAAAGGATGCCGCTGTAATGGCAAACAGTGTAGACCTGTCCCAGGTTATAAAACTCGAGTATAATCTCAAACTCAAAATAAAGCACACTGATTGGCTGCTTCCGAGCATGTGCTCGGAAGCAGCCAATCAGTATGCTTTATTTTGAGTTTGAGATTATACTCAAGTTTTATAACCTCAGGGCCTGATCTGTGTCTGCACTGTTTGCTCGATCAGACCTGTCTGTCCCAATATTAAGAATGTATATGGTATTGGTTGTATACTGTCGCTATATGCAGCAGGATAAAAAAATCCAAAGTGACCTACATTATTGGAGCATCACTGTAGCCAGTTGCAGAGCCTGGCATCATCAGCGGAGTTATTGAGTATTTGAGTATGATTCACATATGTGGGTGTCACTTTCTGACTGTGTAGTTATTTCCACACTGTATGGATTATTGCCTTTAATAATGTTATTTTCTTTTCCATTGATCTTGCATATTGGATTATCATTTTCTGTCTCAGTGTGGAAGATTGAAATATGTTCTGAAATCTGTGTTTCGTGCTTGCAGTAAAGGTTTGAAGGAAACAGATCTTCGTGAAATTTTATAATTTGGAATTTTGAAAGCATAATTAATCATCCTGGATTTTAATTTTCAATACCGTATTCTACCTAATTAGCGCACATGCCTCTATAAGCGCACGCCATGGCAATTTGTGAGGCATAGGACTATTAATGCACATATTTTTACTGGTTTATCCCTTTGCTTTCTCGTTTACAAGAGCTGAAAATTCAATAGAATGTTTAAGTTTTTACTTCTAAATCTTCTCTATCCTTCTACATGTATATCCATACGAATTTAAAGGTTAAGCATCAGAGAAAAGCTGCTTATAAGCAGCTTTTCTCTGATGCTTTACCTTTAAATTCGTTCCCTTCAATATATAACCTATTGAAATGTGCGCTTATATGAAAGAAAGTTTACTACAAGTATTTGCCGCCATTTTGAAAAAAGCGCACAGGGCGATAATAAGGTCGATTACGGTAGTAATATCATTCTCAATTGTTACAGTTTAGATATTTCTATGTGATTAATTGATTTATGCTCCAAAAAGCATGTTTCATCCTTGTACATGTATTTAAATACGGGTGAAATAATGGTTGTGTTTGGAAAAAGACGGAATTTCTAAAGCAGTGATAGTTAAAAGTGATCTATATTGGATTATTATTATTTTAATGGCTTGTATACGGTAGATACTTCATATTGATAGGTTGCTTTATTTTCCGAAAGTTTATTCTGGGGGCTAGGGCTGCTGTTTGTACTTCCATCAATCAATCCATCAAGTGTCCATCCATCCATCCCATCCATCCATCCGTCCATCCAATTTATTCATCCATCCATCCATCAGATAAGAAGCAGTAACAGGGATAATTAAATTGTCATTTGTCCATATTTCTCCACAAAAATATATGTTGTGTGACCCCTCATTAGAGCTGTCCCTCGAAGACAGTTCTAATGAGGGGTCACATACAACATAGTTAGCGGGGGCTGCGTAGCACAGTCGATAGCACTTCTGACTCAAGAGCCAGAGGTCCCGGATTTGATACCCTGTCCGGCCACTTACTTTCATTTCTCCTTCAGCTGATTTAAGAAGGGCAGTTGTCAGTAACTAGTGAAAGTAAGTGCATTTAGTACTGGTTAACTGCTAAGTAGATCCAAGCCTGCCCGGGAATAGTGTGGTTAAGTTAACTGACCGTCCCGACATGACCAAAGCTGTATACCGTGGACGAAAAGCAATAACACTACAACAACATGTGTTTGTTAAATGAAAATAGTTGAATTTGCAAACAGCATAGATCTAGATACGGTTGCTTATACAAAGCCCTTGAATTTGCAAACAGCATAGATCCAGATGAGGTGGCTCATATGGAGTCTCCTCATCAGGATCTACACTGTTTGCCCTGTATTGGTTGAATTCGCTTCATAATATTATACATTTAGGAAACATTTTATTGTCTGCTTTTTGGCACTTTGAGGGTTAATCAATAGATTTTGGACAGTTTGACTCCAAGATAATCCCCAACATTGATTCTGCATTGATTTTGTTTCTAAAACTGCTTGGACAAGAGCCTTTTCCTTGATTTTGTTAATCTTTGCTATCAGTCCAGGCTACCATTAACTAATAAATTGCCAAATTGACTTACTTGAAGTAAAAAGTTTTAGGATTTCCTAACCCGGGAGTCGTTTGGGTGTTCCATTCTCTTTTGTATTTAGGGTGACCCCTGTAAGAGAACACCCCTGTAGGTTCTGCTTGGGTTGGGCTGCGGTTGGGTTGCTGTCCTAAGGATTTCTTTGCATGTCCTCAGACTGACAACCCTAGACATTAGACAAGTTAATGATGTCCCAATTTGCTCGTAGATCACCTTAGCTCATAAGAACTGAGAAATAAAACTACATATCCCAAAATTAATTAACATTGAAAACCCCACCATATTGTAGAAGGATGGATTGATGACTTACAATTTTACGTCCATTTCACCAGTATTTCAGTCATATCAGGTCAATGGGAGGTGATAATGAAAGGCTGTGGGCAGTGGAACCTTAGTTACTGTTGAAAAGATTTCTGTTCAGTTTTGAACCTGGGAACCACTAGATCAGCAGGCAGGGGCTTAACCTATTGTTAGCCACCAGAATGTGGCGTCTGATCTGGGTCAACACTATTTGCTTACAGGAATTTCTATGCAAATTGCAATAAAAATGAAAACATGTACTAGAACCCCCCCCCCCCCAAAAAAAAAAAAAAAAAAAAAGAGATGGACTATTCTAGATAATAAGGGTGGACAAGTCCACCAATCAAAGAAAGATTAAAGTCCCTTTTCATCAATAACATGTTCTTTTAGGTGAAATATGGTATGAAAGATGAAGGCCAGACTGTTGACCAACTGAAGGTAGATTATATCAAACATTATCCCTTTGATGTCTAATTGAACCCTTTGATCATATCTGGTTCCCTGTTTCTTATAAAATTATCTTGACTTTGATGTTGATCTTAATTTCTGTGTTATAAATATGAAAAACTGTGCAGTTCACATACCCTAATTCTGTGATGATAGAGTGAAGTATTTTTGTCTCGCCTGAGTGCAACTTGCAGAAGCCAGCATCATCCTCGTAAACTTTTGTGACAGTAATGTCCAGGGAGGCAAGCTACATACCGGTAATTTCAAGAAATCCGTTTTAGCTCGCCTGAACGAAAGTTCAGGAAGAGCTTTTGTTGTCACCCTGGCGTCGGCGTCCGCATCAGCGTAGGCGTCGGCGTCCAAACTGGATGTTTTGGTTAAAGTTTTTAAAGACCTATATTTTAACCCATGGATGGGCAAGGCACTGCAGGCGAGCTATCCTGTATGCGGACAGGTCTTGTTGACCATATTTTGTCTTTTTAAGGCACTAGCTAAAGACACAGTAAAACTTCAGTGGCTCAAACCCTGATGGCTTATTTACCCTGCCTGGCAAAAATTTTGTCTTGGGTCCCTAGAGGTCACTTAATATAGAAACAAACCGTGGATGGCTAGAACTACCCTTGGCTGGAACTAATTTTCATGGCCCCAAGCCTGTTCAAACATTACTGTGTTACATCATGTGATGTCAAATAATTGTCAGCAAAATTGCAAACAGTGCAAACCCTGATCAGACTGCTCCTAGAGCAGTCTGATCTGGGTCTGCACTGTTTGCTTATAGAACAGTCTCATCTGGGTCTGCACTGTCTCAGCTCTGACATAACGATCCCCTGGTTCTAGGCTCTGAACTAAAAGCGCAAATACATGTAGCTTCTGTATCAATGAATTGCAGCGCTTTTAATAGCTGCTGCTCTGTTTTGAAACAGTTAGCCTGATTGCTTTTTTATGAGGGATGCTGTGTTGATGTGTTTTTTCAGTAGCTTTACATTAATCATGGCTAAGTACAGTGACCTGCTACATGTATATTCCTGATTCTGCTGTTCAGGTTATACGTAGGTCATTATGGAGAAGGAGGGGAAGGAGGTGGGGTAAATTAATGGTTTGAGTTTGATTCTTGGAAAGGGGTTGGGGGATACTCAAATGGCTGTGATAGTTTGATGGAGGGGTTGTGGGGTTATAAGAAGGTATGATCTTGGCAGGCCCAGGGGTGGCAGGGAGTCCCGGGTAGCTCAGCGGGTTAAGTGCTGGCCTACTGATCTAGAGGACCTGGGTTTGAGCCCCTGTTGCGGCAAGAATCTTCCCTACCATAAACAGGGTTCCATTGCGCACAGCCTTTCATTATCACCCTACCATGGTCCTGATATGACTGAAATATTATTGAAGAGGACGTAAACTCTTAAGTCATCTGTCCATCCATCCATCCTGGTGGTGTGGCAGAGAGAGTTGGTGGTGGCAGTGGTGGGTATTGATGGATTGATGACTGGTGATTGTATGTCCTTTTCAATCATATTCCAGTCATATCAGGACAATGGGAGAGAGATAATGAAAGCCTGTTCGCAATGGAACCCCTTTTACGGTTGAAAAGGAATGGAACCTTGAACCACTGGCTCAGTAGGGCAGGGCTTAATCCACTGAGCTTTTGGGCTCCTGGTGGGCCACCAGGAGCCCAACACCTCAGTGGATTAAGCAGGTGGGTACTGAGATACTTTGATTATATTACCCCTTAAATCAATGGACTCTTTCATTGTGAAGGTATTGTCCAAATAGTTATGGTAAACACAGTAGATCTGATACCAATAATCCATTAAGCCTAATTACTGCAGACTGAAAAATTGGAAAAACAATAATCAGTCATGAATTGGTAAGAATCTGTAAGGCAGTTAGTTATTGGTGTTTGCATTGTAACCTCCAGTTACACTCTCAGCAGCCTGGATCCAGACCATCACGTACTGGTGGGGCTCTGGATAAGTGGTGGGGCTGGGGGGTGCCGAAATGTATGTGTGTTGGGGAGGGGGCTTGAAAATATGACATATTTATGGTTCAATTTCAAGAGAATTTTTTTATATTTTTTTCCCTTGAAATATATGTTGTGACATCTCATTAGAATCGCCTCCCCGAGGCGATTCTAATGAGATATCGCAACATATATTTTGAATATTTTGATCTAACCACAATGGATAATTTTTCTCAAACTGTCATCAGATACTTCTTTTTATCTGGCGGCCTACATATTATACATAACACAGAGGCCAAATGGCGGGGCTGCAGCCCCAAAGCTCACCCCCTGGATCCGGGGCTGCTCAGTACTAGTCCCTTTGGTGGTAATTTACAGAGCTCCAGATAGGAAGGGATAACAGGGATAATTCATAGATAATTTTCTTTATTTCTCAATGAAAACATTTGTTTTGAACCCTCATTAGAACTGTCTCGTTGATAGGTAATTTTCCTTATTTCTGAACAAAAACATACGTTGTGCCCGTTCATTAGAATCGTCTCGGCGAGACAGTTCTGATGATCTTTAACGAATATTTTTATCGAAAAATAACTACAATTATCCCTAAATTGTTAGCACTGTTTGCCATGGGTGCTTGACTGCATTGTAAAAATCAAACTGTTCTATTTTAGCATCATTACAGTAATTATTTTTTGATGACCCAATTTTTAGGATTTTTAAGGCAACTATGGTAATGCAGTGCTGCAAAATGTCATGATCCTACTGCAAAATTCAATGACAGACTTTATCTACAGGGATTTATGGAGCCAGATTAGATGAATATTCTAATGCCGGTCTTCATTGATTTCCTATATAATACTTGATGGTGATGCAAGAAATTCAAGACGAGCTAGGTTAACTCCAGTGCATATTATTCATTGATGTAAAAAAGGTATTTACCGTAATCGACCCATTTACCGCACATGACCCTATACCCGCACACCATGGCCATTTGCGAAAAAAAATGCACAAGCGCACACTGCTTTTCCTTTTGAAACTCTCACAAAACCTAACAACCTATCATTATTGTTTCAACAGAGAACTCAAGGCTTGAGTATCATTTTCTGCCCCATAGAAGATATAAACTCACAGTATTTCCAGTCCTACTCCATATTGTCTCTTTCCAGTCACCCTGCATTTTATTGTTCAGAGTGTGCGGTTATTAGATACATTTTTAACCACACCTTTTTGTTGCAATAATGAAAAAGTTAAGCGCACGGTGCGGTAAATGGGTCGATTACGGTAGGCTATGACTGTAGATTGAGGCTAAGACTGTAGAGTGCTACCCTATTAGGCATCGGGATCTGGTCTTGAATCTGGCTTGTCGGAGTCACTGTGAGCAGTACTATATCTGTTTGGTGGCAAGAGGATGAATGGGTTTGGGGGAAGGGGTGGAAGGGGGTCCCTCCAAAACAATCTCAAAATTCTAGACCAGTCTTGTAAGACTGGTCTGAAAAAAATCTTATTACAGAAATTTACAACTGATTTGGTAGTTGAATAGTTGAGGTCATTGTAGGTGAGTGTATTGTGGATGGTTTGGGTGGGGGATGAGTGGGGAGGGATTTGGGAGGTAAAAGGTACCTGTAAGTCTTTGTTATGGCTGAATTATTTCAGTAAAGACTCAGACCAGCTGGTACAAATATCAGAGCTCTAGAGAAGAGGGAGTATTTGATGATAATTAAGGATAATTTTTTTTATTTCTCATCAAAACCATATGTTGTGACCCCTCATCTGAACCGTCTCGTTGAGACGGTTCAGATGAGGGGTCACAACATATATTTTTATGCAGAATTAACAAAAATTAACCCTAATTATCACCAAATACTCCCTCTTATCTAGAGCTCTGAATATTATTTCAGACATATACAAGCCACAACACAAGAAAACCAACAAAGTGACATGTGTGCCGTGCTAAGACTCAGATCAACCTGGGCATCTTGGGCATCTACCCAATCTGAGCAGAGTCTTTGTTGTCAGCACGGAGGTAGCTTAGACCTTTAACTACATTTTGAATGCATAGTGAAGACTCTGATCTGGCTGGGTGAATGCCCAGGCTGATCTGAGACTTCACTGGGCGCACTTGCCACTTAGCTGGTTCTATGGTGTTGCAGCTCATTGCTGATTGCACTGTTGGAATGAAAATTGTCTTAGTGCCAAGAGATTTATCATTTACATGCTGCATAGATTGGACTGATAATTATCATGTTTGCAATAATATTATGTACAATATAGGTAATGGTACATTAGACAGAGCCACATGTACAGTAAATGCCTAGATTCCTGAATTCTGTTAAACATGGAAAATCAATTGCATGTGTGTGTGTATAGGGGATAATGGTGGGTGGGGGGGGGGGGGGGGGGGTGAGAGGAAGGGCTTTTTAGGGTATTTATTATTGTCAGTAGGATGATATTGTGCTGTTCATTCAGCTTACAGAAATTTTTCGATCATGTCAGATTGTTCAAAGGATTGTTACACTATAGTGCTGTTTGCTTCATCAAATTAGATATTAATATAATAATTGCTGAAGGCTGTTGCAGTGAGAATATACCATAAAAGTCCTAAAATTTTAACATCTAAAATAATAACCCTTAATGCGCCAAAAAGCAGACAACAAAATTTACGTCTGCAGAAATTTCAAAAAATGTTTTGTCCAAGCTTTATCATATTGAGAACTCAAAGACTGTAGGGCAAACAGTGTAGATCCAGATGAGGTGGCTCATTATGAGCCACCTTATCTGGATCTACACTCTTTGCAAATTCAACAATTTTTCATTTTTGGTGCTTTAAGGGTTAAAAGTTGAACATTCGGGTTTATCAGCAGTGATGCATCCAAAAAGAAAAAATGCGGATGGAATGGCAAACAGTGTAGACCCCTTCAGGAGCAGTCTGATCTGGGTCTGCACTGCTTGCTCATACCCATATGCTTCAATACTTAGAATTTTTTACAGGTAATAACGTAGTAGCCTGTAACTGTTAACTCTTTAAGCACCAAAAAGCAGACGACAAAATTTACGTCTGCAAAAATAAAAAAAAAATGCCTTGTCCATGATATTTCATATTGAGAATTCAAAGACTAGAGGGCACACAGCGTAGATCTAGATGAGGCAGCTCATTATGAGCCGCCTCATCGGGATTTACACTGTTGAGGCGGGATTTACACTGTTTGCAAATTTTGCTAATTTCATCTCTCGGGCTTAAAGAGGGCATACTGTAAAATATGGTATGGTATGATGGGTTGGTATGTGGTATGGTATGAAAATTCTATACCATACCACATACCATACCAAACGGCCATACCAAAAGTATTATTGACCTGTAGTTTAATCTAGATCTGTAGTCTCTGTAAGTCATTAGCAGTGTGACTTTCATAAAAGCATTATACCCATTATTAGCTCACCTGAGCACGAAGTGCTCAGGGTGAGCTTTTGGTATACTGTGATGTCCGTCGTATGTCTGGACGTCCGGACGTCCGTCCGTCAACTTTTGCTTGTGTACACTCTAGCGGGCACAGTTTTGATCCAATCTTTATGAAACTTTGTCAGAATGTTAGTCTTTATAAAATCTAGGCCAAGTTTGAAACTGGGTCATGTCGGGTCAAAAACTAGGTCACTAGGTCAAATCTTAGAAAAAACTTTGTGTACGCTCTAGAGGACACAGTTTTCATCCAAAGTTCATGAAACTTTGTCAGAATGTTTATCCTTATAATATCTTGGACAAGTTCGAAACTGGGTCACGTCGGGTCTAAAACTAGGTCACTAGGTCAAATCTTAGAAAAACCTTGTGTACGCTCTAGAGGTCACAGTTTTCATCCAAAGTTCATGAAACTTTGTCAGAATGTTTGTCCTCATAATATGTAGGACAAGTTTGAAACTGGGTCATGTCGGGTCAAAAACTAGGTCACTAGGTCAAATCGCAGAAAAACCTTGTGTACGCTCTAGAGGACATAGTTTTGATCCAATATGTATGAAACTTTGTCAGAATGTTTATCTCTATAATATCTTGGACAAGTTCGAAACTGGGTCACGTCGGGTCTAAAACTAGGTCACTAGGTCAAATCATAGAAAAACCTTGTGTACGCTCTAGAGGACACAGTTATGATCCAATCTTTATGAAACATTGTCAGAATGTTTATCTTTATAACATCTAGGCCAAGTTAGAAACTGGGTCATGTTGGGTCAAAAACTAGGTCACTAGGTCAAATCTTAGAAAAACCTTGTGTACGCTCTAGAAGGCACAGTTTTGATCCAAAGTTCATGAAATATTGTCAGAATGTTTGTCCTCATAATATGTAGGCCAAGTTTGAAACTGGGTCATGTCGGGTCAAAAACTAGGTCACTAGGTCAAATCGTAGAAAAACCTTGTGTACGCTCTAGAGGACACAGTTTTGATCTAATCTTTATGAAACTTTGTCAGAATGTTTACTTCCATAAATTCTCGGCCAAGTTTGAAAGTAGGTCATGTCAGGTCAAAAACTAGGTCACTAGGTCAAATCTTAGAAAAACCTTGTGTAAGCTCTAGAAGGCACAGCTGTGATCCAAAGTTCATGAAACTTTGTCAAAATGTTTATCCTCATAATATGTAGGATAAGTTTGAAACTGGGTCATGTCGGGTCAAAAACTAGGTCACTAGGTCAAATCGTAGAAAAACCTTGTGTACGCTCTAGAGGACACAGTTTTGATCTAATCTTTATGAAACTTTGTCAGAATGTTTACTTCCATAAACTCTCGGCCAAGTTTGAAAGTAGGTCATGTCGGGTCAAAAACTAGGTCACTAGGTCAAATCTTAGAAAAACCTTGTGTAAGCTCTAGAAGGCACAGCTGTGATCCAAAGTTCATGAAACTTTGTCAAAATGTTTATCCTCATAATATGTAGGATAAGTTTGAAACTGGGTCATGTCGGGTCAAAAACTAGGTCACTAGGTCAAATCTTAGAAAAACTTTGTGTACGCTCTAGAGGACACAGTTTTCATCCAAAGTTCATGAAACTTTGTCAGAATGTTTATCCTTATAATATCTTGGACAAGTTCAAAACTGGGTCACGTCGGGTCAAAAACTAGGTCACTAGGTCAAATCATAGAAAAACCTTGTGTACGCTCTAGAGGACATAGTTTTGATCCAATCTGTATGAAACTTTGTCAGAATGTTTATCTCTATAAACTCTAGGCCAAGTTTGAAACTGGGTCTTGTCGGGTTAAAATCTAGGTCACTAGATCAAATCATAGAAAACCCTTGTGTACACTGTAGAAGGCACAGTTTTGATCCAATCTTTATGAAACATTGTCAGAATGTTTATCTCCATAAACTCTTGGCCAAGTTTGAAACTGGGTCATGTTGGGTCAAAAACTAGGTCACTAGGTCAAATCTTAGAAAAACCTTGTGTACGCTCTAGAAGGCACAGTTTTGATCCAAAGTTCATGAAACATTGTCAGAATGTTTGTCCTCATAATATGTAGGACAAGTTTGAAACTGGGTCATGTCGGGTCAAAAACTAGGTCACTAGGTCAAATCGCAGAAAAACCTTGTGTACGCTCTAGAGGACATAGTTTTGATCCAATATGTATGAAACTTTGTCAGAATGTTTATCTCTATAAACTCTAGGCCAAGTTTGAAAGTAGGTCATGTCGGGTCAAAAACTAGGTCACACAAGATTGCCCAATGGTGATCTTGTTAACATTGTTGTCATGCATTTGATAATGATGGGTATAAAGCCCAAATAATAATTTTGGTATGGTATGTGGTATGGTATAGGATTATCATACCATACCACATACCAATCCATCATACCATACCATATTTTACAGTATGCCCTTAAAGAGTTAACAATACAAGATGTGGCTTCATTAAGAAGCTGTTACCAGCAAGCTACCTGCTGTACAGCATGGTGAAAATTAATTGATATTTGAATGAAATTTATTGACATTTTTGAATTAGCAATAGAGCTGAGTGCAAGAGAAAATAAAGGATTATGATTCACATAATCAGGGGATGAAGTCAAAGCTGCATATATGATGATACATTATTTTTGGTGAAAATTATGGGATATCTTTCCTCATTTCTTTGTTAAAACATGGGGAGTGGTCAAGCAATGGTGCTGAGTAACTTTTTGAGTGCTGGGGCCTCCTTCTACTTTCGTTAGTAGGGCAACGGCCAACAATGCATGCAGTAGGTGCGGGTGGGCATTGTTTGGATACTTTTTCTCTCCCCCATCACATCTTTTCTTTCTCCCTCTCTCTGGCAGACAGACTGAAATACTGTGTCAAAGAGCCGTTTAAAGCCCAAAACAACCAACCAATCAACAATAAAACGTAATGTGCTAAAAAAGCTGTAGGATGTTTATTTTCCCATTTGAAACAGTCATCTGTCTTAGAGACAGATGTAGAGTTTTGGGGTTAATTTGGAATGGAAATACAATCTTATAAATGAATAAGCTCTGTATGTGTATATTGATTTGAATGCAGAAAATAGAGAAAAGTTTGAACTTGAAAATTATTGAAGGCTTGAAGATACTGAAAGGAAAAATGTCTTGATTAGAACTCTTGCTTCCCAAAAACTGTGGGAATTGAAAGGAAGCTCTAATTAAAAAGGGGAACTTGACAACACAGCTAATTAAATTACACGGGTTCTGAAAACCAGTGAAATTGAAGAAACTAGATAATTACAGAAACAAGGAATTGGAAGACATTTGAACCAAAATATTAGAAATATTTTTTTGGAAAGATAAAACTCGTTTATCAAAAGATCCACCAATACTGCTAGAAAATTGGAAGTGCAGAATAAGTTTGGATATAGATGAAAGTATTGATTTGGAATATGTTGAGGGTCTCTTAAGTCGTAAAGACTGGGGTTCTAAGGATTATTATATAGTTGCAAGTGTTGGATTCTGAGGAATAATAAAAAATCTGTAAAAAGAACAAAACGAAGGACAAAAAAACAATTGAACTAGTGTTAACTGAAGAACTAGGAATAATTCTAAGTGATTGTGTTGAAATGTCTGATGGATATATTGAGATTGACGACGATGAAGATGATTTTGACGATGATTTAGTTATCGGTGACACTTCTTCTGGATCTGACGGTAATGTTGATAAAATGCCTTGAAATAGCAGGTCATTTGGTTTGTTTGCTATAATGATATACTGTACATACCCTAATGTGCCTCAGTCTTGGGACACCTAAAACCATTAATTTTCCATTTGTCCCAAATGGAAAATTTATGTTTTTTTAGGTGTCCGTATATTTAAGCATATAGTAATATTATAGGGATCAAACATGGTTTTCATGCATTGATGTTTGCAATGTCCTGAGGGAGATGTTGAAAACTGAGGCTGAATGCATTAATGTTTGCAAGGTCCCGAGGGAGATGTTGAAAGTCAAGGACAAAGGCCTCGGTTTTCAACAAGGTCTCGGTTTTCAACATCTGCCTCGGGACCTTGCAGATGTTAATGCTTGGAAAAAAATGTTTGATCGCTATTGATTCAGCTACATGGCTACAAAAACAACAGAACTTTTTGGGCACTATTTTTCGGCCTTATCGCCATTACCTTGCTGATTCCTACAGCCAGGCACTGTGCATGTCTATAAAAATCCTCTTTTCAGGCCATGGTCAGCTATTGTGAACTTTTCTCTGACCTAGCAGCACTTCACAAGCATCAATGAATCATGTTCATCAAAGTTTTCACTTGATGTTGTCTCCATTTCCATTTTTTCAATATCTGAATTTGTATAGATCTTCAATAAAAATCTTTTATGGATAACTGCAAATGCAGTCTTGCCGCTTGTTTCTGTACTGACGGAATGTGGGACTTGCGTATTTCTTCTCGTGTCATTGCAGCATAAACCTTGGACAAGTTTTCTAGTTTAGTTCTGTTTTGTGACGATGCACTGACAAGGGAGACGCCACTTCTGTGGAATTCTTTTTGTGGAACAAAGTTTTACAAAAATATAACTCGCAAAATTTTTCAGACTTAAGATAGATGACATTTGGAAAGAAAACACGAAAATTATAAATTTCTGTATTTTTCTGTCATTTCAGAAGATAGTTCTGATCCAACAGACCTCAGTCTAGATGTGGAGGACTATCCTACTCCAGTTGTCAATAGCAACAGAGGTCACCAGAGGTCACAGAGCCCAGTGGAGACCCCTAGTGGTGGAAGGAAGTCCCGAGAAAATGAGAAGGAAATAATTGTGGCCATGCAGCAGCTCGAGAAAGAACGGTATTAGAAATTTAATTATCAGCTTTCCTTGATAATAAACAGAATGATAATAATGAACTTTGTTTCGTAGCTTTATACACGTTCTGTACCAAAATATGAATGACTAATTTGTTGCTTTACGTCCACGGTAAACAGCTATAGTCATATCGGGACGGTCAGTTAACCTAACCACACTATTCCTGGGCAGGCTTAGACCTCCTATGCGGTAAACCAGTACTAAGTGCGCATACTTTCACCATTAACTGACAACTGCTCTTCTTGAATCAGCGGAAGTAGAAACGAAAGTACGTGACCAGACCGGGTATCAAATTCAGGACCTCTGACTTATAAGTCAGGTGCCCTAGTGACTGCAGGTGTCCCAAAACATGGTTGTAAGGTGGTGATAATCATTGATATTTGGTTAACACGAAAAAACTTTTTGTTGTTGTTGCTTTACGTCCATGGTAAACAGCTATGGTCATGTCGGAATGGTCAGGCTTAGACCTCCTAAGCCGTTAACCAGTACTAAGTGCTCATATTTTTGCCAGTAACTGACAACTGCCCTTCTTGAATCAGTGGAAGACGAAAATCTGCAAAGAATGCTGAAAATAAAACAGATCTTCTTAAAATATAGCAGATTCCCTCATCAGTTTGTGTTTCACAATTTAGAATTCCAAAAATTGCCAGACTTGATGTAGGAAAAGGTTTAAGGATGTCCGCTGGTGAAAATCATTTATTCAAACTTTTTTTACTTTTGTGTTATTTCAATTCTTCCATCAATATGTAGTCCAAAAATGCAAAATAAAGTATACGTTAGTGTGGATTTTTTTGCAGCACATGCCATGGAAGCTTGTGAGGGTACCCGGCCATTATGAAATTTTTGAGCATAGTATAGAAATATTTAACCATGTGTTTAAATCTTTTAAGAAGAGGAATCAGTTGATTGAATAAATAATTACATGCGTTTCCTCTGACGACCACACAATGTTACATTGATTTCAAGCATAATTTGTGCAGAGTCTTTTGTTAATTTCCAAAATTTAAAGGAAGTGTTACCCCACCCCCTTGACTTTGGCCTATTTTTGAAGCCATAAAAATGAGCCCAGGCCACTTTCAAAAAATAGCTACAGAGGGTATCAGCACAATGTTTCTGTTTATAATATTATATTGCAAGGCTCTTGTCTAAAGATAATTAAGCAAAAAATAATGTCCTGAAACGCTCTGTTATTAAATAGCACTTGAGATATATTGGTATTATGATATCTTCTCTTCTAATTGAATTTAAAATTAATTGTGGAAAAAAAGACAAAATATTGAATAAATAAAGATATTTCGTTTAAACTTTGACTATACCTGACACAAAGTTTATTATTAAACAAAATATTGAAGATTTTATATTAAAAACTGTAAATGCCTTAGCAAAAAATGACAAAATTTATCCCTACCCCCATAACAATGTAAAATTTTAAATATTTTGTAATGCTGCACCAAAGTGATAAAAAAATAACAGAAGCAGATTCTAACTTTTTCTTATACTCTGATAGTTTATCGTTCAGACAATTATCTTCAGGAAAATTAGTAGAAAAATATAGGTTAGTGAGCAAATAAGAAAGAAAACTTGAAAATTTTAAGCCTACCCCCTTTTGTTTTTGGCTATGTGTAAATTAATGGAGAACTCACGGCTGCATCTGAGTTATCTGTCTAGACCGATGAAAGAATTTTAATGTAAAACTGAAAACAGCCATGTTACTCTAAAATTATATAGCCTTTCCATAAGCAAAGAGAACTTCATAAACAACTAATTGGATCTTAGGC
>CAXDIV010000022.1:0-69940 GCA_963989385.1 Ctena decussata
GTTTGTGACAATCTAGGGTCTTTATCGAAATTAAAACTAGCCACAGCTAATTTCTCAAGTAGACATCAACGGCTTTTAGAGTTTTGAATTCAGATTGTTAATGCAAAAGAAAACCAAAACAACTGTTAACAAATTATCAACTTTTTTATTTACTACGCCAACGAAAGAAGAGCTACAATTGTTTAACGCAGAATCCTAAATGGGCGCAATATGTGGGTTATTAATTCATCTAGGTGGAACCTAGGGTCGCTGTGCTCTCTGGATGCGCCTTTGGGAAGGAAATCAAGCGAGATATGGCAACCATACGGGTTCTCAGCCCCAACTTTGGCTCATCCAGCACTCTGGTTATGCTTACCTTCATTTGTCGAAGGCAAATTTATACATTCTGAGTGTTAAGTTTTCATGATCGTAATTTAAACTCATGTGATCAGTTTCTATTTCTCTAGACTTTTTATGCTTCTTGTAAACTTGTTTTTTGGTTGTGTTTGTACCCACTTGCTATGTCTTTTTTGGGCGAAAAGCATTGTTATATGTTTAATGCCAATAAAGAATTTGTATTGTATTGTGTAGGTCAAATATATGATATGTCGTCGTGATACATCCCTCTTTTACGCAGTAAATCGTTTTCAGAGTGTACGGGTGTTCCTTCCTGCAGTTAGCAAGGGTAATGATTGTACTCACGTGTTTTTCCAACACTGAAAACATTTTTTATGTTCGTTAGTCCACTGTAACGGGCTTGTTACTATTCATTTTCTTTGTTGTTACACAAGAGTGCAGTGAGTTAAACCTGGAAGTATTCTATTTTGTTAAGGAAGAAAGAGGCAAACTCTTTGCAAAGATTTGACCAGAACTGAAAGCACTTATTCATGACAACGAATGTATGCTATATATGACTGGTATCGTCCCCAACAATTCTCCTCACCTCGATATAGTCACGCGCGGTACTGAAAATTCAGTTTTTGGATGTAGGGTAGTATAAAGTTTGTAAAAAATGACCGCACTTATATTTCTTTGATTTTCCTACAAAATATATCAAAAGATTTGTAAGATAGTGTAGAATACTAGGATAACACAACATTTTTGACTTAAGATCCGTGCTTTAAGAAAAACGTAGAAAACTGAGTAACTTTTTGCTCATTTTCTCTATTTTCCCTATATACTATTAGGAAATGATGGCCATATTAATCAGAGCAAAAATGACCGCATTAAATGTAAACTTAAAATTTTGAAAAAAAATATCTATGTGCAGCTAAAAAAAAGCACTATATTGACCTAACACAACATTTTTCATTTTTCATTCAGGGAAGACAAAAAAAAAGAAAACTGTCAATGTCCTATCTAATTTAATGCTATTTCAAGCTCACGCGATATCGTCGTTTACAGGTAGATTATACGGGGCTGAGGAAAAAAGTTGCCCATGGAAGTTAATCTAATCGTGGTGTTGCAAAAGCTAATACATGTGACTTATTAAGTAAAATTAGAAGCTAAATGATAAAAAAAACTTAATAACATCATATAATAACATAAAAAAATCTAATGAAAAAAAAAATGAAAAAGATAAATAAAAGCGGTGAGATTCGAACTCACGACCCGAAGATCAGGAGCCTAGAGCTGTAACCACTAGGCTGTGAAATTTACTGAAATATAAGGTAAAACTTTGAAAGACATGACAAGATTACTGACTCTGCAAATACCGTTGGTCTCGGGATAGTTTCGTATTGGCAGTGGTCAGGAAAATGATATTTTTTGGTAGAGGCTTAGAAAAAGCATGGTTGCTCCAATAAATTGAGGTTTTTAATATTTCTTTAATTTGTAAGGTTGTAGAAAGGGTAGTTATTTCAGCTTGGAACTGGTTATGAAAATTTGCTGTTAGCTTTACTAGTCAGGATCAGTCAGCACAGGGTATAATCGATTCCGCTAATTTCGCTTCCTGCAGAGACTGTCCGTCATATTTGGCTTCCGCCGAGACTGTCCGCGAACTCTTGCTTCCTGCCGAGACTTCTGTACATGATAAATGACTTCCTGCAGAGACTGTCCGCGTGATTCTGCATCCTGCCGAGGCTCTCGGCAGGAAGCAGATTCACGCGGACAATCTCGGCAGGAAGCCATTTTTCGAGGACAGTAGTCCCTGCAGTAAGCAAGTTAGCAGACAGTCTCGGCGGAAGCCAAATATGACGGACAGTTTCTGCAGGAAGCGAAAATTGGCGGAATCGATTAAACCCTGTGGTCAGAGGAAACCCCTAAGTAACGGCGAATATGTCGAATCACAGCAGACAACTTCGTGGAGAGAAATAGGCCTGATCACATCGATTCCGCTAATTTTCGCTTCCTGCCGAGACTGTCGTCATATTTGGCTTCCGCCGAGACTGTCCGCGAACTCTTGCTTCCTGCAGGGACTACTGTCCTCGAACATTGGCTTCCTGCCGAGGCTGTCCGCGTGACTCTGCTTGCCGCCTAGAGCCTTGGCAGGAAGCAGAATCACGCGGACAGTCTCTGCAGGAAGCCATTTATCATGTATTCATACTGAAATACTGCAAAAAACTTCTATGGTTATGACCCCATTTGGGATTTTTGTTTGACTGTACATCATATTTGGCTTCCGCCGAGACTGTCCGCGAACTCTTGCTTCCTGCAGGAACCACTGTCCTCGAACATTGGCTTTCTGCCAAGACTGTCCGCGTGACTCTGCTTCCTGCCGAGAGCCTCTGCAGGAAGCAGATTCACGCTGACAGTAACTGCAGGAAGCCATTTATCATGTACAGAAGTCTCGGCAGGATGCAAGAGATCGCGGACAGTCTCGGCGGAAGCCAAATATGATGTTCAGTCTCTGCAGGAAGCGAAAATTAGCGCAATTCCATTCCCAAACTGCTAATATTTGATTGTGTATGGTGAAGTTGCTGATTTTATGAATTTGAGCAGGTTTCAAACCTGTCAAAGTGTGTATTTGTATTGGTTTTCCGGCTGTGATTATTTTGTCTTTAGTGTGACAAGATTACTAGAAGTGTGTATTGCTGTTTAATAAAAATGTCCGTTTATTATCTTATCCGAAGAAAGCCTCCCCTGAGGCGTATGCAATATAGCGCATATATGCACTTTAGTCAGACTGCGCTTATGCGGTGCCAATCATCTTTGACGCAGCCTGATTGTATCGGTACGTCGGTACCATGTTGTTGTAACAATTAAAGCCGCCTTTAGAGTCTATGTATGTCTCGAACAAAATTGTGCATGCTAATCAAATTGCTTGGTATGGTTGCATGTAGGGAGTACCTCTATGAAATCCTGCTTGAGTGTATACGGTGAATACCCAGCAAAGACCAGCATGGCACATATTAACCTTTTTTCGAGAGTGTACATAGTCTCGAAAAACTGTGCATGCTGATCACAAACTGCGAATAAAAGCATTATTGGAAGGTCAAATTCGCATCGAGAAGACAGGTATATTGGTAAGTTAATCGAGCGTCAAATTAATTATCACTTTGTATATTAAAAGGTGTTATTGTCCGCATCCTGCAAAAACTACCGTCTGCATATACAAACACTGCCAACCTACACACATACAAAATATACTGATTTAGCGTGAGACCTTCGCAAAGAAAATATCTAGGCATGCACAGTTTTGAAAGGGAACTGTGCAGGTCTGATCAGACTGTGCAGTACCATGTACAGGCTGGTTCAGACAAGCTTAACTCATGCGTTTATCCTATGTATGCATATACATTTTTCATGACGCGCCTGAAATGTTTAATTTTGATTTGTGCATGCGTTTTGGAATATACAAACCGTTCATCACAGAACAGACTGTACATATGAGTCGGATCATAGTCTTTGCTAATAGCACATGATATATGTCTTTATTCGGTAATAAGACGCGGATTTCCCTCCAAGGAAGTAGACAAAATTCTAGTTCCATCTTTTTAAAATGGATGTAGGCTTTAGACTGTACGAGATTAACGGTTTTATAGCAAAATTACTATTGAACGCATTGGAGGTTGTTGTGTGTGGGTTTTTTTACTGGGTGGGGGGGAGTGGGGGAGGGAAGCCCCGTCTTATAGCCGAATTAATCTGGCAGTCAGGTTCCCAATCCAAGAGCTAATAACGCACATTACAGAACAACCTTCTCATAAATGTTGGAATTGAATCTTCTCTGTTCGCACATAATGAAACTTTTATTCAGTTATAAGACGGGATATCCTCCAAAGAAGAAGACAAAATTCTAGGTCCATCTTTTAAGATGGATCTTGAGTTGTTTTAGACCGCAAGAGAAATCCCGTCTTACAGCACAATTACTGTAGGTTTCAGATGTTTGGGGTCATTATGTTTGTGTGTGTGTGTGGGGGGGGGGGGGGAATGAAACTCCTCTTATGGCCGAATTAATATGGTAATCAGCTTGTCAAACCGAGCTAACAACTCTGGTCTCAGAAGCCAAACATTGGTTTTGCCGAACTTATATGTCGGACGAAATTAATGCATTTCAGCGGAAAACAAACGTTACCGAGCAGACAATTTGGTAGAAAAAACGCATTTTTTCTGAAGAAAACAGTAAGATTAATGATATTATATATGTCCTGTTCATCTTATCTTATAGTATTATTTATTTGAAAAATCCAGGGAGGACACCCCCCCCCCCAACTCTCCTCCCCTTACAAGAGCAACCGGGTCATATGAGACAGTGAGCACTGGAATATTCCCCTTGTAGAACGCCTTTAGCGTCTGCAACTTTCTACGCCACCTGGACTCGTCCCCAACAATTCTCCTCACCTCGATATAGTCACGCGCGGTACTGAAAATTCAGTTTTTGGATGTAGGGTAGTATAAAGTTTGTAAAAAATGACCGCACTTATATTTCTTTGATTTTCCTACAAAATATATCAAAAGATTTGTAAGATAGTGTAGAATACTAGGATAACACAACATTTTTGACTTAAGATCCGTGCTTTAAGAAAAACGTAGAAAACTGAGTAACTTTTTGCTCATTTTCTCTATTTTCCCTATATACTATTAGGAAATGATGGCCATATTAATCAGAGCAAAAATGACCGCATTAAATGTAAACTTAAAATTTTGAAAAAAAATATCTATGTGCAGCTAAAAAAAAGCACTATATTGACCTAACACAACATTTTTCATTTTTCATTCAGGGAAGACAAAAAAAAAGAAAACTGTCAATGTCCTATCTAATTTAATGCTATTTCAAGCTCACGCGATATCGTCGTTTACAGGTAGATTATACGGGGCTGAGGAAAAAAGTTGCCCATGGAAGTTAATCTAATCGTGGTGTTGCAAAAGCTAATACATGTGACTTATTAAGTAAAATTAGAAGCTAAATGATAAAAAAAACTTAATAACATCATATAATAACATAAAAAAATCTAATGAAAAAAAAAATGAAAAAGATAAATAAAAGCGGTGAGATTCGAACTCACGACCCGAAGATCAGGAGCCTAGAGCTGTAACCACTAGGCTGTGAAATTTACTGAAATATAAGGTAAAACTTTGAAAGACATGACAAGATTACTGACTCTGCAAATACCGTTGGTCTCGGGATAGTTTCGTATTGGCAGTGGTCAGGAAAATGATATTTTTTGGTAGAGGCTTAGAAAAAGCATGGTTGCTCCAATAAATTGAGGTTTTTAATATTTCTTTAATTTGTAAGGTTGTAGAAAGGGTAGTTATTTCAGCTTGGAACTGGTTATGAAAATTTGCTGTTAGCTTTACTAGTCAGGATCAGTCAGCACAGGGTATAATCGATTCCGCTAATTTCGCTTCCTGCAGAGACTGTCCGTCATATTTGGCTTCCGCCGAGACTGTCCGCGAACTCTTGCTTCCTGCCGAGACTTCTGTACATGATAAATGACTTCCTGCAGAGACTGTCCGCGTGATTCTGCATCCTGCCGAGGCTCTCGGCAGGAAGCAGATTCACGCGGACAATCTCGGCAGGAAGCCATTTTTCGAGGACAGTAGTCCCTGCAGTAAGCAAGTTAGCAGACAGTCTCGGCGGAAGCCAAATATGACGGACAGTTTCTGCAGGAAGCGAAAATTGGCGGAATCGATTAAACCCTGTGGTCAGAGGAAACCCCTAAGTAACGGCGAATATGTCGAATCACAGCAGACAACTTCGTGGAGAGAAATAGGCCTGATCACATCGATTCCGCTAATTTTCGCTTCCTGCCGAGACTGTCGTCATATTTGGCTTCCGCCGAGACTGTCCGCGAACTCTTGCTTCCTGCAGGGACTACTGTCCTCGAACATTGGCTTCCTGCCGAGGCTGTCCGCGTGACTCTGCTTGCCGCCTAGAGCCTTGGCAGGAAGCAGAATCACGCGGACAGTCTCTGCAGGAAGCCATTTATCATGTATTCATACTGAAATACTGCAAAAAACTTCTATGGTTATGACCCCATTTGGGATTTTTGTTTGACTGTACATCATATTTGGCTTCCGCCGAGACTGTCCGCGAACTCTTGCTTCCTGCAGGAACCACTGTCCTCGAACATTGGCTTTCTGCCAAGACTGTCCGCGTGACTCTGCTTCCTGCCGAGATCCTCTGCAGGAAGCATCTTGAGTTGTTTTAGACCGCAAGAGATATCCCGTCTTACAGCACAATTACTGTAGGTTTCAGATGTTTGGGGTCATTATGTTTGTGTGTGTGTGTGGGGGGGGGGGGGAATGAAACTCCTCTTATGGCCGAATTAATATGGTAATCAGCTTGTCAAACCGAGCTAACAACTCTGGTCTCAGAAGCCAAACATTGGTTTTGCCGAACTTATATGTCGGACGAAATTAATGCATTTCAGCGGAAAACAAACGTTACCGAGCAGACAATTTGGTAGAAAAAACGCATTTTTTCTGAAGAAAACAGTAAGATTAATGATATTATATATGTCCTGTTCATCTTATCTTATAGTATTATTTATTTGAAAAATCCAGGGAGGACACCCCCCCCCCCCCAACTCTCCTCCCCTTACAAGAGCAACCGGGTCATATGAGACAGTGAGCACTGGAATATTCCCCTTGTAGAACGCCTTTAGCGTCCGCAACTTTCTACGCCACCTGGACTCGTCCCCAACAATTCTCCTCACCTCGATATAGTCACGCGCGGTACTGAAAATTCAGTTTTTGGATGTAGGGTAGTATAAAGTTTGTAAAAAATGACCGCACTTATATTTCTTTGATTTTCCTACAAAATATATCAAAAGATTTGTAAGATAGTGTAGAATACTAGGATAACACAACATTTTTGACTTAAGATCCGTGCTTTAAGAAAAACGTAGAAAACTGAGTAACTTTTTGCTCATTTTCTCTATTTTCCCTATATACTATTAGGAAATGATGGCCATATTAATCAGAGCAAAAATGACCGCATTAAATGTAAACTTAAAATTTTGAAAAAAAATATCTATGTGCAGCTAAAAAAAAGCACTATATTGACCTAACACAACATTTTTCATTTTTCATTCAGGGAAGACAAAAAAAAAGAAAACTGTCAATGTCCTATCTAATTTAATGCTATTTCAAGCTCACGCGATATCGTCGTTTACAGGTAGATTATACGGGGCTGAGGAAAAAAGTTGCCCATGGAAGTTAATCTAATCGTGGTGTTGCAAAAGCTAATACATGTGACTTATTAAGTAAAATTAGAAGCTAAATGATAAAAAAAACTTAATAACATCATATAATAACATAAAAAAATCTAATGAAAAAAAAAATGAAAAAGATAAATAAAAGCGGTGAGATTCGAACTCACGACCCGAAGATCAGGAGCCTAGAGCTGTAACCACTAGGCTGTGAAATTTACTGAAATATAAGGTAAAACTTTGAAAGACATGACAAGATTACTGACTCTGCAAATACCGTTGGTCTCGGGATAGTTTCGTATTGGCAGTGGTCAGGAAAATGATATTTTTTGGTAGAGGCTTAGAAAAAGCATGGTTGCTCCAATAAATTGAGGTTTTTAATATTTCTTTAATTTGTAAGGTTGTAGAAAGGGTAGTTATTTCAGCTTGGAACTGGTTATGAAAATTTGCTGTTAGCTTTACTAGTCAGGATCAGTCAGCACAGGGTATAATCGATTCCGCTAATTTCGCTTCCTGCAGAGACTGTCCGTCATATTTGGCTTCCGCCGAGACTGTCCGCGAACTCTTGCTTCCTGCCGAGACTTCTGTACATGATAAATGACTTCCTGCAGAGACTGTCCGCGTGATTCTGCATCCTGCCGAGGCTCTCGGCAGGAAGCAGATTCACGCGGACAATCTCGGCAGGAAGCCATTTTTCGAGGACAGTAGTCCCTGCAGTAAGCAAGTTAGCAGACAGTCTCGGCGGAAGCCAAATATGACGGACAGTTTCTGCAGGAAGCGAAAATTGGCGGAATCGATTAAACCCTGTGGTCAGAGGAAACCCCTAAGTAACGGCGAATATGTCGAATCACAGCAGACAACTTCGTGGAGAGAAATAGGCCTGATCACATCGATTCCGCTAATTTTCGCTTCCTGCCGAGACTGTCGTCATATTTGGCTTCCGCCGAGACTGTCCGCGAACTCTTGCAGGGACTACTGTCCTCGAACATTGGCTTCCTGCCGAGGCTGTCCGCGTGACTCTGCTTGCCGCCTAGAGCCTTGGCAGGAAGCAGAATCACGCGGACAGTCTCTGCAGGAAGCCATTTATCATGTATTCATACTGAAATACTGCAAAAAACTTCTATGGTTATGACCCCATTTGGGATTTTTGTTTGACTGCACATCATATTTGGCTTCCGCCGAGACTGTCCGCGAACTCTTGCTTCCTGCAGGAACCACTGTCCTCGAACATTGGCTTTCTGCCAAGACTGTCCGCGTGACTCTGCTTCCTGCCGAGAGCCTCTGCAGGAAGCAGATTCACGCTGACAGTAACTGCAGGAAGCCATTTATCATGTACAGAAGTCTCGGCAGGATGCAAGAGATCGCGGACAGTCTCGGCGGAAGCCAAATATGATGTTCAGTCTCTGCAGGAAGCGAAAATTAGCGCAATTCCATTCCCAAACTGCTAATATTTGATTGTGTATGGTGAAGTTGCTGATTTTATGAATTTGAGCAGGTTTCAAACCTGTCAAAGTGTGTATTTGTATTGGTTTTCCGGCTGTGATTATTTTGTCTTTAGTGTGACAAGATTACTAGAAGTGTGTATTGCTGTTTAATAAAAATGTCCGTTTATTATCTTATCCGAAGAAAGCCTCCCCTGAGGCGTATGCAATATAGCGCATATATGCACTCTAGTCAGACTGCGCTTATGCGGTGCCAATCATCTTTGACGCAGCCTGATTGTATCGGTACGTCGGTACCATGTTGTTGTAACAATTAAAGCCGCCTTTAGAGTCTATGTATGTCTCGAACAAAATTGTGCATGCTGATCAAATTGCTTGGTATGGTTGCATGTAGGGAGTACCTCTATGAAATCCTGCTTGAGTGTATACGGTGAATACCCAGCAAAGACCAGCATGGCACATATTAACCTTTTTTCGAGAGTGTACATAGTCTCGAAAAACTGTGCATGCTGATCACAAACTGCGAATAAAAGCATTATTGGAAGGTCAAATTCGCATCGAGAAGACAGGTATATTGGTAAGTTAATCGAGCGTCAAATTAATTATCACTTTGTATATTAAAAGGTGTTATTGTCCGCATCCTGCAAAAACTACCGTCTGCATATACAAACACTGCCAACCTACACACATACAAAATATACTGATTTAGCGTGAGACCTTCGCAAAGAAAATATCTAGGCATGCACAGTTTTGAAAGGGAACTGTGCAGGTCTGATCAGACTGTGCAGTACCATGTACAGGCTGGTTCAGACAAGCTTAACTCATGCGTTTATCCTATGTATGCATATACATTTTTCATGACGCGCCTGAAATGTTTAATTTTGATTTGTGCATGCGTTTTGGAATATACAAACCGTTCATCACAGAACAGACTGTACATATGAGTCGGATCATAGTCTTTGCTAATAGCACATGATATATGTCTTTATTCGGTAATAAGACGCGGATTTCCCTCCAAGGAAGTAGACAAAATTCTAGTTCCATCTTTTTAAAATGGATGTAGGCTTTAGACTGTACGAGATTAACGGTTTTATAGCAAAATTACTATTGAACGCATTGGAGGTTGTTGTGTGTGGGTTTTTTTACTGGGTGGGGGGGAGTGGGGGAGGGAAGCCCCGTCTTATAGCCGAATTAATCTGGCAGTCAGGTTCCCAATCCAAGAGCTAATAACGCACATTACAGAACAACCTTCTCATAAATGTTGGAATTGAATCTTCTCTGTTCGCACATAATGAAACTTTTATTCAGTTATAAGACGGGATATCCTCCAAAGAAGAAGACAAAATTCTAGGTCCATCTTTTAAGATGGATCTTGAGTTGTTTTAGACCGCAAGAGATATCCCGTCTTACAGCACAATTACTGTAGGTTTCAGATGTTTGGGGTCATTATGTTTGTGTGTGTGTGTGGGGGGGGGGGAATGAAACTCCTCTTATGGCCGAATTAATATGGTAATCAGCTTGTCAAACCGAGCTAACAACTCTGGTCTCAGAAGCCAAACATTGGTTTTGCCGAACTTATATGTCGGACGAAATTAATGCATTTCAGCGGAAAACAAACGTTACCGAGCAGACAATTTGGTAGAAAAAACGCATTTTTTCTGAAGAAAACAGTAAGATTAATGATATTATATATGTCCTGTTCATCTTATCTTATAGTATTATTTATTTGAAAAATCCAGGGAGGACACCCCCCCCCCCCAACTCTCCTCCCCTTACAAGAGCAACCGGGTCATATGAGACAGTGAGCACTGGAATATTCCCCTTGTAGAACGCCTTTAGCGTCCGCAACTTTCTACGCCACCTGGACTCGTCCCCAACAATTCTCCTCACCTCGATATAGTCACGCGCGGTACTGAAAATTCAGTTTTTGGATGTAGGGTAGTATAAAGTTTGTAAAAAATGACCGCACTTATATTTCTTTGATTTTCCTACAAAATATATCAAAAGATTTGTAAGATAGTGTAGAATACTAGGATAACACAACATTTTTGACTTAAGATCCGTGCTTTAAGAAAAACGTAGAAAACTGAGTAACTTTTTGCTCATTTTCTCTATTTTCCCTATATACTATTAGGAAATGATGGCCATATTAATCAGAGCAAAAATGACCGCATTAAATGTAAACTTAAAATTTTGAAAAAAAATATCTATGTGCAGCTAAAAAAAAGCACTATATTGACCTAACACAACATTTTTCATTTTTCATTCAGGGAAGACAAAAAAAAAGAAAACTGTCAATGTCCTATCTAATTTAATGCTATTTCAAGCTCACGCGATATCGTCGTTTACAGGTAGATTATACGGGGCTGAGGAAAAAAGTTGCCCATGGAAGTTAATCTAATCGTGGTGTTGCAAAAGCTAATACATGTGACTTATTAAGTAAAATTAGAAGCTAAATGATAAAAAAAACTTAATAACATCATATAATAACATAAAAAAATCTAATGAAAAAAAAAATGAAAAAGATAAATAAAAGCGGTGAGATTCGAACTCACGACCCGAAGATCAGGAGCCTAGAGCTGTAACCACTAGGCTGTGAAATTTACTGAAATATAAGGTAAAACTTTGAAAGACATGACAAGATTACTGACTCTGCAAATACCGTTGGTCTCGGGATAGTTTCGTATTGGCAGTGGTCAGGAAAATGATATTTTTTGGTAGAGGCTTAGAAAAAGCATGGTTGCTCCGATAAATTGAGGTTTTTAATATTTCTTTAATTTGTAAGGTTGTAGAAAGGGTAGTTATTTCAGCTTGGAACTGGTTATGAAAATTTGCTGTTAGCTTTACTAGTCAGGATCAGTCAGCACAGGGTATAATCGATTCCGCTAATTTCGCTTCCTGCAGAGACTGTCCGTCATATTTGGCTTCCGCCGAGACTGTCCGCGAACTCTTGCTTCCTGCCGAGACTTCTGTACATGATAAATGACTTCCTGCAGAGACTGTCCGCGTGATTCTGCATCCTGCCGAGGCTCTCGGCAGGAAGCAGATTCACGCGGACAATCTCGGCAGGAAGCCATTTTTCGAGGACAGTAGTCCCTGCAGTAAGCAAGTTAGCAGACAGTCTCGGCGGAAGCCAAATATGACGGACAGTTTCTGCAGGAAGCGAAAATTGGCGGAATCGATTAAACCCTGTGGTCAGAGGAAACCCCTAAGTAACGGCGAATATGTCGAATCACAGCAGACAACTTCGTGGAGAGAAATAGGCCTGATCACATCGATTCCGCTAATTTTCGCTTCCTGCCGAGACTGTCGTCATATTTGGCTTCCGCCGAGACTGTCCGCGAACTCTTGCTTCCTGCAGGGACTACTGTCCTCGAACATTGGCTTCCTGCCGAGGCTGTCCGCGTGACTCTGCTTGCCGCCTAGAGCCTTGGCAGGAAGCAGAATCACGCGGACAGTCTCTGCAGGAAGCCATTTATCATGTATTCATACTGAAATACTGCAAAAAACTTCTATGGTTATGACCCCATTTGGGATTTTTGTTTGACTGTACATCATATTTGGCTTCCGCCGAGACTGTCCGCGAACTCTTGCTTCCTGCAGGAACCACTGTCCTCGAACATTGGCTTTCTGCCAAGACTGTCCGCGTGACTCTGCTTCCTGCCGAGAGCCTCTGCAGGAAGCAGATTCACGCTGACAGTAACTGCAGGAAGCCATTTATCATGTACAGAAGTCTCGGCAGGATGCAAGAGATCGCGGACAGTCTCGGCGGAAGCCAAATATGATGTTCAGTCTCTGCAGGAAGCGAAAATTAGCGCAATTCCATTCCCAAACTGCTAATATTTGATTGTGTATGGTGAAGTTGCTGATTTTATGAATTTGAGCAGGTTTCAAACCTGTCAAAGTGTGTATTTGTATTGGTTTTCCGGCTGTGATTATTTTGTCTTTAGTGTGACAAGATTACTAGAAGTGTGTATTGCTGTTTAATAAAAATGTCCGTTTATTATCTTATCCGAAGAAAGCCTCCCCTGAGGCGTATGCAATATAGCGCATATATGCACTCTAGTCAGACTGCGCTTATGCGGTGCCAATCATCTTTGACGCAGCCTGATTGTATCGGTACGTCGGTACCATGTTGTTGTAACAATTAAAGCCGCCTTTAGAGTCTATGTATGTCTCGAACAAAATTGTGCATGCTGATCAAATTGCTTGGTATGGTTGCATGTAGGGAGTACCTCTATGAAATCCTGCTTGAGTGTATACGGTGAATACCCAGCAAAGACCAGCATGGCACATATTAACCTTTTTTCGAGAGTGTACATAGTCTCGAAAAACTGTGCATGCTGATCACAAACTGCGAATAAAAGCATTATTGGAAGGTCAAATTCGCATCGAGAAGACAGGTATATTGGTAAGTTAATCGAGCGTCAAATTAATTATCACTTTGTATATTAAAAGGTGTTATTGTCCGCATCCTGCAAAAACTACCGTCTGCATATACAAACACTGCCAACCTACACACATACAAAATATACTGATTTAGCGTGAGACCTTCGCAAAGAAAATATCTAGGCATGCACAGTTTTGAAAGGGAACTGTGCAGGTCTGATCAGACTGTGCAGTACCATGTACAGGCTGGTTCAGACAAGCTTAACTCATGCGTTTATCCTATGTATGCATATACATTTTTCATGACGCGCCTGAAATGTTTAATTTTGATTTGTGCATGCGTTTTGGAATATACAAACCGTTCATCACAGAACAGACTGTACATATGAGTCGGATCATAGTCTTTGCTAATAGCACATGATATATGTCTTTATTCGGTAATAAGACGCGGATTTCCCTCCAAGGAAGTAGACAAAATTCTAGTTCCATCTTTTTAAAATGGATGTAGGCTTTAGACTGTACGAGATTAACGGTTTTATAGCAAAATTACTATTGAACGCATTGGAGGTTGTTGTGTGTGGGTTTTTTTACTGGGTGGGGGGGAGTGGGGGAGGGAAGCCCCGTCTTATAGCCGAATTAATCTGGCAGTCAGGTTCCCAATCCAAGAGCTAATAACGCACATTACAGAACAACCTTCTCATAAATGTTGGAATTGAATCTTCTCTGTTCGCACATAATGAAACTTTTATTCAGTTATAAGACGGGATATCCTCCAAAGAAGAAGACAAAATTCTAGGTCCATCTTTTAAGATGGATCTTGAGTTGTTTTAGACCGCAAGAGAAATCCCGTCTTACAGCACAATTACTGTAGGTTTCAGATGTTTGGGGTCATTATGTTTGTGTGTGTGTGTGTGGGGGGGGGGGAATGAAACTCCTCTTATGGCCGAATTAATATGGTAATCAGCTTGTCAAACCGAGCTAACAACTCTGGTCTCAGAAGCCAAACATTGGTTTTGCCGAACTTATATGTCGGACGAAATTAATGCATTTCAGCGGAAAACAAACGTTACCGAGCAGACAATTTGGTAGAAAAAACGCATTTTTTCTGAAGAAAACAGTAAGATTAATGATATTATATATGTCCTGTTCATCTTATCTTATAGTATTATTTATTTGAAAAATCCAGGGAGGACACCCCCCCCCCCCCCCCAACTCTCCTCCCCTTACAAGAGCAACCGGGTCATATGAGACAGTGAGCACTGGAATATTCCCCTTGTAGAACGCCTTTAGCGTCCGCAACTTTCTACGCCACCTGGACTCGTCCCCAACAATTCTCCTCACCTCGATATAGTCACGCGCGGTACTGAAAATTCAGTTTTTGGATGTAGGGTAGTATAAAGTTTGTAAAAAATGACCGCACTTATATTTCTTTGATTTTCCTACAAAATATATCAAAAGATTTGTAAGATAGTGTAGAATACTAGGATAACACAACATTTTTGACTTAAGATCCGTGCTTTAAGAAAAACGTAGAAAACTGAGTAACTTTTTGCTCATTTTCTCTATTTTCCCTATATACTATTAGGAAATGATGGCCATATTAATCAGAGCAAAAATGACCGCATTAAATGTAAACTTAAAATTGTGAAAAAAAATATCTATGTGCAGCTAAAAAAAAGCACTATATTGACCTAACACAACATTTTTCATTTTTCATTCAGGGAAGACAAAAAAAAAGAAAACTGTCAATGTCCTATCTAATTTAATGCTATTTCAAGCTCACGCGATATCGTCGTTTACAGGTAGATTATACGGGGCTGAGGAAAAAAGTTGCCCATGGAAGTTAATCTAATCGTGGTGTTGCAAAAGCTAATACATGTGACTTATTAAGTAAAATTAGAAGCTAAATGATAAAAAAAACTTAATAACATCATATAATAACATAAAAAAATCTAATGAAAAAAAAAATGAAAAAGATAAATAAAAGCGGTGAGATTCGAACTCACGACCCGAAGATCAGGAGCCTAGAGCTGTAACCACTAGGCTGTGAAATTTACTGAAATATAAGGTAAAACTTTGAAAGACATGACAAGATTACTGACTCTGCAAATACCGTTGGTCTCGGGATAGTTTCGTATTGGCAGTGGTCAGGAAAATGATATTTTTTGGTAGAGGCTTAGAAAAAGCATGGTTGCTCCGATAAATTGAGGTTTTTAATATTTCTTTAATTTGTAAGGTTGTAGAAAGGGTAGTTATTTCAGCTTGGAACTGGTTATGAAAATTTGCTGTTAGCTTTACTAGTCAGGATCAGTCAGCACAGGGTATAATCGATTCCGCTAATTTCGCTTCCTGCAGAGACTGTCCGTCATATTTGGCTTCCGCCGAGACTGTCCGCGAACTCTTGCTTCCTGCCGAGACTTCTGTACATGATAAATGACTTCCTGCAGAGACTGTCCGCGTGATTCTGCATCCTGCCGAGGCTCTCGGCAGGAAGCAGATTCACGCGGACAATCTCGGCAGGAAGCCATTTTTCGAGGACAGTAGTCCCTGCAGTAAGCAAGTTAGCAGACAGTCTCGGCGGAAGCCAAATATGACGGACAGTTTCTGCAGGAAGCGAAAATTGGCGGAATCGATTAAACCCTGTGGTCAGAGGAAACCCCTAAGTAACGGCGAATATGTCGAATCAGAGCAGACAACTTCGTGGAGAGAAATAGGCCTGATCACATCGATTCCGCTAATTTTCGCTTCCTGCCGAGACTGTCGTCATATTTGGCTTCCGCCGAGACTGTCCGCGAACTCTTGCTTCCTGCAGGGACTACTGTCCTCGAACATTGGCTTCCTGCCGAGGCTGTCCGCGTGACTCTGCTTGCCGCCTAGAGCCTTGGCAGGAAGCAGAATCACGCGGACAGTCTCTGCAGGAAGCCATTTATCATGTATTCATACTGAAATACTGCAAAAAACTTCTATGGTTATGACCCCATTTGGGATTTTTGTTTGACTGTACATCATATTTGGCTTCCGCCGAGACTGTCCGCGAACTCTTGCTTCCTGCAGGAACCACTGTCCTCGAACATTGGCTTTCTGCCAAGACTGTCCGCGTGACTCTGCTTCCTGCCGAGAGCCTCTGCAGGAAGCAGATTCACGCTGACAGTAACTGCAGGAAGCCATTTATCATGTACAGAAGTCTCGGCAGGATGCAAGAGATCGCGGACAGTCTCGGCGGAAGCCAAATATGATGTTCAGTCTCTGCAGGAAGCGAAAATTAGCGCAATTCCATTCCCAAACTGCTAATATTTGATTGTGTATGGTGAAGTTGCTGATTTTATGAATTTGAGCAGGTTTCAAACCTGTCAAAGTGTGTATTTGTATTGGTTTTCCGGCTGTGATTATTTTGTCTTTAGTGTGACAAGATTACTAGAAGTGTGTATTGCTGTTTAATAAAAATGTCCGTTTATTATCTTATCCGAAGAAAGCCTCCCCTGAGGCGTATGCAATATAGCGCATATATGCACTCTAGTCAGACTGCGCTTATGCGGTGCCAATCATCTTTGACGCAGCCTGATTGTATCGGTACGTCGGTACCATGTTGTTGTAACAATTAAAGCCGCCTTTAGAGTCTATGTATGTCTCGAACAAAATTGTGCATGCTGATCAAATTGCTTGGTATGGTTGCATGTAGGGAGTACCTCTATGAAATCCTGCTTGAGTGTATACGGTGAATACCCAGCAAAGACCAGCATGGCACATATTAACCTTTTTTCGAGAGTGTACATAGTCTCGAAAAACTGTGCATGCTGATCACAAACTGCGAATAAAAGCATTATTGGAAGGTCAAATTCGCATCGAGAAGACAGGTATATTGGTAAGTTAATCGAGCGTCAAATTAATTATCACTTTGTATATTAAAAGGTGTTATTGTCCGCATCCTGCAAAAACTACCGTCTGCATATACAAACACTGCCAACCTACACACATACAAAATATACTGATTTAGCGTGAGACCTTCGCAAAGAAAATATCTAGGCATGCACAGTTTTGAAAGGGAACTGTGCAGGTCTGATCAGACTGTGCAGTACCATGTACAGGCTGGTTCAGACAAGCTTAACTCATGCGTTTATCCTATGTATGCATATACATTTTTCATGACGCGCCTGAAATGTTTAATTTTGATTTGTGCATGCGTTTTGGAATATACAAACCGTTCATCACAGAACAGACTGTACATATGAGTCGGATCATAGTCTTTGCTAATAGCACATGATATATGTCTTTATTCGGTAATAAGACGCGGATTTCCCTCCAAGGAAGTAGACAAAATTCTAGTTCCATCTTTTTAAAATGGATGTAGGCTTTAGACTGTACGAGATTAACGGTTTTATAGCAAAATTACTATTGAACGCATTGGAGGTTGTTGTGTGTGGGTTTTTTTACTGGGTGGGGGGGAGTGGGGGAGGGAAGCCCCGTCTTATAGCCGAATTAATCTGGCAGTCAGGTTCCCAATCCAAGAGCTAATAACGCACATTACAGAACAACCTTCTCATAAATGTTGGAATTGAATCTTCTCTGTTCGCACATAATGAAACTTTTATTCAGTTATAAGACGGGATATCCTCCAAAGAAGAAGACAAAATTCTAGGTCCATCTTTTAAGATGGATCTTGAGTTGTTTTAGACCGCAAGAGATATCCCGTCTTACAGCACAATTACTGTAGGTTTCAGATGTTTGGGGTCATTATGTTTGTGTGTGTGTGTGGGGGGGGGGGGAATGAAACTCCTCTTATGGCCGAATTAATATGGTAATCAGCTTGTCAAACCGAGCTAACAACTCTGGTCTCAGAAGCCAAACATTGGTTTTGCCGAACTTATATGTCGGACGAAATTAATGCATTTCAGCGGAAAACAAACGTTACCGAGCAGACAATTTGGTAGAAAAAACGCATTTTTTCTGAAGAAAACAGTAAGATTAATGATATTATATATGTCCTGTTCATCTTATCTTATAGTATTATTTATTTGAAAAATCCAGGGAGGACACCCCCCCCCCCCAACTCTCCTCCCCTTACAAGAGCAACCGGGTCATATGAGACAGTGAGCACTGGAATATTCCCCTTGTAGAACGCCTTTAGCGTCCGCAACTTTCTACGCCACCTGGACTCGTCCCCAACAATTCTCCTCACCTCGATATAGTCACGCGCGGTACTGAAAATTCAGTTTTTGGATGTAGGGTAGTATAAAGTTTGTAAAAAATGACCGCACTTATATTTCTTTGATTTTCCTACAAAATATATCAAAAGATTTGTAAGATAGTGTAGAATACTAGGATAACACAACATTTTTGACTTAAGATCCGTGCTTTAAGAAAAACGTAGAAAACTGAGTAACTTTTTGCTCATTTTCTCTATTTTCCCTATATACTATTAGGAAATGATGGCCATATTAATCAGAGCAAAAATGACCGCATTAAATGTAAACTTAAAATTTTGAAAAAAAATATCTATGTGCAGCTAAAAAAAAGCACTATATTGACCTAACACAACATTTTTCATTTTTCATTCAGGGAAGACAAAAAAAAAGAAAACTGTCAATGTCCTATCTAATTTAATGCTATTTCAAGCTCACGCGATATCGTCGTTTACAGGTAGATTATACGGGGCTGAGGAAAAAAGTTGCCCATGGAAGTTAATCTAATCGTGGTGTTGCAAAAGCTAATACATGTGACTTATTAAGTAAAATTAGAAGCTAAATGATAAAAAAAACTTAATAACATCATATAATAACATAAAAAAATCTAATGAAAAAAAAAATGAAAAAGATAAATAAAAGCGGTGAGATTCGAACTCACGACCCGAAGATCAGGAGCCTAGAGCTGTAACCACTAGGCTGTGAAATTTACTGAAATATAAGGTAAAACTTTGAAAGACATGACAAGATTACTGACTCTGCAAATACCGTTGGTCTCGGGATAGTTTCGTATTGGCAGTGGTCAGGAAAATGATATTTTTTGGTAGAGGCTTAGAAAAAGCATGGTTGCTCCGATAAATTGAGGTTTTTAATATTTCTTTAATTTGTAAGGTTGTAGAAAGGGTAGTTATTTCAGCTTGGAACTGGTTATGAAAATTTGCTGTTAGCTTTACTAGTCAGGATCAGTCAGCACAGGGTATAATCGATTCCGCTAATTTCGCTTCCTGCAGAGACTGTCCGTCATATTTGGCTTCCGCCGAGACTGTCCGCGAACTCTTGCTTCCTGCCGAGACTTCTGTACATGATAAATGACTTCCTGCAGAGACTGTCCGCGTGATTCTGCATCCTGCCGAGGCTCTCGGCAGGAAGCAGATTCACGCGGACAATCTCGGCAGGAAGCCATTTTTCGAGGACAGTAGTCCCTGCAGTAAGCAAGTTAGCAGACAGTCTCGGCGGAAGCCAAATATGACGGACAGTTTCTGCAGGAAGCGAAAATTGGCGGAATCGATTAAACCCTGTGGTCAGAGGAAACCCCTAAGTAACGGCGAATATGTCGAATCACAGCAGACAACTTCGTGGAGAGAAATAGGCCTGATCACATCGATTCCGCTAATTTTCGCTTCCTGCCGAGACTGTCGTCATATTTGGCTTCCGCCGAGACTGTCCGCGAACTCTTGCTTCCTGCAGGGACTACTGTCCTCGAACATTGGCTTCCTGCCGAGGCTGTCCGCGTGACTCTGCTTGCCGCCTAGAGCCTTGGCAGGAAGCAGAATCACGCGGACAGTCTCTGCAGGAAGCCATTTATCATGTATTCATACTGAAATACTGCAAAAAACTTCTATGGTTATGACCCCATTTGGGATTTTTGTTTGACTGTACATCATATTTGGCTTCCGCCGAGACTGTCCGCGAACTCTTGCTTCCTGCAGGAACCACTGTCCTCGAACATTGGCTTTCTGCCAAGACTGTCCGCGTGACTCTGCTTCCTGCCGAGAGCCTCTGCAGGAAGCAGATTCACGCTGACAGTAACTGCAGGAAGCCATTTATCATGTACAGAAGTCTCGGCAGGATGCAAGAGATCGCGGACAGTCTCGGCGGAAGCCAAATATGATGTTCAGTCTCTGCAGGAAGCGAAAATTAGCGCAATTCCATTCCCAAACTGCTAATATTTGATTGTGTATGGTGAAGTTGCTGATTTTATGAATTTGAGCAGGTTTCAAACCTGTCAAAGTGTGTATTTGTATTGGTTTTCCGGCTGTGATTATTTTGTCTTTAGTGTGACAAGATTACTAGAAGTGTGTATTGCTGTTTAATAAAAATGTCCGTTTATTATCTTATCCGAAGAAAGCCTCCCCTGAGGCGTATGCAATATAGCGCATATATGCACTCTAGTCAGACTGCGCTTATGCGGTGCCAATCATCTTTGACGCAGCCTGATTGTATCGGTACGTCGGTACCATGTTGTTGTAACAATTAAAGCCGCCTTTAGAGTCTATGTATGTCTCGAACAAAATTGTGCATGCTGATCAAATTGCTTGGTATGGTTGCATGTAGGGAGTACCTCTATGAAATCCTGCTTGAGTGTATACGGTGAATACCCAGCAAAGACCAGCATGGCACATATTAACCTTTTTTCGAGAGTGTACATAGTCTCGAAAAACTGTGCATGCTGATCACAAACTGCGAATAAAAGCATTATTGGAAGGTCAAATTCGCATCGAGAAGACAGGTATATTGGTAAGTTAATCGAGCGTCAAATTAATTATCACTTTGTATATTAAAAGGTGTTATTGTCCGCATCCTGCAAAAACTACCGTCTGCATATACAAACACTGCCAACCTACACACATACAAAATATACTGATTTAGCGTGAGACCTTCGCAAAGAAAATATCTAGGCATGCACAGTTTTGAAAGGGAACTGTGCAGGTCTGATCAGACTGTGCAGTACCATGTACAGGCTGGTTCAGACAAGCTTAACTCATGCGTTTATCCTATGTATGCATATACATTTTTCATGACGCGCCTGAAATGTTTAATTTTGATTTGTGCATGCGTTTTGGAATATACAAACCGTTCATCACAGAACAGACTGTACATATGAGTCGGATCATAGTCTTTGCTAATAGCACATGATATATGTCTTTATTCGGTAATAAGACGCGGATTTCCCTCCAAGGAAGTAGACAAAATTCTAGTTCCATCTTTTTAAAATGGATGTAGGCTTTAGACTGTACGAGATTAACGGTTTTATAGCAAAATTACTATTGAACGCATTGGAGGTTGTTGTGTGTGGGTTTTTTTACTGGGTGGGGGGGAGTGGGGGAGGGAAGCCCCGTCTTATAGCCGAATTAATCTGGCAGTCAGGTTCCCAATCCAAGAGCTAATAACGCACATTACAGAACAACCTTCTCATAAATGTTGGAATTGAATCTTCTCTGTTCGCACATAATGAAACTTTTATTCAGTTATAAGACGGGATATCCTCCAAAGAAGAAGACAAAATTCTAGGTCCATCTTTTAAGATGGATCTTGAGTTGTTTTAGACCGCAAGAGAAATCCCGTCTTACAGCACAATTACTGTAGGTTTCAGATGTTTGGGGTCATTATGTTTGTGTGTGTGTGTGTGGGGGGGGGGGAATGAAACTCCTCTTATGGCCGAATTAATATGGTAATCAGCTTGTCAAACCGAGCTAACAACTCTGGTCTCAGAAGCCAAACATTGGTTTTGCCGAACTTATATGTCGGACGAAATTAATGCATTTCAGCGGAAAACAAACGTTACCGAGCAGACAATTTGGTAGAAAAAACGCATTTTTTCTGAAGAAAACAGTAAGATTAATGATATTATATATGTCCTGTTCATCTTATCTTATAGTATTATTTATTTGAAAAATCCAGGGAGGACACCCCCCCCCCCCCCCCCCCAACTCTCCTCCCCTTACAAGAGCAACCGGGTCATATGAGACAGTGAGCACTGGAATATTCCCCTTGTAGAACGCCTTTAGCGTCCGCAACTTTCTACGCCACCTGGACTCGTCCCCAACAATTCTCCTCACCTCGATATAGTCACGCGCGGTACTGAAAATTCAGTTTTTGGATGTAGGGTAGTATAAAGTTTGTAAAAAATGACCGCACTTATATTTCTTTGATTTTCCTACAAAATATATCAAAAGATTTGTAAGATAGTGTAGAATACTAGGATAACACAACATTTTTGACTTAAGATCCGTGCTTTAAGAAAAACGTAGAAAACTGAGTAACTTTTTGCTCATTTTCTCTATTTTCCCTATATACTATTAGGAAATGATGGCCATATTAATCAGAGCAAAAATGACCGCATTAAATGTAAACTTAAAATTTTGAAAAAAAATATCTATGTGCAGCTAAAAAAAAGCACTATATTGACCTAACACAACATTTTTCATTTTTCATTCAGGGAAGACAAAAAAAAAGAAAACTGTCAATGTCCTATCTAATTTAATGCTATTTCAAGCTCACGCGATATCGTCGTTTACAGGTAGATTATACGGGGCTGAGGAAAAAAGTTGCCCATGGAAGTTAATCTAATCGTGGTGTTGCAAAAGCTAATACATGTGACTTATTAAGTAAAATTAGAAGCTAAATGATAAAAAAAACTTAATAACATCATATAATAACATAAAAAAATCTAATGAAAAAAAAATGAAAAAGATAAATAAAAGCGGTGAGATTCGAACTCACGACCCGAAGATCAGGAGCCTAGAGCTGTAACCACTAGGCTGTGAAATTTACTGAAATATAAGGTAAAACTTTGAAAGACATGACAAGATTACTGACTCTGCAAATACCGTTGGTCTCGGGATAGTTTCGTATTGGCAGTGGTCAGGAAAATGATATTTTTTGGTAGAGGCTTAGAAAAAGCATGGTTGCTCCGATAAATTGAGGTTTTTAATATTTCTTTAATTTGTAAGGTTGTAGAAAGGGTAGTTATTTCAGCTTGGAACTGGTTATGAAAATTTGCTGTTAGCTTTACTAGTCAGGATCAGTCAGCACAGGGTATAATCGATTCCGCTAATTTCGCTTCCTGCAGAGACTGTCCGTCATATTTGGCTTCCGCCGAGACTGTCCGCGAACTCTTGCTTCCTGCCGAGACTTCTGTACATGATAAATGACTTCCTGCAGAGACTGTCCGCGTGATTCTGCATCCTGCCGAGGCTCTCGGCAGGAAGCAGATTCACGCGGACAATCTCGGCAGGAAGCCATTTTTCGAGGACAGTAGTCCCTGCAGTAAGCAAGTTAGCAGACAGTCTCGGCGGAAGCCAAATATGACGGACAGTTTCTGCAGGAAGCGAAAATTGGCGGAATCGATTAAACCCTGTGGTCAGAGGAAACCCCTAAGTAACGGCGAATATGTCGAATCAGAGCAGACAACTTCGTGGAGAGAAATAGGCCTGATCACATCGATTCCGCTAATTTTCGCTTCCTGCCGAGACTGTCGTCATATTTGGCTTCCGCCGAGACTGTCCGCGAACTCTTGCTTCCTGCAGGGACTACTGTCCTCGAACATTGGCTTCCTGCCGAGGCTGTCCGCGTGACTCTGCTTGCCGCCTAGAGCCTTGGCAGGAAGCAGAATCACGCGGACAGTCTCTGCAGGAAGCCATTTATCATGTATTCATACTGAAATACTGCAAAAAACTTCTATGGTTATGACCCCATTTGGGATTTTTGTTTGACTGTACATCATATTTGGCTTCCGCCGAGACTGTCCGCGAACTCTTGCTTCCTGCAGGAACCACTGTCCTCGAACATTGGCTTTCTGCCAAGACTGTCCGCGTGACTCTGCTTCCTGCCGAGAGCCTCTGCAGGAAGCAGATTCACGCTGACAGTAACTGCAGGAAGCCATTTATCATGTACAGAAGTCTCGGCAGGATGCAAGAGATCGCGGACAGTCTCGGCGGAAGCCAAATATGATGTTCAGTCTCTGCAGGAAGCGAAAATTAGCGCAATTCCATTCCCAAACTGCTAATATTTGATTGTGTATGGTGAAGTTGCTGATTTTATGAATTTGAGCAGGTTTCAAACCTGTCAAAGTGTGTATTTGTATTGGTTTTCCGGCTGTGATTATTTTGTCTTTAGTGTGACAAGATTACTAGAAGTGTGTATTGCTGTTTAATAAAAATGTCCGTTTATTATCTTATCCGAAGAAAGCCTCCCCTGAGGCGTATGCAATATAGCGCATATATGCACTCTAGTCAGACTGCGCTTATGCGGTGCCAATCATCTTTGACGCAGCCTGATTGTATCGGTACGTCGGTACCATGTTGTTGTAACAATTAAAGCCGCCTTTAGAGTCTATGTATGTCTCGAACAAAATTGTGCATGCTGATCAAATTGCTTGGTATGGTTGCATGTAGGGAGTACCTCTATGAAATCCTGCTTGAGTGTATACGGTGAATACCCAGCAAAGACCAGCATGGCACATATTAACCTTTTTTCGAGAGTGTACATAGTCTCGAAAAACTGTGCATGCTGATCACAAACTGCGAATAAAAGCATTATTGGAAGGTCAAATTCGCATCGAGAAGACAGGTATATTGGTAAGTTAATCGAGCGTCAAATTAATTATCACTTTGTATATTAAAAGGTGTTATTGTCCGCATCCTGCAAAAACTACCGTCTGCATATACAAACACTGCCAACCTACACACATACAAAATATACTGATTTAGCGTGAGACCTTCGCAAAGAAAATATCTAGGCATGCACAGTTTTGAAAGGGAACTGTGCAGGTCTGATCAGACTGTACAGTACCATGTACAGGCTGGTTCAGACAAGCTTAACTCATGCGTTTATCCTATGTATGCATATACATTTTTCATGACGCGCCTGAAATGTTTAATTTTGATTTGTGCATGCGTTTTGGAATATACAAACCGTTCATCACAGAACAGACTGTACATATGAGTCGGATCATAGTCTTTGCTAATAGCACATGATATATGTCTTTATTCGGTAATAAGACGCGGATTTCCCTCCAAGGAAGTAGACAAAATTCTAGTTCCATCTTTTTAAAATGGATGTAGGCTTTAGACTGTACGAGATTAACGGTTTTATAGCAAAATTACTATTGAACGCATTGGAGGTTGTTGTGTGTGGGTTTTTTTACTGGGTGGGGGGGAGTGGGGGAGGGAAGCCCCGTCTTATAGCCGAATTAATCTGGCAGTCAGGTTCCCAATCCAAGAGCTAATAACGCACATTACAGAACAACCTTCTCATAAATGTTGGAATTGAATCTTCTCTGTTCGCACATAATGAAACTTTTATTCAGTTATAAGACGGGATATCCTCCAAAGAAGAAGACAAAATTCTAGGTCCATCTTTTAAGATGGATCTTGAGTTGTTTTAGACCGCAAGAGAAATCCCGTCTTACAGCACAATTACTGTAGGTTTCAGATGTTTGGGGTCATTATGTTTGTGTGTGTGTGTGTGTGGGGGGGAATGAAACTCCTCTTATGGCCGAATTAATATGGTAATCAGCTTGTCAAACCGAGCTAACAACTCTGGTCTCAGAAGCCAAACATTGGTTTTGCCGAACTTATATGTCGGACGAAATTAATGCATTTCAGCGGAAAACAAACGTTACCGAGCAGACAATTTGGTAGAAAAAACGCATTTTTTCTGAAGAAAACAGTAAGATTAATGATATTATATATGTCCTGTTCATCTTATCTTATAGTATTATTTATTTGAAAAATCCAGGGAGGACACCCCCCCCCCCCAACTCTCCTCCCCTTACAAGAGCAACCGGGTCATATGAGACAGTGAGCACTGGAATATTCCCCTTGTAGAACGCCTTTAGCGTCCGCAACTTTCTACGCCACCTGGACTCGTCCCCAACAATTCTCCTCACCTCGATATAGTCACGCGCGGTACTGAAAATTCAGTTTTTGGATGTAGGGTAGTATAAAGTTTGTAAAAAATGACCGCACTTATATTTCTTTGATTTTCCTACAAAATATATCAAAAGATTTGTAAGATAGTGTAGAATACTAGGATAACACAACATTTTTGACTTAAGATCCGTGCTTTAAGAAAAACGTAGAAAACTGAGTAACTTTTTGCTCATTTTCTCTATTTTCCCTATATACTATTAGGAAATGATGGCCATATTAATCAGAGCAAAAATGACCGCATTAAATGTAAACTTAAAATTTTGAAAAAAAATATCTATGTGCAGCTAAAAAAAAGCACTATATTGACCTAACACAACATTTTTCATTTTTCATTCAGGGAAGACAAAAAAAAAGAAAACTGTCAATGTCCTATCTAATTTAATGCTATTTCAAGCTCACGCGATATCGTCGTTTACAGGTAGATTATACGGGGCTGAGGAAAAAAGTTGCCCATGGAAGTTAATCTAATCGTGGTGTTGCAAAAGCTAATACATGTGACTTATTAAGTAAAATTAGAAGCTAAATGATAAAAAAAACTTAATAACATCATATAATAACATAAAAAAATCTAATGAAAAAAAAAATGAAAAAGATAAATAAAAGCGGTGAGATTCGAACTCACGACCCGAAGATCAGGAGCCTAGAGCTGTAACCACTAGGCTGTGAAATTTACTGAAATATAAGGTAAAACTTTGAAAGACATGACAAGATTACTGACTCTGCAAATACCGTTGGTCTCGGGATAGTTTCGTATTGGCAGTGGTCAGGAAAATGATATTTTTTGGTAGAGGCTTAGAAAAAGCATGGTTGCTCCAATAAATTGAGGTTTTTAATATTTCTTTAATTTGTAAGGTTGTAGAAAGGGTAGTTATTTCAGCTTGGAACTGGTTATGAAAATTTGCTGTTAGCTTTACTAGTCAGGATCAGTCAGCACAGGGTATAATCGATTCCGCTAATTTCGCTTCCTGCAGAGACTGTCCGTCATATTTGGCTTCCGCCGAGACTGTCCGCGAACTCTTGCTTCCTGCCGAGACTTCTGTACATGATAAATGACTTCCTGCAGAGACTGTCCGCGTGATTCTGCATCCTGCCGAGGCTCTCGGCAGGAAGCAGATTCACGCGGACAATCTCGGCAGGAAGCCATTTTTCGAGGACAGTAGTCCCTGCAGTAAGCAAGTTAGCAGACAGTCTCGGCGGAAGCCAAATATGACGGACAGTTTCTGCAGGAAGCGAAAATTGGCGGAATCGATTAAACCCTGTGGTCAGAGGAAACCCCTAAGTAACGGCGAATATGTCGAATCACAGCAGACAACTTCGTGGAGAGAAATAGGCCTGATCACATCGATTCCGCTAATTTTCGCTTCCTGCCGAGACTGTCGTCATATTTGGCTTCCGCCGAGACTGTCCGCGAACTCTTGCTTCCTGCAGGGACTACTGTCCTCGAACATTGGCTTCCTGCCGAGGCTGTCCGCGTGACTCTGCTTGCCGCCTAGAGCCTTGGCAGGAAGCAGAATCACGCGGACAGTCTCTGCAGGAAGCCATTTATCATGTATTCATACTGAAATACTGCAAAAAACTTCTATGGTTATGACCCCATTTGGGATTTTTGTTTGACTGTACATCATATTTGGCTTCCGCCGAGACTGTCCGCGAACTCTTGCTTCCTGCAGGAACCACTGTCCTCGAACATTGGCTTTCTGCCAAGACTGTCCGCGTGACTCTGCTTCCTGCCGAGAGCCTCTGCAGGAAGCAGATTCACGCTGACAGTAACTGCAGGAAGCCATTTATCATGTACAGAAGTCTCGGCAGGATGCAAGAGATCGCGGACAGTCTCGGCGGAAGCCAAATATGATGTTCAGTCTCTGCAGGAAGCGAAAATTAGCGCAATTCCATTCCCAAACTGCTAATATTTGATTGTGTATGGTGAAGTTGCTGATTTTATGAATTTGAGCAGGTTTCAAACCTGTCAAAGTGTGTATTTGTATTGGTTTTCCGGCTGTGATTATTTTGTCTTTAGTGTGACAAGATTACTAGAAGTGTGTATTGCTGTTTAATAAAAATGTCCGTTTATTATCTTATCCGAAGAAAGCCTCCCCTGAGGCGTATGCAATATAGCGCATATATGCACTCTAGTCAGACTGCGCTTATGCGGTGCCAATCATCTTTGACGCAGCCTGATTGTATCGGTACGTCGGTACCATGTTGTTGTAACAATTAAAGCCGCCTTTAGAGTCTATGTATGTCTCGAACAAAATTGTGCATGCTGATCAAATTGCTTGGTATGGTTGCATGTAGGGAGTACCTCTATGAAATCCTGCTTGAGTGTATACGGTGAATACCCAGCAAAGACCAGCATGGCACATATTAACCTTTTTTCGAGAGTGTACATAGTCTCGAAAAACTGTGCATGCTGATCACAAACTGCGAATAAAAGCATTATTGGAAGGTCAAATTCGCATCGAGAAGACAGGTATATTGGTAAGTTAATCGAGCGTCAAATTAATTATCACTTTGTATATTAAAAGGTGTTATTGTCCGCATCCTGCAAAAACTACCGTCTGCATATACAAACACTGCCAACCTACACACATACAAAATATACTGATTTAGCGTGAGACCTTCGCAAAGAAAATATCTAGGCATGCACAGTTTTGAAAGGGAACTGTGCAGGTCTGATCAGACTGTGCAGTACCATGTACAGGCTGGTTCAGACAAGCTTAACTCATGCGTTTATCCTATGTATGCATATACATTTTTCATGACGCGCCTGAAATGTTTAATTTTGATTTGTGCATGCGTTTTGGAATATACAAACCGTTCATCACAGAACAGACTGTACATATGAGTCGGATCATAGTCTTTGCTAATAGCACATGATATATGTCTTTATTCGGTAATAAGACGCGGATTTCCCTCCAAGGAAGTAGACAAAATTCTAGTTCCATCTTTTTAAAATGGATGTAGGCTTTAGACTGTACGAGATTAACGGTTTTATAGCAAAATTACTATTGAACGCATTGGAGGTTGTTGTGTGTGGGTTTTTTTACTGGGTGGGGGGGAGTGGGGGAGGGAAGCCCCGTCTTATAGCCGAATTAATCTGGCAGTCAGGTTCCCAATCCAAGAGCTAATAACGCACATTACAGAACAACCTTCTCATAAATGTTGGAATTGAATCTTCTCTGTTCGCACATAATGAAACTTTTATTCAGTTATATGACGGGATATCCTCCAAAGAAGAAGACAAAATTCTAGGTCCATCTTTTAAGATGGATCTTGAGTTGTTTTAGACCGCAAGAGAAATCCCGTCTTACAGCACAATTACTGTAGGTTTCAGATGTTTGGGGTCATTATGTTTGTGTGTATGTGTGGGGGGGGGGGGAATGAAACTCCTCTTATGGCCGAATTAATATGGTAATCAGCTTGTCAAACCGAGCTAACAACTCTGGTCTCAGAAGCCAAACATTGGTTTTGCCGAACTTATATGTCGGACGAAATTAATGCATTTCAGCGGAAAACAAACGTTACCGAGCAGACAATTTGGTAGAAAAAACGCATTTTTTCTGAAGAAAACAGTAAGATTAATGATATTATATATGTCCTGTTCATCTTATCTTATAGTATTATTTATTTGAAAAATCCAGGGAGGACACCCCCCCCCCCCCCAACTCTCCTCCCCTTACAAGAGCAACCGGGTCATATGAGACAGTGAGCACTGGAATATTCCCCTTGTAGAACGCCTTTAGCGTCTGCAACTTTCTACGCCACCTGGACTCGTCCCCAACAATTCTCCTCACCTCGATATAGTCACGCGCGGTACTGAAAATTCAGTTTTTGGATGTAGGGTAGTATAAAGTTTGTAAAAAATGACCGCACTTATATTTCTTTGATTTTCCTACAAAATATATCAAAAGATTTGTAAGATAGTGTAGAATACTAGGATAACACAACATTTTTGACTTAAGATCCGTGCTTTAAGAAAAACGTAGAAAACTGAGTAACTTTTTGCTCATTTTCTCTATTTTCCCTATATACTATTAGGAAATGATGGCCATATTAATCAGAGCAAAAATGACCGCATTAAATGTAAACTTAAAATTTTGAAAAAAAATATCTATGTGCAGCTAAAAAAAAGCACTATATTGACCTAACACAACATTTTTCATTTTTCATTCAGGGAAGACAAAAAAAAAGAAAACTGTCAATGTCCTATCTAATTTAATGCTATTTCAAGCTCACGCGATATCGTCGTTTACAGGTAGATTATACGGGGCTGAGGAAAAAAGTTGCCCATGGAAGTTAATCTAATCGTGGTGTTGCAAAAGCTAATACATGTGACTTATTAAGTAAAATTAGAAGCTAAATGATAAAAAAAACTTAATAACATCATATAATAACATAAAAAAATCTAATGAAAAAAAAAATGAAAAAGATAAATAAAAGCGGTGAGATTCGAACTCACGACCCGAAGATCAGGAGCCTAGAGCTGTAACCACTAGGCTGTGAAATTTACTGAAATATAAGGTAAAACTTTGAAAGACATGACAAGATTACTGACTCTGCAAATACCGTTGGTCTCGGGATAGTTTCGTATTGGCAGTGGTCAGGAAAATGATATTTTTTGGTAGAGGCTTAGAAAAAGCATGGTTGCTCCAATAAATTGAGGTTTTTAATATTTCTTTAATTTGTAAGGTTGTAGAAAGGGTAGTTATTTCAGCTTGGAACTGGTTATGAAAATTTGCTGTTAGCTTTACTAGTCAGGATCAGTCAGCACAGGGTATAATCGATTCCGCTAATTTCGCTTCCTGCAGAGACTGTCCGTCATATTTGGCTTCCGCCGAGACTGTCCGCGAACTCTTGCTTCCTGCCGAGACTTCTGTACATGATAAATGACTTCCTGCAGAGACTGTCCGCGTGATTCTGCATCCTGCCGAGGCTCTCGGCAGGAAGCAGATTCACGCGGACAATCTCGGCAGGAAGCCATTTTTCGAGGACAGTAGTCCCTGCAGTAAGCAAGTTAGCAGACAGTCTCGGCGGAAGCCAAATATGACGGACAGTTTCTGCAGGAAGCGAAAATTGGCGGAATCGATTAAACCCTGTGGTCAGAGGAAACCCCTAAGTAACGGCGAATATGTCGAATCAGAGCAGACAACTTCGTGGAGAGAAATAGGCCTGATCACATCGATTCCGCTAATTTTCGCTTCCTGCCGAGACTGTCGTCATATTTGGCTTCCGCCGAGACTGTCCGCGAACTCTTGCTTCCTGCAGGGACTACTGTCCTCGAACATTGGCTTCCTGCCGAGGCTGTCCGCGTGACTCTGCTTGCCGCCTAGAGCCTTGGCAGGAAGCAGAATCACGCGGACAGTCTCTGCAGGAAGCCATTTATCATGTATTCATACTGAAATACTGCAAAAAACTTCTATGGTTATGACCCCATTTGGGATTTTTGTTTGACTGTACATCATATTTGGCTTCCGCCGAGACTGTCCGCGAACTCTTGCTTCCTGCAGGAACCACTGTCCTCGAACATTGGCTTTCTGCCAAGACTGTCCGCGTGACTCTGCTTCCTGCCGAGAGCCTCTGCAGGAAGCAGATTCACGCTGACAGTAACTGCAGGAAGCCATTTATCATGTACAGAAGTCTCGGCAGGATGCAAGAGATCGCGGACAGTCTCGGCGGAAGCCAAATATGATGTTCAGTCTCTGCAGGAAGCGAAAATTAGCGCAATTCCATTCCCAAACTGCTAATATTTGATTGTGTATGGTGAAGTTGCTGATTTTATGAATTTGAGCAGGTTTCAAACCTGTCAAAGTGTGTATTTGTATTGGTTTTCCGGCTGTGATTATTTTGTCTTTAGTGTGACAAGATTACTAGAAGTGTGTATTGCTGTTTAATAAAAATGTCCGTTTATTATCTTATCCGAAGAAAGCCTCCCCTGAGGCGTATGCAATATAGCGCATATATGCACTCTAGTCAGACTGCGCTTATGCGGTGCCAATCATCTTTGACGCAGCCTGATTGTATCGGTACGTCGGTACCATGTTGTTGTAACAATTAAAGCCGCCTTTAGAGTCTATGTATGTCTCGAACAAAATTGTGCATGCTGATCAAATTGCTTGGTATGGTTGCATGTAGGGAGTACCTCTATGAAATCCTGCTTGAGTGTATACGGTGAATACCCAGCAAAGACCAGCATGGCACATATTAACCTTTTTTCGAGAGTGTACATAGTCTCGAAAAACTGTGCATGCTGATCACAAACTGCGAATAAAAGCATTATTGGAAGGTCAAATTCGCATCGAGAAGACAGGTATATTGGTAAGTTAATCGAGCGTCAAATTAATTATCACTTTGTATATTAAAAGGTGTTATTGTCCGCATCCTGCAAAAACTACCGTCTGCATATACAAACACTGCCAACCTACACACATACAAAATATACTGATTTAGCGTGAGACCTTCGCAAAGAAAATATCTAGGCATGCACAGTTTTGAAAGGGAACTGTGCAGGTCTGATCAGACTGTGCAGTACCATGTACAGGCTGGTTCAGACAAGCTTAACTCATGCGTTTATCCTATGTATGCATATACATTTTTCATGACGCGCCTGAAATGTTTAATTTTGATTTGTGCATGCGTTTTGGAATATACAAACCGTTCATCACAGAACAGACTGTACATATGAGTCGGATCATAGTCTTTGCTAATAGCACATGATATATGTCTTTATTCGGTAATAAGACGCGGATTTCCCTCCAAGGAAGTAGACAAAATTCTAGTTCCATCTTTTTAAAATGGATGTAGGCTTTAGACTGTACGAGATTAACGGTTTTATAGCAAAATTACTATTGAACGCATTGGAGGTTGTTGTGTGTGGGTTTTTTTACTGGGTGGGGGGGAGTGGGGGAGGGAAGCCCCGTCTTATAGCCGAATTAATCTGGCAGTCAGGTTCCCAATCCAAGAGCTAATAACGCACATTACAGAACAACCTTCTCATAAATGTTGGAATTGAATCTTCTCTGTTCGCACATAATGAAACTTTTATTCAGTTATAAGACGGGATATCCTCCAAAGAAGAAGACAAAATTCTAGGTCCATCTTTTAAGATGGATCTTGAGTTGTTTTAGACCGCAAGAGAAATCCCGTCTTACAGCACAATTACTGTAGGTTTCAGATGTTTGGGGTCATTATGTTTGTGTGTGTGTGTGGGGGGGGGGGAATGAAACTCCTCTTATGGCCGAATTAATATGGTAATCAGCTTGTCAAACCGAGCTAACAACTCTGGTCTCAGAAGCCAAACATTGGTTTTGCCGAACTTATATGTCGGACGAAATTAATGCATTTCAGCGGAAAACAAACGTTACCGAGCAGACAATTTGGTAGAAAAAACGCATTTTTTCTGAAGAAAACAGTAAGATTAATGATATTATATATGTCCTGTTCATCTTATCTTATAGTATTATTTATTTGAAAAATCCAGGGAGGACACCCCCCCCCCCCAACTCTCCTCCCCTTACAAGAGCAACCGGGTCATATGAGACAGTGAGCACTGGAATATTCCCCTTGTAGAACGCCTTTAGCGTCCGCAACTTTCTACGCCACCTGGACTCGTCCCCAACAATTCTCCTCACCTCGATATAGTCACGCGCGGTACTGAAAATTCAGTTTTTGGATGTAGGGTAGTATAAAGTTTGTAAAAAATGACCGCACTTATATTTCTTTGATTTTCCTACAAAATATATCAAAAGATTTGTAAGATAGTGTAGAATACTAGGATAACACAACATTTTTGACTTAAGATCCGTGCTTTAAGAAAAACGTAGAAAACTGAGTAACTTTTTGCTCATTTTCTCTATTTTCCCTATATACTATTAGGAAATGATGGCCATATTAATCAGAGCAAAAATGACCGCATTAAATGTAAACTTAAAATTTTGAAAAAAAATATCTATGTGCAGCTAAAAAAAAGCACTATATTGACCTAACACAACATTTTTCATTTTTCATTCAGGGAAGACAAAAAAAAAGAAAACTGTCAATGTCCTATCTAATTTAATGCTATTTCAAGCTCACGCGATATCGTCGTTTACAGGTAGATTATACGGGGCTGAGGAAAAAAGTTGCCCATGGAAGTTAATCTAATCGTGGTGTTGCAAAAGCTAATACATGTGACTTATTAAGTAAAATTAGAAGCTAAATGATAAAAAAAACTTAATAACATCATATAATAACATAAAAAAATCTAATGAAAAAAAAAATGAAAAAGATAAATAAAAGCGGTGAGATTCGAACTCACGACCCGAAGATCAGGAGCCTAGAGCTGTAACCACTAGGCTGTGAAATTTACTGAAATATAAGGTAAAACTTTGAAAGACATGACAAGATTACTGACTCTGCAAATACCGTTGGTCTCGGGATAGTTTCGTATTGGCAGTGGTCAGGAAAATGATATTTTTTGGTAGAGGCTTAGAAAAAGCATGGTTGCTCCGATAAATTGAGGTTTTTAATATTTCTTTAATTTGTAAGGTTGTAGAAAGGGTAGTTATTTCAGCTTGGAACTGGTTATGAAAATTTGCTGTTAGCTTTACTAGTCAGGATCAGTCAGCACAGGGTATAATCGATTCCGCTAATTTCGCTTCCTGCAGAGACTGTCCGTCATATTTGGCTTCCGCCGAGACTGTCCGCGAACTCTTGCTTCCTGCCGAGACTTCTGTACATGATAAATGACTTCCTGCAGAGACTGTCCGCGTGATTCTGCATCCTGCCGAGGCTCTCGGCAGGAAGCAGATTCACGCGGACAATCTCGGCAGGAAGCCATTTTTCGAGGACAGTAGTCCCTGCAGTAAGCAAGTTAGCAGACAGTCTCGGCGGAAGCCAAATATGACGGACAGTTTCTGCAGGAAGCGAAAATTGGCGGAATCGATTAAACCCTGTGGTCAGAGGAAACCCCTAAGTAACGGCGAATATGTCGAATCAGAGCAGACAACTTCGTGGAGAGAAATAGGCCTGATCACATCGATTCCGCTAATTTTCGCTTCCTGCCGAGACTGTCGTCATATTTGGCTTCCGCCGAGACTGTCCGCGAACTCTTGCTTCCTGCAGGGACTACTGTCCTCGAACATTGGCTTCCTGCCGAGGCTGTCCGCGTGACTCTGCTTGCCGCCTAGAGCCTTGGCAGGAAGCAGAATCACGCGGACAGTCTCTGCAGGAAGCCATTTATCATGTATTCATACTGAAATACTGCAAAAAACTTCTATGGTTATGACCCCATTTGGGATTTTTGTTTGACTGTACATCATATTTGGCTTCCGCCGAGACTGTCCGCGAACTCTTGCTTCCTGCAGGAACCACTGTCCTCGAACATTGGCTTTCTGCCAAGACTGTCCGCGTGACTCTGCTTCCTGCCGAGAGCCTCTGCAGGAAGCAGATTCACGCTGACAGTAACTGCAGGAAGCCATTTATCATGTACAGAAGTCTCGGCAGGATCGCGGACAGTCTCGGCGGAAGCCAAATATGATGTTCAGTCTCTGCAGGAAGCGAAAATTAGCGCAATTCCATTCCCAAACTGCTAATATTTGATTGTGTATGGTGAAGTTGCTGATTTTATGAATTTGAGCAGGTTTCAAACCTGTCAAAGTGTGTATTTGTATTGGTTTTCCGGCTGTGATTATTTTGTCTTTAGTGTGACAAGATTACTAGAAGTGTGTATTGCTGTTTAATAAAAATGTCCGTTTATTATCTTATCCGAAGAAAGCCTCCCCTGAGGCGTATGCAATATAGCGCATATATGCACTCTAGTCAGACTGCGCTTATGCGGTGCCAATCATCTTTGACGCAGCCTGATTGTATCGGTACGTCGGTACCATGTTGTTGTAACAATTAAAGCCGCCTTTAGAGTCTATGTATGTCTCGAACAAAATTGTGCATGCTGATCAAATTGCTTGGTATGGTTGCATGTAGGGAGTACCTCTATGAAATCCTGCTTGAGTGTATACGGTGAATACCCAGCAAAGACCAGCATGGCACATATTAACCTTTTTTCGAGAGTGTACATAGTCTCGAAAAACTGTGCATGCTGATCACAAACTGCGAATAAAAGCATTATTGGAAGGTCAAATTCGCATCGAGAAGACAGGTATATTGGTAAGTTAATCGAGCGTCAAATTAATTATCACTTTGTATATTAAAAGGTGTTATTGTCCGCATCCTGCAAAAACTACCGTCTGCATATACAAACACTGCCAACCTACACACATACAAAATATACTGATTTAGCGTGAGACCTTCGCAAAGAAAATATCTAGGCATGCACAGTTTTGAAAGGGAACTGTGCAGGTCTGATCAGACTGTGCAGTACCATGTACAGGCTGGTTCAGACAAGCTTAACTCATGCGTTTATCCTATGTATGCATATACATTTTTCATGACGCGCCTGAAATGTTTAATTTTGATTTGTGCATGCGTTTTGGAATATACAAACCGTTCATCACAGAACAGACTGTACATATGAGTCGGATCATAGTCTTTGCTAATAGCACATGATATATGTCTTTATTCGGTAATAAGACGCGGATTTCCCTCCAAGGAAGTAGACAAAATTCTAGTTCCATCTTTTTAAAATGGATGTAGGCTTTAGACTGTACGAGATTAACGGTTTTATAGCAAAATTACTATTGAACGCATTGGAGGTTGTTGTGTGTGGGTTTTTTTACTGGGTGGGGGGGAGTGGGGGAGGGAAGCCCCGTCTTATAGCCGAATTAATCTGGCAGTCAGGTTCCCAATCCAAGAGCTAATAACGCACATTACAGAACAACCTTCTCATAAATGTTGGAATTGAATCTTCTCTGTTCGCACATAATGAAACTTTTATTCAGTTATAAGACGGGATATCCTCCAAAGAAGAAGACAAAATTCTAGGTCCATCTTTTAAGATGGATCTTGAGTTGTTTTAGACCGCAAGAGAAATCCCGTCTTACAGCACAATTACTGTAGGTTTCAGATGTTTGGGGTCATTATGTTTGTGTGTGTGTGTGTGGGGGGGGGGGGAATGAAACTCCTCTTATGGCCGAATTAATATGGTAATCAGCTTGTCAAACCGAGCTAACAACTCTGGTCTCAGAAGCCAAACATTGGTTTTGCCGAACTTATATGTCGGACGAAATTAATGCATTTCAGCGGAAAACAAACGTTACCGAGCAGACAATTTGGTAGAAAAAACGCATTTTTTCTGAAGAAAACAGTAAGATTAATGATATTATATATGTCCTGTTCATCTTATCTTATAGTATTATTTATTTGAAAAATCCAGGGAGGACACCCCCCCCCCCCCCCCCAACTCTCCTCCCCTTACAAGAGCAACCGGGTCATATGAGACAGTGAGCACTGGAATATTCCCCTTGTAGAACGCCTTTAGCGTCCGCAACTTTCTACGCCACCTGGACTCGTCCCCAACAATTCTCCTCACCTCGATATAGTCACGCGCGGTACTGAAAATTCAGTTTTTGGATGTAGGGTAGTATAAAGTTTGTAAAAAATGACCGCACTTATATTTCTTTGATTTTCCTACAAAATATATCAAAAGATTTGTAAGATAGTGTAGAATACTAGGATAACACAACATTTTTGACTTAAGATCCGTGCTTTAAGAAAAACGTAGAAAACTGAGTAACTTTTTGCTCATTTTCTCTATTTTCCCTATATACTATTAGGAAATGATGGCCATATTAATCAGAGCAAAAATGACCGCATTAAATGTAAACTTAAAATTTTGAAAAAAAATATCTATGTGCAGCTAAAAAAAAGCACTATATTGACCTAACACAACATTTTTCATTTTTCATTCAGGGAAGACAAAAAAAAAGAAAACTGTCAATGTCCTATCTAATTTAATGCTATTTCAAGCTCACGCGATATCGTCGTTTACAGGTAGATTATACGGGGCTGAGGAAAAAAGTTGCCCATGGAAGTTAATCTAATCGTGGTGTTGCAAAAGCTAATACATGTGACTTATTAAGTAAAATTAGAAGCTAAATGATAAAAAAAACTTAATAACATCATATAATAACATAAAAAAATCTAATGAAAAAAAAAATGAAAAAGATAAATAAAAGCGGTGAGATTCGAACTCACGACCCGAAGATCAGGAGCCTAGAGCTGTAACCACTAGGCTGTGAAATTTACTGAAATATAAGGTAAAACTTTGAAAGACATGACAAGATTACTGACTCTGCAAATACCGTTGGTCTCGGGATAGTTTCGTATTGGCAGTGGTCAGGAAAATGATATTTTTTGGTAGAGGCTTAGAAAAAGCATGGTTGCTCCGATAAATTGAGGTTTTTAATATTTCTTTAATTTGTAAGGTTGTAGAAAGGGTAGTTATTTCAGCTTGGAACTGGTTATGAAAATTTGCTGTTAGCTTTACTAGTCAGGATCAGTCAGCACAGGGTATAATCGATTCCGCTAATTTCGCTTCCTGCAGAGACTGTCCGTCATATTTGGCTTCCGCCGAGACTGTCCGCGAACTCTTGCTTCCTGCCGAGACTTCTGTACATGATAAATGACTTCCTGCAGAGACTGTCCGCGTGATTCTGCATCCTGCCGAGGCTCTCGGCAGGAAGCAGATTCACGCGGACAATCTCGGCAGGAAGCCATTTTTCGAGGACAGTAGTCCCTGCAGTAAGCAAGTTAGCAGACAGTCTCGGCGGAAGCCAAATATGACGGACAGTTTCTGCAGGAAGCGAAAATTGGCGGAATCGATTAAACCCTGTGGTCAGAGGAAACCCCTAAGTAACGGCGAATATGTCGAATCACAGCAGACAACTTCGTGGAGAGAAATAGGCCTGATCACATCGATTCCGCTAATTTTCGCTTCCTGCCGAGACTGTCGTCATATTTGGCTTCCGCCGAGACTGTCCGCGAACTCTTGCTTCCTGCAGGGACTACTGTCCTCGAACATTGGCTTCCTGCCGAGGCTGTCCGCGTGACTCTGCTTGCCGCCTAGAGCCTTGGCAGGAAGCAGAATCACGCGGACAGTCTCTGCAGGAAGCCATTTATCATGTATTCATACTGAAATACTGCAAAAAACTTCTATGGTTATGACCCCATTTGGGATTTTTGTTTGACTGTACATCATATTTGGCTTCCGCCGAGACTGTCCGCGAACTCTTGCTTCCTGCAGGAACCACTGTCCTCGAACATTGGCTTTCTGCCAAGACTGTCCGCGTGACTCTGCTTCCTGCCGAGAGCCTCTGCAGGAAGCAGATTCACGCTGACAGTAACTGCAGGAAGCCATTTATCATGTACAGAAGTCTCGGCAGGATCGCGGACAGTCTCGGCGGAAGCCAAATATGATGTTCAGTCTCTGCAGGAAGCGAAAATTAGCGCAATTCCATTCCCAAACTGCTAATATTTGATTGTGTATGGTGAAGTTGCTGATTTTATGAATTTGAGCAGGTTTCAAACCTGTCAAAGTGTGTATTTGTATTGGTTTTCCGGCTGTGATTATTTTGTCTTTAGTGTGACAAGATTACTAGAAGTGTGTATTGCTGTTTAATAAAAATGTCCGTTTATTATCTTATCCGAAGAAAGCCTCCCCTGAGGCGTATGCAATATAGCGCATATATGCACTCTAGTCAGACTGCGCTTATGCGGTGCCAATCATCTTTGACGCAGCCTGATTGTATCGGTACGTCGGTACCATGTTGTTGTAACAATTAAAGCCGCCTTTAGAGTCTATGTATGTCTCGAACAAAATTGTGCATGCTGATCAAATTGCTTGGTATGGTTGCATGTAGGGAGTACCTCTATGAAATCCTGCTTGAGTGTATACGGTGAATACCCAGCAAAGACCAGCATGGCACATATTAACCTTTTTTCGAGAGTGTACATAGTCTCGAAAAACTGTGCATGCTGATCACAAACTGCGAATAAAAGCATTATTGGAAGGTCAAATTCGCATCGAGAAGACAGGTATATTGGTAAGTTAATCGAGCGTCAAATTAATTATCACTTTGTATATTAAAAGGTGTTATTGTCCGCATCCTGCAAAAACTACCGTCTGCATATACAAACACTGCCAACCTACACACATACAAAATATACTGATTTAGCGTGAGACCTTCGCAAAGAAAATATCTAGGCATGCACAGTTTTGAAAGGGAACTGTGCAGGTCTGATCAGACTGTGCAGTACCATGTACAGGCTGGTTCAGACAAGCTTAACTCATGCGTTTATCCTATGTATGCATATACATTTTTCATGACGCGCCTGAAATGTTTAATTTTGATTTGTGCATGCGTTTTGGAATATACAAACCGTTCATCACAGAACAGACTGTACATATGAGTCGGATCATAGTCTTTGCTAATAGCACATGATATATGTCTTTATTCGGTAATAAGACGCGGATTTCCCTCCAAGGAAGTAGACAAAATTCTAGTTCCATCTTTTTAAAATGGATGTAGGCTTTAGACTGTACGAGATTAACGGTTTTATAGCAAAATTACTATTGAACGCATTGGAGGTTGTTGTGTGTGGGTTTTTTTACTGGGTGGGGGGGAGTGGGGGAGGGAAGCCCCGTCTTATAGCCGAATTAATCTGGCAGTCAGGTTCCCAATCCAAGAGCTAATAACGCACATTACAGAACAACCTTCTCATAAATGTTGGAATTGAATCTTCTCTGTTCGCACATAATGAAACTTTTATTCAGTTATAAGACGGGATATCCTCCAAAGAAGAAGACAAAATTCTAGGTCCATCTTTTAAGATGGATCTTGAGTTGTTTTAGACCGCAAGAGAAATCCCGTCTTACAGCACAATTACTGTAGGTTTCAGATGTTTGGGGTCATTATGTTTGTGTGTGTGTGTGTGTGGGGGGGGGGGAATGAAACTCCTCTTATGGCCGAATTAATATGGTAATCAGCTTGTCAAACCGAGCTAACAACTCTGGTCTCAGAAGCCAAACATTGGTTTTGCCGAACTTATATGTCGGACGAAATTAATGCATTTCAGCGGAAAACAAACGTTACCGAGCAGACAATTTGGTAGAAAAAACGCATTTTTTCTGAAGAAAACAGTAAGATTAATGATATTATATATGTCCTGTTCATCTTATCTTATAGTATTATTTATTTGAAAAATCCAGGGAGGACACCCCCCCCCCCCCCCAACTCTCCTCCCCTTACAAGAGCAACCGGGTCATATGAGACAGTGAGCACTGGAATATTCCCCTTGTAGAACGCCTTTAGCGTCCGCAACTTTCTACGCCACCTGGACTCGTCCCCAACAATTCTCCTCACCTCGATATAGTCACGCGCGGTACTGAAAATTCAGTTTTTGGATGTAGGGTAGTATAAAGTTTGTAAAAAATGACCGCACTTATATTTCTTTGATTTTCCTACAAAATATATCAAAAGATTTGTAAGATAGTGTAGAATACTAGGATAACACAACATTTTTGACTTAAGATCCGTGCTTTAAGAAAAACGTAGAAAACTGAGTAACTTTTTGCTCATTTTCTCTATTTTCCCTATATACTATTAGGAAATGATGGCCATATTAATCAGAGCAAAAATGACCGCATTAAATGTAAACTTAAAATTTTGAAAAAAAATATCTATGTGCAGCTAAAAAAAAGCACTATATTGACCTAACACAACATTTTTCATTTTTCATTCAGGGAAGACAAAAAAAAAGAAAACTGTCAATGTCCTATCTAATTTAATGCTATTTCAAGCTCACGCGATATCGTCGTTTACAGGTAGATTATACGGGGCTGAGGAAAAAAGTTGCCCATGGAAGTTAATCTAATCGTGGTGTTGCAAAAGCTAATACATGTGACTTATTAAGTAAAATTAGAAGCTAAATGATAAAAAAAACTTAATAACATCATATAATAACATAAAAAAATCTAATGAAAAAAAAAATGAAAAAGATAAATAAAAGCGGTGAGATTCGAACTCACGACCCGAAGATCAGGAGCCTAGAGCTGTAACCACTAGGCTGTGAAATTTACTGAAATATAAGGTAAAACTTTGAAAGACATGACAAGATTACTGACTCTGCAAATACCGTTGGTCTCGGGATAGTTTCGTATTGGCAGTGGTCAGGAAAATGATATTTTTTGGTAGAGGCTTAGAAAAAGCATGGTTGCTCCGATAAATTGAGGTTTTTAATATTTCTTTAATTTGTAAGGTTGTAGAAAGGGTAGTTATTTCAGCTTGGAACTGGTTATGAAAATTTGCTGTTAGCTTTACTAGTCAGGATCAGTCAGCACAGGGTATAATCGATTCCGCTAATTTCGCTTCCTGCAGAGACTGTCCGTCATATTTGGCTTCCGCCGAGACTGTCCGCGAACTCTTGCTTCCTGCCGAGACTTCTGTACATGATAAATGACTTCCTGCAGAGACTGTCCGCGTGATTCTGCATCCTGCCGAGGCTCTCGGCAGGAAGCAGATTCACGCGGACAATCTCGGCAGGAAGCCATTTTTCGAGGACAGTAGTCCCTGCAGTAAGCAAGTTAGCAGACAGTCTCGGCGGAAGCCAAATATGACGGACAGTTTCTGCAGGAAGCGAAAATTGGCGGAATCGATTAAACCCTGTGGTCAGAGGAAACCCCTAAGTAACGGCGAATATGTCGAATCACAGCAGACAACTTCGTGGAGAGAAATAGGCCTGATCACATCGATTCCGCTAATTTTCGCTTCCTGCCGAGACTGTCGTCATATTTGGCTTCCGCCGAGACTGTCCGCGAACTCTTGCTTCCTGCAGGGACTACTGTCCTCGAACATTGGCTTCCTGCCGAGGCTGTCCGCGTGACTCTGCTTGCCGCCTAGAGCCTTGGCAGGAAGCAGAATCACGCGGACAGTCTCTGCAGGAAGCCATTTATCATGTATTCATACTGAAATACTGCAAAAAACTTCTATGGTTATGACCCCATTTGGGATTTTTGTTTGACTGTACATCATATTTGGCTTCCGCCGAGACTGTCCGCGAACTCTTGCTTCCTGCAGGAACCACTGTCCTCGAACATTGGCTTTCTGCCAAGACTGTCCGCGTGACTCTGCTTCCTGCCGAGAGCCTCTGCAGGAAGCAGATTCACGCTGACAGTAACTGCAGGAAGCCATTTATCATGTACAGAAGTCTCGGCAGGATCGCGGACAGTCTCGGCGGAAGCCAAATATGATGTTCAGTCTCTGCAGGAAGCGAAAATTAGCGCAATTCCATTCCCAAACTGCTAATATTTGATTGTGTATGGTGAAGTTGCTGATTTTATGAATTTGAGCAGGTTTCAAACCTGTCAAAGTGTGTATTTGTATTGGTTTTCCGGCTGTGATTATTTTGTCTTTAGTGTGACAAGATTACTAGAAGTGTGTATTGCTGTTTAATAAAAATGTCCGTTTATTATCTTATCCGAAGAAAGCCTCCCCTGAGGCGTATGCAATATAGCGCATATATGCACTCTAGTCAGACTGCGCTTATGCGGTGCCAATCATCTTTGACGCAGCCTGATTGTATCGGTACGTCGGTACCATGTTGTTGTAACAATTAAAGCCGCCTTTAGAGTCTATGTATGTCTCGAACAAAATTGTGCATGCTGATCAAATTGCTTGGTATGGTTGCATGTAGGGAGTACCTCTATGAAATCCTGCTTGAGTGTATACGGTGAATACCCAGCAAAGACCAGCATGGCACATATTAACCTTTTTTCGAGAGTGTACATAGTCTCGAAAAACTGTGCATGCTGATCACAAACTGCGAATAAAAGCATTATTGGAAGGTCAAATTCGCATCGAGAAGACAGGTATATTGGTAAGTTAATCGAGCGTCAAATTAATTATCACTTTGTATATTAAAAGGTGTTATTGTCCGCATCCTGCAAAAACTACCGTCTGCATATACAAACACTGCCAACCTACACACATACAAAATATACTGATTTAGCGTGAGACCTTCGCAAAGAAAATATCTAGGCATGCACAGTTTTGAAAGGGAACTGTGCAGGTCTGATCAGACTGTGCAGTACCATGTACAGGCTGGTTCAGACAAGCTTAACTCATGCGTTTATCCTATGTATGCATATACATTTTTCATGACGCGCCTGAAATGTTTAATTTTGATTTGTGCATGCGTTTTGGAATATACAAACCGTTCATCACAGAACAGACTGTACATATGAGTCGGATCATAGTCTTTGCTAATAGCACATGATATATGTCTTTATTCGGTAATAAGACGCGGATTTCCCTCCAAGGAAGTAGACAAAATTCTAGTTCCATCTTTTTAAAATGGATGTAGGCTTTAGACTGTACGAGATTAACGGTTTTATAGCAAAATTACTATTGAACGCATTGGAGGTTGTTGTGTGTGGGTTTTTTTACTGGGTGGGGGGGAGTGGGGGAGGGAAGCCCCGTCTTATAGCCGAATTAATCTGGCAGTCAGGTTCCCAATCCAAGAGCTAATAACGCACATTACAGAACAACCTTCTCATAAATGTTGGAATTGAATCTTCTCTGTTCGCACATAATGAAACTTTTATTCAGTTATAAGACGGGATATCCTCCAAAGAAGAAGACAAAATTCTAGGTCCATCTTTTAAGATGGATCTTGAGTTGTTTTAGACCGCAAGAGAAATCCCGTCTTACAGCACAATTACTGTAGGTTTCAGATGTTTGGGGTCATTATGTTTGTGTGTGTGTGTGTGGGGGGGGGAATGAAACTCCTCTTATGGCCGAATTAATATGGTAATCAGCTTGTCAAACCGAGCTAACAACTCTGGTCTCAGAAGCCAAACATTGGTTTTGCCGAACTTATATGTCGGACGAAATTAATGCATTTCAGCGGAAAACAAACGTTACCGAGCAGACAATTTGGTAGAAAAAACGCATTTTTTCTGAAGAAAACAGTAAGATTAATGATATTATATATGTCCTGTTCATCTTATCTTATAGTATTATTTATTTGAAAAATCCAGGGAGGACACCCCCCCCCCCCCCAACTCTCCTCCCCTTACAAGAGCAACCGGGTCATATGAGACAGTGAGCACTGGAATATTCCCCTTGTAGAACGCCTTTAGCGTCCGCAACTTTCTACGCCACCTGGACTCGTCCCCAACAATTCTCCTCACCTCGATATAGTCACGCGCGGTACTGAAAATTCAGTTTTTGGATGTAGGGTAGTATAAAGTTTGTAAAAAATGACCGCACTTATATTTCTTTGATTTTCCTACAAAATATATCAAAAGATTTGTAAGATAGTGTAGAATACTAGGATAACACAACATTTTTGACTTAAGATCCGTGCTTTAAGAAAAACGTAGAAAACTGAGTAACTTTTTGCTCATTTTCTCTATTTTCCCTATATACTATTAGGAAATGATGGCCATATTAATCAGAGCAAAAATGACCGCATTAAATGTAAACTTAAAATTTTGAAAAAAAATATCTATGTGCAGCTAAAAAAAAGCACTATATTGACCTAACACAACATTTTTCATTTTTCATTCAGGGAAGACAAAAAAAAAGAAAACTGTCAATGTCCTATCTAATTTAATGCTATTTCAAGCTCACGCGATATCGTCGTTTACAGGTAGATTATACGGGGCTGAGGAAAAAAGTTGCCCATGGAAGTTAATCTAATCGTGGTGTTGCAAAAGCTAATACATGTGACTTATTAAGTAAAATTAGAAGCTAAATGATAAAAAAAAACTTAATAACATCATATAATAACATAAAAAAATCTAATGAAAAAAAAAATGAAAAAGATAAATAAAAGCGGTGAGATTCGAACTCACGACCCGAAGATCAGGAGCCTAGAGCTGTAACCACTAGGCTGTGAAATTTACTGAAATATAAGGTAAAACTTTGAAAGACATGACAAGATTACTGACTCTGCAAATACCGTTGGTCTCGGGATAGTTTCGTATTGGCAGTGGTCAGGAAAATGATATTTTTTGGTAGAGGCTTAGAAAAAGCATGGTTGCTCCAATAAATTGAGGTTTTTAATATTTCTTTAATTTGTAAGGTTGTAGAAAGGGTAGTTATTTCAGCTTGGAACTGGTTATGAAAATTTGCTGTTAGCTTTACTAGTCAGGATCAGTCAGCACAGGGTATAATCGATTCCGCTAATTTCGCTTCCTGCAGAGACTGTCCGTCATATTTGGCTTCCGCCGAGACTGTCCGCGAACTCTTGCTTCCTGCCGAGACTTCTGTACATGATAAATGACTTCCTGCAGAGACTGTCCGCGTGATTCTGCATCCTGCCGAGGCTCTCGGCAGGAAGCAGATTCACGCGGACAATCTCGGCAGGAAGCCATTTTTCGAGGACAGTAGTCCCTGCAGTAAGCAAGTTAGCAGACAGTCTCGGCGGAAGCCAAATATGACGGACAGTTTCTGCAGGAAGCGAAAATTGGCGGAATCGATTAAACCCTGTGGTCAGAGGAAACCCCTAAGTAACGGCGAATATGTCGAATCACAGCAGACAACTTCGTGGAGAGAAATAGGCCTGATCACATCGATTCCGCTAATTTTCGCTTCCTGCCGAGACTGTCGTCATATTTGGCTTCCGCCGAGACTGTCCGCGAACTCTTGCTTCCTGCAGGGACTACTGTCCTCGAACATTGGCTTCCTGCCGAGGCTGTCCGCGTGACTCTGCTTGCCGCCTAGAGCCTTGGCAGGAAGCAGAATCACGCGGACAGTCTCTGCAGGAAGCCATTTATCATGTATTCATACTGAAATACTGCAAAAAACTTCTATGGTTATGACCCCATTTGGGATTTTTGTTTGACTGCACATCATATTTGGCTTCCGCCGAGACTGTCCGCGAACTCTTGCTTCCTGCAGGAACCACTGTCCTCGAACATTGGCTTTCTGCCAAGACTGTCCGCGTGACTCTGCTTCCTGCCGAGAGCCTCTGCAGGAAGCAGATTCACGCTGACAGTAACTGCAGGAAGCCATTTATCATGTACAGAAGTCTCGGCAGGATGCAAGAGATCGCGGACAGTCTCGGCGGAAGCCAAATATGATGTTCAGTCTCTGCAGGAAGCGAAAATTAGCGCAATTCCATTCCCAAACTGCTAATATTTGATTGTGTATGGTGAAGTTGCTGATTTTATGAATTTGAGCAGGTTTCAAACCTGTCAAAGTGTGTATTTGTATTGGTTTTCCGGCTGTGATTATTTTGTCTTTAGTGTGACAAGATTACTAGAAGTGTGTATTGCTGTTTAATAAAAATGTCCGTTTATTATCTTATCCGAAGAAAGCCTCCCCTGAGGCGTATGCAATATAGCGCATATATGCACTCTAGTCAGACTGCGCTTATGCGGTGCCAATCATCTTTGACGCAGCCTGATTGTATCGGTACGTCGGTACCATGTTGTTGTAACAATTAAAGCCGCCTTTAGAGTCTATGTATGTCTCGAACAAAATTGTGCATGCTGATCAAATTGCTTGGTATGGTTGCATGTAGGGAGTACCTCTATGAAATCCTGCTTGAGTGTATACGGTGAATACCCAGCAAAGACCAGCATGGCACATATTAACCTTTTTTCGAGAGTGTACATAGTCTCGAAAAACTGTGCATGCTGATCACAAACTGCGAATAAAAGCATTATTGGAAGGTCAAATTCGCATCGAGAAGACAGGTATATTGGTAAGTTAATCGAGCGTCAAATTAATTATCACTTTGTATATTAAAAGGTGTTATTGTCCGCATCCTGCAAAAACTACCGTCTGCATATACAAACACTGCCAACCTACACACATACAAAATATACTGATTTAGCGTGAGACCTTCGCAAAGAAAATATCTAGGCATGCACAGTTTTGAAAGGGAACTGTGCAGGTCTGATCAGACTGTGCAGTACCATGTACAGGCTGGTTCAGACAAGCTTAACTCATGCGTTTATCCTATGTATGCATATACATTTTTCATGACGCGCCTGAAATGTTTAATTTTGATTTGTGCATGCGTTTTGGAATATACAAACCGTTCATCACAGAACAGACTGTACATATGAGTCGGATCATAGTCTTTGCTAATAGCACATGATATATGTCTTTATTCGGTAATAAGACGCGGATTTCCCTCCAAGGAAGTAGACAAAATTCTAGTTCCATCTTTTTAAAATGGATGTAGGCTTTAGACTGTACGAGATTAACGGTTTTATAGCAAAATTACTATTGAACGCATTGGAGGTTGTTGTGTGTGGGTTTTTTTACTGGGTGGGGGGGAGTGGGGGAGGGAAGCCCCGTCTTATAGCCGAATTAATCTGGCAGTCAGGTTCCCAATCCAAGAGCTAATAACGCACATTACAGAACAACCTTCTCATAAATGTTGGAATTGAATCTTCTCTGTTCGCACATAATGAAACTTTTATTCAGTTATATGACGGGATATCCTCCAAAGAAGAAGACAAAATTCTAGGTCCATCTTTTAAGATGGATCTTGAGTTGTTTTAGACCGCAAGAGAAATCCCGTCTTACAGCACAATTACTGTAGGTTTCAGATGTTTGGGGTCATTATGTTTGTGTGTATGTGTGGGGGGGGGGGGGGGGAATGAAACTCCTCTTATGGCCGAATTAATATGGTAATCAGCTTGTCAAACCGAGCTAACAACTCTGGTCTCAGAAGCCAAACATTGGTTTTGCCGAACTTATATGTCGGACGAAATTAATGCATTTCAGCGGAAAACAAACGTTACCGAGCAGACAATTTGGTAGAAAAAACGCATTTTTTCTGAAGAAAACAGTAAGATTAATGATATTATATATGTCCTGTTCATCTTATCTTATAGTATTATTTATTTGAAAAATCCAGGGAGGACACCCCCCCCCCCCAACTCTCCTCCCCTTACAAGAGCAACCGGGTCATATGAGACAGTGAGCACTGGAATATTCCCCTTGTAGAACGCCTTTAGCGTCCGCAACTTTCTACGCCACCTGGACTCGTCCCCAACAATTCTCCTCACCTCGATATAGTCACGCGCGGTACTGAAAATTCAGTTTTTGGATGTAGGGTAGTATAAAGTTTGTAAAAAATGACCGCACTTATATTTCTTTGATTTTCCTACAAAATATATCAAAAGATTTGTAAGATAGTGTAGAATACTAGGATAACACAACATTTTTGACTTAAGATCCGTGCTTTAAGAAAAACGTAGAAAACTGAGTAACTTTTTGCTCATTTTCTCTATTTTCCCTATATACTATTAGGAAATGATGGCCATATTAATCAGAGCAAAAATGACCGCATTAAATGTAAACTTAAAATTTTGAAAAAAAATATCTATGTGCAGCTAAAAAAAAGCACTATATTGACCTAACACAACATTTTTCATTTTTCATTCAGGGAAGACAAAAAAAAAGAAAACTGTCAATGTCCTATCTAATTTAATGCTATTTCAAGCTCACGCGATATCGTCGTTTACAGGTAGATTATACGGGGCTGAGGAAAAAAGTTGCCCATGGAAGTTAATCTAATCGTGGTGTTGCAAAAGCTAATACATGTGACTTATTAAGTAAAATTAGAAGCTAAATGATAAAAAAAACTTAATAACATCATATAATAACATAAAAAAATCTAATGAAAAAAAAAATGAAAAAGATAAATAAAAGCGGTGAGATTCGAACTCACGACCCGAAGATCAGGAGCCTAGAGCTGTAACCACTAGGCTGTGAAATTTACTGAAATATAAGGTAAAACTTTGAAAGACATGACAAGATTACTGACTCTGCAAATACCGTTGGTCTCGGGATAGTTTCGTATTGGCAGTGGTCAGGAAAATGATATTTTTTGGTAGAGGCTTAGAAAAAGCATGGTTGCTCCAATAAATTGAGGTTTTTAATATTTCTTTAATTTGTAAGGTTGTAGAAAGGGTAGTTATTTCAGCTTGGAACTGGTTATGAAAATTTGCTGTTAGCTTTACTAGTCAGGATCAGTCAGCACAGGGTATAATCGATTCCGCTAATTTCGCTTCCTGCAGAGACTGTCCGTCATATTTGGCTTCCGCCGAGACTGTCCGCGAACTCTTGCTTCCTGCCGAGACTTCTGTACATGATAAATGACTTCCTGCAGAGACTGTCCGCGTGATTCTGCATCCTGCCGAGGCTCTCGGCAGGAAGCAGATTCACGCGGACAATCTCGGCAGGAAGCCATTTTTCGAGGACAGTAGTCCCTGCAGTAAGCAAGTTAGCAGACAGTCTCGGCGGAAGCCAAATATGACGGACAGTTTCTGCAGGAAGCGAAAATTGGCGGAATCGATTAAACCCTGTGGTCAGAGGAAACCCCTAAGTAACGGCGAATATGTCGAATCACAGCAGACAACTTCGTGGAGAGAAATAGGCCTGATCACATCGATTCCGCTAATTTTCGCTTCCTGCCGAGACTGTCGTCATATTTGGCTTCCGCCGAGACTGTCCGCGAACTCTTGCTTCCTGCAGGGACTACTGTCCTCGAACATTGGCTTCCTGCCGAGGCTGTCCGCGTGACTCTGCTTGCCGCCTAGAGCCTTGGCAGGAAGCAGAATCACGCGGACAGTCTCTGCAGGAAGCCATTTATCATGTATTCATACTGAAATACTGCAAAAAACTTCTATGGTTATGACCCCATTTGGGATTTTTGTTTGACTGTACATCATATTTGGCTTCCGCCGAGACTGTCCGCGAACTCTTGCTTCCTGCAGGAACCACTGTCCTCGAACATTGGCTTTCTGCCAAGACTGTCCGCGTGACTCTGCTTCCTGCCGAGAGCCTCTGCAGGAAGCAGATTCACGCTGACAGTAACTGCAGGAAGCCATTTATCATGTACAGAAGTCTCGGCAGGATGCAAGAGATCGCGGACAGTCTCGGCGGAAGCCAAATATGATGTTCAGTCTCTGCAGGAAGCGAAAATTAGCGCAATTCCATTCCCAAACTGCTAATATTTGATTGTGTATGGTGAAGTTGCTGATTTTATGAATTTGAGCAGGTTTCAAACCTGTCAAAGTGTGTATTTGTATTGGTTTTCCGGCTGTGATTATTTTGTCTTTAGTGTGACAAGATTACTAGAAGTGTGTATTGCTGTTTAATAAAAATGTCCGTTTATTATCTTATCCGAAGAAAGCCTCCCCTGAGGCGTATGCAATATAGCGCATATATGCACTCTAGTCAGACTGCGCTTATGCGGTGCCAATCATCTTTGACGCAGCCTGATTGTATCGGTACGTCGGTACCATGTTGTTGTAACAATTAAAGCCGCCTTTAGAGTCTATGTATGTCTCGAACAAAATTGTGCATGCTGATCAAATTGCTTGGTATGGTTGCATGTAGGGAGTACCTCTATGAAATCCTGCTTGAGTGTATACGGTGAATACCCAGCAAAGACCAGCATGGCACATATTAACCTTTTTTCGAGAGTGTACATAGTCTCGAAAAACTGTGCATGCTGATCACAAACTGCGAATAAAAGCATTATTGGAAGGTCAAATTCGCATCGAGAAGACAGGTATATTGGTAAGTTAATCGAGCGTCAAATTAATTATCACTTTGTATATTAAAAGGTGTTATTGTCCGCATCCTGCAAAAACTACCGTCTGCATATACAAACACTGCCAACCTACACACATACAAAATATACTGATTTAGCGTGAGACCTTCGCAAAGAAAATATCTAGGCATGCACAGTTTTGAAAGGGAACTGTGCAGGTCTGATCAGACTGTGCAGTACCATGTACAGGCTGGTTCAGACAAGCTTAACTCATGCGTTTATCCTATGTATGCATATACATTTTTCATGACGCGCCTGAAATGTTTAATTTTGATTTGTGCATGCGTTTTGGAATATACAAACCGTTCATCACAGAACAGACTGTACATATGAGTCGGATCATAGTCTTTGCTAATAGCACATGATATATGTCTTTATTCGGTAATAAGACGCGGATTTCCCTCCAAGGAAGTAGACAAAATTCTAGTTCCATCTTTTTAAAATGGATGTAGGCTTTAGACTGTACGAGATTAACGGTTTTATAGCAAAATTACTATTGAACGCATTGGAGGTTGTTGTGTGTGGGTTTTTTTACTGGGTGGGGGGGAGTGGAGGAGGGAAGCCCCGTCTTATAGCCGAATTAATCTGGCAGTCAGGTTCCCAATCCAAGAGCTAATAACGCACATTACAGAACAACCTTCTCATAAATGTTGGAATTGAATCTTCTCTGTTCGCACATAATGAAACTTTTATTCAGTTATAAGACGGGATATCCTCCAAAGAAGAAGACAAAATTCTAGGTCCATCTTTTAAGATGGATCTTGAGTTGTTTTAGACCGCAAGAGAAATCCCGTCTTACAGCACAATTACTGTAGGTTTCAGATGTTTGGGGTCATTATGTTTGTGTGTATGTGTGGGGGGGGGGAATGAAACTCCTCTTATGGCCGAATTAATATGGTAATCAGCTTGTCAAACCGAGCTAACAACTCTGGTCTCAGAAGCCAAACATTGGTTTTGCCGAACTTATATGTCGGACGAAATTAATGCATTTCAGCGGAAAACAAACGTTACCGAGCAGACAATTTGGTAGAAAAAACGCATTTTTTCTGAAGAAAACAGTAAGATTAATGATATTATATATGTCCTGTTCATCTTATCTTATAGTATTATTTATTTGAAAAATCCAGGGAGGACACCCCCCCCCCCCCAACTCTCCTCCCCTTACAAGAGCAACCGGGTCATATGAGACAGTGAGCACTGGAATATTCCCCTTGTAGAACGCCTTTAGCGTCCGCAACTTTCTACGCCACCTGGACTCGTCCCCAACAATTCTCCTCACCTCGATATAGTCACGCGCGGTACTGAAAATTCAGTTTTTGGATGTAGGGTAGTATAAAGTTTGTAAAAAATGACCGCACTTATATTTCTTTGATTTTCCTACAAAATATATCAAAAGATTTGTAAGATAGTGTAGAATACTAGGATAACACAACATTTTTGACTTAAGATCCGTGCTTTAAGAAAAACGTAGAAAACTGAGTAACTTTTTGCTCATTTTCTCTATTTTCCCTATATACTATTAGGAAATGATGGCCATATTAATCAGAGCAAAAATGACCGCATTAAATGTAAACTTAAAATTTTGAAAAAAAATATCTATGTGCAGCTAAAAAAAAGCACTATATTGACCTAACACAACATTTTTCATTTTTCATTCAGGGAAGACAAAAAAAAAGAAAACTGTCAATGTCCTATCTAATTTAATGCTATTTCAAGCTCACGCGATATCGTCGTTTACAGGTAGATTATACGGGGCTGAGGAAAAAAGTTGCCCATGGAAGTTAATCTAATCGTGGTGTTGCAAAAGCTAATACATGTGACTTATTAAGTAAAATTAGAAGCTAAATGATAAAAAAAACTTAATAACATCATATAATAACATAAAAAAATCTAATGAAAAAAAAAATGAAAAAGATAAATAAAAGCGGTGAGATTCGAACTCACGACCCGAAGATCAGGAGCCTAGAGCTGTAACCACTAGGCTGTGAAATTTACTGAAATATAAGGTAAAACTTTGAAAGACATGACAAGATTACTGACTCTGCAAATACCGTTGGTCTCGGGATAGTTTCGTATTGGCAGTGGTCAGGAAAATGATATTTTTTGGTAGAGGCTTAGAAAAAGCATGGTTGCTCCAATAAATTGAGGTTTTTAATATTTCTTTAATTTGTAAGGTTGTAGAAAGGGTAGTTATTTCAGCTTGGAACTGGTTATGAAAATTTGCTGTTAGCTTTACTAGTCAGGATCAGTCAGCACAGGGTATAATCGATTCCGCTAATTTCGCTTCCTGCAGAGACTGTCCGTCATATTTGGCTTCCGCCGAGACTGTCCGCGAACTCTTGCTTCCTGCCGAGACTTCTGTACATGATAAATGACTTCCTGCAGAGACTGTCCGCGTGATTCTGCATCCTGCCGAGGCTCTCGGCAGGAAGCAGATTCACGCGGACAATCTCGGCAGGAAGCCATTTTTCGAGGACAGTAGTCCCTGCAGTAAGCAAGTTAGCAGACAGTCTCGGCGGAAGCCAAATATGACGGACAGTTTCTGCAGGAAGCGAAAATTGGCGGAATCGATTAAACCCTGTGGTCAGAGGAAACCCCTAAGTAACGGCGAATATGTCGAATCACAGCAGACAACTTCGTGGAGAGAAATAGGCCTGATCACATCGATTCCGCTAATTTTCGCTTCCTGCCGAGACTGTCGTCATATTTGGCTTCCGCCGAGACTGTCCGCGAACTCTTGCTTCCTGCAGGGACTACTGTCCTCGAACATTGGCTTCCTGCCGAGGCTGTCCGCGTGACTCTGCTTGCCGCCTAGAGCCTTGGCAGGAAGCAGAATCACGCGGACAGTCTCTGCAGGAAGCCATTTATCATGTATTCATACTGAAATACTGCAAAAAACTTCTATGGTTATGACCCCATTTGGGATTTTTGTTTGACTGTACATCATATTTGGCTTCCGCCGAGACTGTCCGCGAACTCTTGCTTCCTGCAGGAACCACTGTCCTCGAACATTGGCTTTCTGCCAAGACTGTCCGCGTGACTCTGCTTCCTGCCGAGAGCCTCTGCAGGAAGCAGATTCACGCTGACAGTAACTGCAGGAAGCCATTTATCATGTACAGAAGTCTCGGCAGGATGCAAGAGATCGCGGACAGTCTCGGCGGAAGCCAAATATGATGTTCAGTCTCTGCAGGAAGCGAAAATTAGCGCAATTCCATTCCCAAACTGCTAATATTTGATTGTGTATGGTGAAGTTGCTGATTTTATGAATTTGAGCAGGTTTCAAACCTGTCAAAGTGTGTATTTGTATTGGTTTTCCGGCTGTGATTATTTTGTCTTTAGTGTGACAAGATTACTAGAAGTGTGTATTGCTGTTTAATAAAAATGTCCGTTTATTATCTTATCCGAAGAAAGCCTCCCCTGAGGCGTATGCAATATAGCGCATATATGCACTCTAGTCAGACTGCGCTTATGCGGTGCCAATCATCTTTGACGCAGCCTGATTGTATCGGTACGTCGGTACCATGTTGTTGTAACAATTAAAGCCGCCTTTAGAGTCTATGTATGTCTCGAACAAAATTGTGCATGCTGATCAAATTGCTTGGTATGGTTGCATGTAGGGAGTACCTCTATGAAATCCTGCTTGAGTGTATACGGTGAATACCCAGCAAAGACCAGCATGGCACATATTAACCTTTTTTCGAGAGTGTACATAGTCTCGAAAAACTGTGCATGCTGATCACAAACTGCGAATAAAAGCATTATTGGAAGGTCAAATTCGCATCGAGAAGACAGGTATATTGGTAAGTTAATCGAGCGTCAAATTAATTATCACTTTGTATATTAAAAGGTGTTATTGTCCGCATCCTGCAAAAACTACCGTCTGCATATACAAACACTGCCAACCTACACACATACAAAATATACTGATTTAGCGTGAGACCTTCGCAAAGAAAATATCTAGGCATGCACAGTTTTGAAAGGGAACTGTGCAGGTCTGATCAGACTGTGCAGTACCATGTACAGGCTGGTTCAGACAAGCTTAACTCATGCGTTTATCCTATGTATGCATATACATTTTTCATGACGCGCCTGAAATGTTTAATTTTGATTTGTGCATGCGTTTTGGAATATACAAACCGTTCATCACAGAACAGACTGTACATATGAGTCGGATCATAGTCTTTGCTAATAGCACATGCTATATGTCTTTATTCGGTAATAAGACGCGGATTTCCCTCCAAGGAAGTAGACAAAATTCTAGTTCCATCTTTTTAAAATGGATGTAGGCTTTAGACTGTACGAGATTAACGGTTTTATAGCAAAATTACTATTGAACGCATTGGAGGTTGTTGTGTGTGGGTTTTTTTACTGGGTGGGGGGGAGTGGGGGAGGGAAGCCCCGTCTTATAGCCGAATTAATCTGGCAGTCAGGTTCCCAATCCAAGAGCTAATAACGCACATTACAGAACAACCTTCTCATAAATGTTGGAATTGAATCTTCTCTGTTCGCACATAATGAAACTTTTATTCAGTTATAAGACGGGATATCCTCCAAAGAAGAAGACAAAATTCTAGGTCCATCTTTTAAGATGGATCTTGAGTTGTTTTAGACCGCAAGAGAAATCCCGTCTTACAGCACAATTACTGTAGGTTTCAGATGTTTGGGGTCATTATGTTTGTGTGTATGTGTGGGGGGGGGGGAATGAAACTCCTCTTATGGCCGAATTAATATGGTAATCAGCTTGTCAAACCGAGCTAACAACTCTGGTCTCAGAAGCCAAACATTGGTTTTGCCGAACTTATATGTCGGACGAAATTAATGCATTTCAGCGGAAAACAAACGTTACCGAGCAGACAATTTGGTAGAAAAAACGCATTTTTTCTGAAGAAAACAGTAAGATTAATGATATTATATATGTCCTGTTCATCTTATCTTATAGTATTATTTATTTGAAAAATCCAGGGAGGACACCCCCCCCCCCCAACTCTCCTCCCCTTACAAGAGCAACCGGGTCATATGAGACAGTGAGCACTGGAATATTCCCCTTGTAGAACGCCTTTAGCGTCCGCAACTTTCTACGCCACCTGGACTCGTCCCCAACAATTCTCCTCACCTCGATATAGTCACGCGCGGTACTGAAAATTCAGTTTTTGGATGTAGGGTAGTATAAAGTTTGTAAAAAATGACCGCACTTATATTTCTTTGATTTTCCTACAAAATATATCAAAAGATTTGTAAGATAGTGTAGAATACTAGGATAACACAACATTTTTGACTTAAGATCCGTGCTTTAAGAAAAACGTAGAAAACTGAGTAACTTTTTGCTCATTTTCTCTATTTTCCCTATATACTATTAGGAAATGATGGCCATATTAATCAGAGCAAAAATGACCGCATTAAATGTAAACTTAAAATTTTGAAAAAAATATCTATGTGCAGCTAAAAAAAAGCACTATATTGACCTAACACAACATTTTTCATTTTTCATTCAGGGAAGACAAAAAAAAAGAAAACTGTCAATGTCCTATCTAATTTAATGCTATTTCAAGCTCACGCGATATCGTCGTTTACAGGTAGATTATACGGGGCTGAGGAAAAAAGTTGCCCATGGAAGTTAATCTAATCGTGGTGTTGCAAAAGCTAATACATGTGACTTATTAAGTAAAATTAGAAGCTAAATGATAAAAAAAACTTAATAACATCATATAATAACATAAAAAAATCTAATGAAAAAAAAAATGAAAAAGATAAATAAAAGCGGTGAGATTCGAACTCACGACCCGAAGATCAGGAGCCTAGAGCTGTAACCACTAGGCTGTGAAATTTACTGAAATATAAGGTAAAACTTTGAAAGACATGACAAGATTACTGACTCTGCAAATACCGTTGGTCTCGGGATAGTTTCGTATTGGCAGTGGTCAGGAAAATGATATTTTTTGGTAGAGGCTTAGAAAAAGCATGGTTGCTCCAATAAATTGAGGTTTTTAATATTTCTTTAATTTGTAAGGTTGTAGAAAGGGTAGTTATTTCAGCTTGGAACTGGTTATGAAAATTTGCTGTTAGCTTTACTAGTCAGGATCAGTCAGCACAGGGTATAATCGATTCCGCTAATTTCGCTTCCTGCAGAGACTGTCCGTCATATTTGGCTTCCGCCGAGACTGTCCGCGAACTCTTGCTTCCTGCCGAGACTTCTGTACATGATAAATGACTTCCTGCAGAGACTGTCCGCGTGATTCTGCATCCTGCCGAGGCTCTCGGCAGGAAGCAGATTCACGCGGACAATCTCGGCAGGAAGCCATTTTTCGAGGACAGTAGTCCCTGCAGTAAGCAAGTTAGCAGACAGTCTCGGCGGAAGCCAAATATGACGGACAGTTTCTGCAGGAAGCGAAAATTGGCGGAATCGATTAAACCCTGTGGTCAGAGGAAACCCCTAAGTAACGGCGAATATGTCGAATCACAGCAGACAACTTCGTGGAGAGAAATAGGCCTGATCACATCGATTCCGCTAATTTTCGCTTCCTGCCGAGACTGTCGTCATATTTGGCTTCCGCCGAGACTGTCCGCGAACTCTTGCTTCCTGCAGGGACTACTGTCCTCGAACATTGGCTTCCTGCCGAGGCTGTCCGCGTGACTCTGCTTGCCGCCTAGAGCCTTGGCAGGAAGCAGAATCACGCGGACAGTCTCTGCAGGAAGCCATTTATCATGTATTCATACTGAAATACTGCAAAAAACTTCTATGGTTATGACCCCATTTGGGATTTTTGTTTGACTGTACATCATATTTGGCTTCCGCCGAGACTGTCTGCGAACTCTTGCTTCCTGCAGGAACCACTGTCCTCGAACATTGGCTTTCTGCCAAGACTGTCCGCGTGACTCTGCTTCCTGCCGAGAGCCTCTGCAGGAAGCAGATTCACGCTGACAGTAACTGCAGGAAGCCATTTATCATGTACAGAAGTCTCGGCAGGATGCAAGAGATCGCGGACAGTCTCGGCGGAAGCCAAATATGATGTTCAGTCTCTGCAGGAAGCGAAAATTAGCGCAATTCCATTCCCAAACTGCTAATATTTGATTGTGTATGGTGAAGTTGCTGATTTTATGAATTTGAGCAGGTTTCAAACCTGTCAAAGTGTGTATTTGTATTGGTTTTCCGGCTGTGATTATTTTGTCTTTAGTGTGACAAGATTACTAGAAGTGTGTATTGCTGTTTAATAAAAATGTCCGTTTATTATCTTATCCGAAGAAAGCCTCCCCTGAGGCGTATGCAATATAGCGCATATATGCACTCTAGTCAGACTGCGCTTATGCGGTGCCAATCATCTTTGACGCAGCCTGATTGTATCGGTACGTCGGTACCATGTTGTTGTAACAATTAAAGCCGCCTTTAGAGTCTATGTATGTCTCGAACAAAATTGTGCATGCTGATCAAATTGCTTGGTATGGTTGCATGTAGGGAGTACCTCTATGAAATCCTGCTTGAGTGTATACGGTGAATACCCAGCAAAGACCAGCATGGCACATATTAACCTTTTTTCGAGAGTGTACATAGTCTCGAAAAACTGTGCATGCTGATCACAAACTGCGAATAAAAGCATTATTGGAAGGTCAAATTCGCATCGAGAAGACAGGTATATTGGTAAGTTAATCGAGCGTCAAATTAATTATCACTTTGTATATTAAAAGGTGTTATTGTCCGCATCCTGCAAAAACTACCGTCTGCATATACAAACACTGCCAACCTACACACATACAAAATATACTGATTTAGCGTGAGACCTTCGCAAAGAAAATATCTAGGCATGCACAGTTTTGAAAGGGAACTGTGCAGGTCTGATCAGACTGTGCAGTACCATGTACAGGCTGGTTCAGACAAGCTTAACTCATGCGTTTATCCTATGTATGCATATACATTTTTCATGACGCGCCTGAAATGTTTAATTTTGATTTGTGCATGCGTTTTGGAATATACAAACCGTTCATCACAGAACAGACTGTACATATGAGTCGGATCATAGTCTTTGCTAATAGCACATGATATATGTCTTTATTCGGTAATAAGACGCGGATTTCCCTCCAAGGAAGTAGACAAAATTCTAGTTCCATCTTTTTAAAATGGATGTAGGCTTTAGACTGTACGAGATTAACGGTTTTATAGCAAAATTACTATTGAACGCATTGGAGGTTGTTGTGTGTGGGTTTTTTTACTGGGTGGGGGGGAGTGGGGGAGGGAAGCCCCGTCTTATAGCCGAATTAATCTGGCAGTCAGGTTCCCAATCCAAGAGCTAATAACGCACATTACAGAACAACCTTCTCATAAATGTTGGAATTGAATCTTCTCTGTTCGCACATAATGAAACTTTTATTCAGTTATAAGACGGGATATCCTCCAAAGAAGAAGACAAAATTCTAGGTCCATCTTTTAAGATGGATCTTGAGTTGTTTTAGACCGCAAGAGAAATCCCGTCTTACAGCACAATTACTGTAGGTTTCAGATGTTTGGGGTCATTATGTTTGTGTGTATGTGTGGGGGGGGGGGAATGAAACTCCTCTTATGGCCGAATTAATATGGTAATCAGCTTGTCAAACCGAGCTAACAACTCTGGTCTCAGAAGCCAAACATTGGTTTTGCCGAACTTATATGTCGGACGAAATTAATGCATTTCAGCGGAAAACAAACGTTACCGAGCAGACAATTTGGTAGAAAAAACGCATTTTTTCTGAAGAAAACAGTAAGATTAATGATATTATATATGTCCTGTTCATCTTATCTTATAGTATTATTTATTTGAAAAATCCAGGGAGGACACCCCCCCCCCCCAACTCTCCTCCCCTTACAAGAGCAACCGGGTCATATGAGACAGTGAGCACTGGAATATTCCCCTTGTAGAACGCCTTTAGCGTCCGCAACTTTCTACGCCACCTGGACTCGTCCCCAACAATTCTCCTCACCTCGATATAGTCACGCGCGGTACTGAAAATTCAGTTTTTGGATGTAGGGTAGTATAAAGTTTGTAAAAAATGACCGCACTTATATTTCTTTGATTTTCCTACAAAATATATCAAAAGATTTGTAAGATAGTGTAGAATACTAGGATAACACAACATTTTTGACTTAAGATCCGTGCTTTAAGAAAAACGTAGAAAACTGAGTAACTTTTTGCTCATTTTCTCTATTTTCCCTATATACTATTAGGAAATGATGGCCATATTAATCAGAGCAAAAATGACCGCATTAAATGTAAACTTAAAATTTTGAAAAAAATATCTATGTGCAGCTAAAAAAAAGCACTATATTGACCTAACACAACATTTTTCATTTTTCATTCAGGGAAGACAAAAAAAAAGAAAACTGTCAATGTCCTATCTAATTTAATGCTATTTCAAGCTCACGCGATATCGTCGTTTACAGGTAGATTATACGGGGCTGAGGAAAAAAGTTGCCCATGGAAGTTAATCTAATCGTGGTGTTGCAAAAGCTAATACATGTGACTTATTAAGTAAAATTAGAAGCTAAATGATAAAAAAAACTTAATAACATCATATAATAACATAAAAAAATCTAATGAAAAAAAAAATGAAAAAGATAAATAAAAGCGGTGAGATTCGAACTCACGACCCGAAGATCAGGAGCCTAGAGCTGTAACCACTAGGCTGTGAAATTTACTGAAATATAAGGTAAAACTTTGAAAGACATGACAAGATTACTGACTCTGCAAATACCGTTGGTCTCGGGATAGTTTCGTATTGGCAGTGGTCAGGAAAATGATATTTTTTGGTAGAGGCTTAGAAAAAGCATGGTTGCTCCAATAAATTGAGGTTTTTAATATTTCTTTAATTTGTAAGGTTGTAGAAAGGGTAGTTATTTCAGCTTGGAACTGGTTATGAAAATTTGCTGTTAGCTTTACTAGTCAGGATCAGTCAGCACAGGGTATAATCGATTCCGCTAATTTCGCTTCCTGCAGAGACTGTCCGTCATATTTGGCTTCCGCCGAGACTGTCCGCGAACTCTTGCTTCCTGCCGAGACTTCTGTACATGATAAATGACTTCCTGCAGAGACTGTCCGCGTGATTCTGCATCCTGCCGAGGCTCTCGGCAGGAAGCAGATTCACGCGGACAATCTCGGCAGGAAGCCATTTTTCGAGGACAGTAGTCCCTGCAGTAAGCAAGTTAGCAGACAGTCTCGGCGGAAGCCAAATATGACGGACAGTTTCTGCAGGAAGCGAAAATTGGCGGAATCGATTAAACCCTGTGGTCAGAGGAAACCCCTAAGTAACGGCGAATATGTCGAATCACAGCAGACAACTTCGTGGAGAGAAATAGGCCTGATCACATCGATTCCGCTAATTTTCGCTTCCTGCCGAGACTGTCGTCATATTTGGCTTCCGCCGAGACTGTCCGCGAACTCTTGCTTCCTGCAGGGACTACTGTCCTCGAACATTGGCTTCCTGCCGAGGCTGTCCGCGTGACTCTGCTTGCCGCCTAGAGCCTTGGCAGGAAGCAGAATCACGCGGACAGTCTCTGCAGGAAGCCATTTATCATGTATTCATACTGAAATACTGCAAAAAACTTCTATGGTTATGACCCCATTTGGGATTTTTGTTTGACTGTACATCATATTTGGCTTCCGCCGAGACTGTCTGCGAACTCTTGCTTCCTGCAGGAACCACTGTCCTCGAACATTGGCTTTCTGCCAAGACTGTCCGCGTGACTCTGCTTCCTGCCGAGAGCCTCTGCAGGAAGCAGATTCACGCTGACAGTAACTGCAGGAAGCCATTTATCATGTACAGAAGTCTCGGCAGGATGCAAGAGATCGCGGACAGTCTCGGCGGAAGCCAAATATGATGTTCAGTCTCTGCAGGAAGCGAAAATTAGCGCAATTCCATTCCCAAACTGCTAATATTTGATTGTGTATGGTGAAGTTGCTGATTTTATGAATTTGAGCAGGTTTCAAACCTGTCAAAGTGTGTATTTGTATTGGTTTTCCGGCTGTGATTATTTTGTCTTTAGTGTGACAAGATTACTAGAAGTGTGTATTGCTGTTTAATAAAAATGTCCGTTTATTATCTTATCCGAAGAAAGCCTCCCCTGAGGCGTATGCAATATAGCGCATATATGCACTCTAGTCAGACTGCGCTTATGCGGTGCCAATCATCTTTGACGCAGCCTGATTGTATCGGTACGTCGGTACCATGTTGTTGTAACAATTAAAGCCGCCTTTAGAGTCTATGTATGTCTCGAACAAAATTGTGCATGCTGATCAAATTGCTTGGTATGGTTGCATGTAGGGAGTACCTCTATGAAATCCTGCTTGAGTGTATACGGTGAATACCCAGCAAAGACCAGCATGGCACATATTAACCTTTTTTCGAGAGTGTACATAGTCTCGAAAAACTGTGCATGCTGATCACAAACTGCGAATAAAAGCATTATTGGAAGGTCAAATTCGCATCGAGAAGACAGGTATATTGGTAAGTTAATCGAGCGTCAAATTAATTATCACTTTGTATATTAAAAGGTGTTATTGTCCGCATCCTGCAAAAACTACCGTCTGCATATACAAACACTGCCAACCTACACACATACAAAATATACTGATTTAGCGTGAGACCTTCGCAAAGAAAATATCTAGGCATGCACAGTTTTGAAAGGGAACTGTGCAGGTCTGATCAGACTGTGCAGTACCATGTACAGGCTGGTTCAGACAAGCTTAACTCATGCGTTTATCCTATGTATGCATATACATTTTTCATGACGCGCCTGAAATGTTTAATTTTGATTTGTGCATGCGTTTTGGAATATACAAACCGTTCATCACAGAACAGACTGTACATATGAGTCGGATCATAGTCTTTGCTAATAGCACATGATATATGTCTTTATTCGGTAATAAGACGCGGATTTCCCTCCAAGGAAGTAGACAAAATTCTAGTTCCATCTTTTTAAAATGGATGTAGGCTTTAGACTGTACGAGATTAACGGTTTTATAGCAAAATTACTATTGAACGCATTGGAGGTTGTTGTGTGTGGGTTTTTTTACTGGGTGGGGGGGAGTGGGGGAGGGAAGCCCCGTCTTATAGCCGAATTAATCTGGCAGTCAGGTTCCCAATCCAAGAGCTAATAACGCACATTACAGAACAACCTTCTCATAAATGTTGGAATTGAATCTTCTCTGTTCGCACATAATGAAACTTTTATTCAGTTATAAGACGGGATATCCTCCAAAGAAGAAGACAAAATTCTAGGTCCATCTTTTAAGATGGATCTTGAGTTGTTTTAGACCGCAAGAGAAATCCCGTCTTACAGCACAATTACTGTAGGTTTCAGATGTTTGGGGTCATTATGTTTGTGTGTATGTGTGGGGGGGGGGGGGAATGAAACTCCTCTTATGGCCGAATTAATATGGTAATCAGCTTGTCAAACCGAGCTAACAACTCTGGTCTCAGAAGCCAAACATTGGTTTTGCCGAACTTATATGTCGGACGAAATTAATGCATTTCAGCGGAAAACAAACGTTACCGAGCAGACAATTTGGTAGAAAAAACGCATTTTTTCTGAAGAAAACAGTAAGATTAATGATATTATATATGTCCTGTTCATCTTATCTTATAGTATTATTTATTTGAAAAATCCAGGGAGGACACCCCCCCCCCAACTCTCCTCCCCTTACAAGAGCAACCGGGTCATATGAGACAGTGAGCACTGGAATATTCCCCTTGTAGAACGCCTTTAGCGTCCGCAACTTTCTACGCCACCTGGACTCGTCCCCAACAATTCTCCTCACCTCGATATAGTCACGCGCGGTACTGAAAATTCAGTTTTTGGATGTAGGGTAGTATAAAGTTTGTAAAAAATGACCGCACTTATATTTCTTTGATTTTCCTACAAAATATATCAAAAGATTTGTAAGATAGTGTAGAATACTAGGATAACACAACATTTTTGACTTAAGATCCGTGCTTTAAGAAAAACGTAGAAAACTGAGTAACTTTTTGCTCATTTTCTCTATATTCCCTATATACTATTAGGAAATGATGGCCATATTAATCAGAGCAAAAATGACCGCATTAAATGTAAACTTAAAATTTTGAAAAAAAATATCTATGTGCAGCTAAAAAAAAGCACTATATTGACCTAACACAACATTTTTCATTTTTCATTCAGGGAAGACAAAAAAAAAGAAAACTGTCAATGTCCTATCTAATTTAATGCTATTTCAAGCTCACGCGATATCGTCGTTTACAGGTAGATTATACGGGGCTGAGGAAAAAAGTTGCCCATGGAAGTTAATCTAATCGTGGTGTTGCAAAAGCTAATACATGTGACTTATTAAGTAAAATTAGAAGCTAAATGATAAAAAAAACTTAATAACATCATATAATAACATAAAAAAATCTAATGAAAAAAAAAATGAAAAAGATAAATAAAAGCGGTGAGATTCGAACTCACGACCCGAAGATCAGGAGCCTAGAGCTGTAACCACTAGGCTGTGAAATTTACTGAAATATAAGGTAAAACTTTGAAAGACATGACAAGATTACTGACTCTGCAAATACCGTTGGTCTCGGGATAGTTTCGTATTGGCAGTGGTCAGGAAAATGATATTTTTTGGTAGAGGCTTAGAAAAAGCATGGTTGCTCCAATAAATTGAGGTTTTTAATATTTCTTTAATTTGTAAGGTTGTAGAAAGGGTAGTTATTTCAGCTTGGAACTGGTTATGAAAATTTGCTGTTAGCTTTACTAGTCAGGATCAGTCAGCACAGGGTATAATCGATTCCGCTAATTTCGCTTCCTGCAGAGACTGTCCGTCATATTTGGCTTCCGCCGAGACTGTCCGCGAACTCTTGCTTCCTGCCGAGACTTCTGTACATGATAAATGACTTCCTGCAGAGACTGTCCGCGTGATTCTGCATCCTGCCGAGGCTCTCGGCAGGAAGCAGATTCACGCGGACAATCTCGGCAGGAAGCCATTTTTCGAGGACAGTAGTCCCTGCAGTAAGCAAGTTAGCAGACAGTCTCGGCGGAAGCCAAATATGACGGACAGTTTCTGCAGGAAGCGAAAATTGGCGGAATCGATTAAACCCTGTGGTCAGAGGAAACCCCTAAGTAACGGCGAATATGTCGAATCACAGCAGACAACTTCGTGGAGAGAAATAGGCCTGATCACATCGATTCCGCTAATTTTCGCTTCCTGCCGAGACTGTCGTCATATTTGGCTTCCGCCGAGACTGTCCGCGAACTCTTGCAGGGACTACTGTCCTCGAACATTGGCTTCCTGCCGAGGCTGTCCGCGTGACTCTGCTTGCCGCCTAGAGCCTTGGCAGGAAGCAGAATCACGCGGACAGTCTCTGCAGGAAGCCATTTATCATGTATTCATACTGAAATACTGCAAAAAACTTCTATGGTTATGACCCCATTTGGGATTTTTGTTTGACTGCACATCATATTTGGCTTCCGCCGAGACTGTCCGCGAACTCTTGCTTCCTGCAGGAACCACTGTCCTCGAACATTGGCTTTCTGCCAAGACTGTCCGCGTGACTCTGCTTCCTGCCGAGAGCCTCTGCAGGAAGCAGATTCACGCTGACAGTAACTGCAGGAAGCCATTTATCATGTACAGAAGTCTCGGCAGGATGCAAGAGATCGCGGACAGTCTCGGCGGAAGCCAAATATGATGTTCAGTCTCTGCAGGAAGCGAAAATTAGCGCAATTCCATTCCCAAACTGCTAATATTTGATTGTGTATGGTGAAGTTGCTGATTTTATGAATTTGAGCAGGTTTCAAACCTGTCAAAGTGTGTATTTGTATTGGTTTTCCGGCTGTGATTATTTTGTCTTTAGTGTGACAAGATTACTAGAAGTGTGTATTGCTGTTTAATAAAAATGTCCGTTTATTATCTTATCCGAAGAAAGCCTCCCCTGAGGCGTATGCAATATAGCGCATATATGCACTCTAGTCAGACTGCGCTTATGCGGTGCCAATCATCTTTGACGCAGCCTGATTGTATCGGTACGTCGGTACCATGTTGTTGTAACAATTAAAGCCGCCTTTAGAGTCTATGTATGTCTCGAACAAAATTGTGCATGCTGATCAAATTGCTTGGTATGGTTGCATGTAGGGAGTACCTCTATGAAATCCTGCTTGAGTGTATACGGTGAATACCCAGCAAAGACCAGCATGGCACATATTAACCTTTTTTCGAGAGTGTACATAGTCTCGAAAAACTGTGCATGCTGATCACAAACTGCGAATAAAAGCATTATTGGAAGGTCAAATTCGCATCGAGAAGACAGGTATATTGGTAAGTTAATCGAGCGTCAAATTAATTATCACTTTGTATATTAAAAGGTGTTATTGTCCGCATCCTGCAAAAACTACCGTCTGCATATACAAACACTGCCAACCTACACACATACAAAATATACTGATTTAGCGTGAGACCTTCGCAAAGAAAATATCTAGGCATGCACAGTTTTGAAAGGGAACTGTGCAGGTCTGATCAGACTGTGCAGTACCATGTACAGGCTGGTTCAGACAAGCTTAACTCATGCGTTTATCCTATGTATGCATATACATTTTTCATGACGCGCCTGAAATGTTTAATTTTGATTTGTGCATGCGTTTTGGAATATACAAACCGTTCATCACAGAACAGACTGTACATATGAGTCGGATCATAGTCTTTGCTAATAGCACATGATATATGTCTTTATTCGGTAATAAGACGCGGATTTCCCTCCAAGGAAGTAGACAAAATTCTAGTTCCATCTTTTTAAAATGGATGTAGGCTTTAGACTGTACGAGATTAACGGTTTTATAGCAAAATTACTATTGAACGCATTGGAGGTTGTTGTGTGTGGGTTTTTTTACTGGGTGGGGGGGAGTGGGGGAGGGAAGCCCCGTCTTATAGCCGAATTAATCTGGCAGTCAGGTTCCCAATCCAAGAGCTAATAACGCACATTACAGAACAACCTTCTCATAAATGTTGGAATTGAATCTTCTCTGTTCGCACATAATGAAACTTTTATTCAGTTATAAGACGGGATATCCTCCAAAGAAGAAGACAAAATTCTAGGTCCATCTTTTAAGATGGATCTTGAGTTGTTTTAGACCGCAAGAGAAATCCCGTCTTACAGCACAATTACTGTAGGTTTCAGATGTTTGGGGTCATTATGTTTGTGTGTATGTGTGGGGGGGGGGGGGAATGAAACTCCTCTTATGGCCGAATTAATATGGTAATCAGCTTGTCAAACCGAGCTAACAACTCTGGTCTCAGAAGCCAAACATTGGTTTTGCCGAACTTATATGTCGGACGAAATTAATGCATTTCAGCGGAAAACAAACGTTACCGAGCAGACAATTTGGTAGAAAAAACGCATTTTTTCTGAAGAAAACAGTAAGATTAATGATATTATATATGTCCTGTTCATCTTATCTTATAGTATTATTTATTTGAAAAATCCAGGGAGGACACCCCCCCCCCCAACTCTCCTCCCCTTACAAGAGCAACCGGGTCATATGAGACAGTGAGCACTGGAATATTCCCCTTGTAGAACGCCTTTAGCGTCCGCAACTTTCTACGCCACCTGGACTCGTCCCCAACAATTCTCCTCACCTCGATATAGTCACGCGCGGTACTGAAAATTCAGTTTTTGGATGTAGGGTAGTATAAAGTTTGTAAAAAATGACCGCACTTATATTTCTTTGATTTTCCTACAAAATATATCAAAAGATTTGTAAGATAGTGTAGAATACTAGGATAACACAACATTTTTGACTTAAGATCCGTGCTTTAAGAAAAACGTAGAAAACTGAGTAACTTTTTGCTCATTTTCTCTATTTTCCCTATATACTATTAGGAAATGATGGCCATATTAATCAGAGCAAAAATGACCGCATTAAATGTAAACTTAAAATTTTGAAAAAAAATATCTATGTGCAGCTAAAAAAAAGCACTATATTGACCTAACACAACATTTTTCATTTTTCATTCAGGGAAGACAAAAAAAAAGAAAACTGTCAATGTCCTATCTAATTTAATGCTATTTCAAGCTCACGCGATATCGTCGTTTACAGGTAGATTATACGGGGCTGAGGAAAAAAGTTGCCCATGGAAGTTAATCTAATCGTGGTGTTGCAAAAGCTAATACATGTGACTTATTAAGTAAAATTAGAAGCTAAATGATAAAAAAAACTTAATAACATCATATAATAACATAAAAAAATCTAATGAAAAAAAAAATGAAAAAGATAAATAAAAGCGGTGAGATTCGAACTCACGACCCGAAGATCAGGAGCCTAGAGCTGTAACCACTAGGCTGTGAAATTTACTGAAATATAAGGTAAAACTTTGAAAGACATGACAAGATTACTGACTCTGCAAATACCGTTGGTCTCGGGATAGTTTCGTATTGGCAGTGGTCAGGAAAATGATATTTTTTGGTAGAGGCTTAGAAAAAGCATGGTTGCTCCAATAAATTGAGGTTTTTAATATTTCTTTAATTTGTAAGGTTGTAGAAAGGGTAGTTATTTCAGCTTGGAACTGGTTATGAAAATTTGCTGTTAGCTTTACTAGTCAGGATCAGTCAGCACAGGGTATAATCGATTCCGCTAATTTCGCTTCCTGCAGAGACTGTCCGTCATATTTGGCTTCCGCCGAGACTGTCCGCGAACTCTTGCTTCCTGCCGAGACTTCTGTACATGATAAATGACTTCCTGCAGAGACTGTCCGCGTGATTCTGCATCCTGCCGAGGCTCTCGGCAGGAAGCAGATTCACGCGGACAATCTCGGCAGGAAGCCATTTTTCGAGGACAGTAGTCCCTGCAGTAAGCAAGTTAGCAGACAGTCTCGGCGGAAGCCAAATATGACGGACAGTTTCTGCAGGAAGCGAAAATTGGCGGAATCGATTAAACCCTGTGGTCAGAGGAAACCCCTAAGTAACGGCGAATATGTCGAATCACAGCAGACAACTTCGTGGAGAGAAATAGGCCTGATCACATCGATTCCGCTAATTTTCGCTTCCTGCCGAGACTGTCGTCATATTTGGCTTCCGCCGAGACTGTCCGCGAACTCTTGCAGGGACTACTGTCCTCGAACATTGGCTTCCTGCCGAGGCTGTCCGCGTGACTCTGCTTG